>JAAGVU020000092.1:28481046-28554917 GCA_011763525.2 Mormyrus iriodes | reverse complement strand
GGTCTGAGAGTCACTGCATGTAGGGCTAAAGCAGGCCGGAGTGCGACCCCAGGGCCGGAGAGTCACGGCAGGGGGAGGAAAGGCAGCCCAGGGGGTCGACCCCGTGGTCGGGGGGTCATGGAAAGGGAAGAAGGAGGACTCACAGGCGTGGGCACTCAGTACAGCTCTGCATACAGCCAATTCCCACTAAACACCCACGCCCACCCAAAACAAAAGTCATGTTTAGTTTACTAATTAGGACTCACAGCTTTGATAGCACAGCCTACATCCTTGAACTGCTCACAGGTCTGTCTGTCTGCTGTCTTTTTCTACTGTGCACACGGAAATGAACAGGACTTTTATACAGGCAGGTAAGAAAACACTATCAACAGGAGTGCAGTAAAAATGCACAGCTCTTCTGTGGCATTAAATCCTTATTGGAAAATCCACAAATCCTCCCTTTCAGTGAGCTAGTTAACATTATACCAGGACTAAATATGTATAATATCTATGCATCTTCTCTCTTAAAAATTAATATCTTGTGTAAGCAGAACCTGGACATTTTGCACTCAGTGGCACTGACTGTCATTATCACTAGCAAGATCATTAATTTCGTTGTATACACAGATAAACACATCCACCAGTACTTAATGATCATTATCTTTTAAAAAAATCAGCCCATTTAGGACTGCGATGGAGATCATGGCTTTTAGGATTGATCTCAGCCTGCCTTTGACATGATCATAGTGATTATTAAAGAATGTAGCATTAATGAGGTCCTAGTGTATGCTGTGGGTGAAGCTGCTTGAGGTGGTGAATTTCTCATTGGCTTTGCATGTGTTCCCTTTAAGCCAAGCTATTCATCCATGGCATGTTTAAATGGAAAGAAATTCTGCTTATAACTACATTTCACTGGTCTTCCCAAAAGTCACCACCTATATGAAAAGCAGATTCATTTCTAAACTCCTTTATATGCATTCTTGTCCCTGGCCTCATTTCTTATATGTGCAGATTCTCTCTTTGATTTATACAGAAGGCTCAGGGTCTTTTCCGGAATTCAGTCAGAATGTGGTAGCACCCTTTACACGTGTGGAAATGTGTACAAATGGACACTAAACACGGTGCGTATCTGGTGTTGTTGTAATCTGTAATCATACACACTGTTCGCTTTGTCAATGCACAGTGATTAGAGTTATAGACAGAACACACAGTGTACATAAATTACTCTTCGTATGCGTAGTGTAACACTTCTACTTAAACAAATCCAGGATGCTTACAGATCCTAAGAAAGAAAATTGTGTTATTAAGTGAATATTGAGTTATTAAGTGATATTCTTACTTGATTTCTGGAGAAGAGTGGAAGTGTTTTATGATTTTAGGTAAGTAGTATTAGTGTCCTTTGTTATTTTGTCTGTGATCCAAAGTGCTGTGTAAGTAATACACATTATTTCTAGGTCTGACATTATTGTGCAGAAATTATGCATAATTTTTTTAGCTCAGGCTATTATATTTTTTTGATGTTATTTATATCCTGGTATCGACATAAGATGTGCATTTTATGTGCAATAGTATTCTGTTTGAGAAATGTTAGATTTATCTGTTATTTACTGTGATTTTTAAATGTTAAATGTCAGCAGTTATTCTTTGTAATCTCATAAAAAGATTCCAACTTCACTGAGCCATGGATGTTTTAATGTGACTTCAGAAGGCCCAGATAAATCATCTGGATTAATTAGCTCGAACGGGGCCCTGAACTTAAACTGCGGCACTCGGAGGAGCGAGTGTTAATCGGCACATCACGCTTGGGCATGCTAGCTCTTTAATCTGAAAGGCGGATGCTGCCCAGTGATTGATCATACTACGCCACAGTCAAATGTTACAGATTGGAGTCATGATAATGGTGAGGCTCTTTGAATCACCTTCCAGCGCATCTCGCTTTGATGTCATCTCTGGGGAACCAGATGTGCTATGTGTGTATCACCTGAACGTTCTTAATGTTACACTTCCAGTCTTTGTATAGTTTTATTAGGTTCTTGTTTTGTTGGAAGATGTGTAGCTCTTGCTCCAGCACTGCTCACGCTTGTACCTGGGCATTCATTGGAAGCTCAGCCTAGCTGCACTTATGCCTAGCTGACTCCTTGACAACATGTATATTTGTAATATTCTATTTGCCTTAATTGTACGTCGCTTTGGACAAAGCATCTGATAAATAAAAGTAAATGTGAATGTATATGTAAATTTCAATTTAGTAACAGAATTTTCACATTTTATAGAGAGCACTGGTCATATACCAAAGAGTCCTTAAGCATTTCAGCAGGCAAACGGCATGAAATGTAAGATTCACAACATAGCTGCAAAGCGCAAAAAATGGTATTCATTCACATTAAGCAATTTACAGAGCCATATTTCAATGAACAGTCACCTTGACAGCACCAAATGAACATTTGCCACTAACCCTGTCAAACTGTCAAACCTGCCCATGATTGGAGGAACTAAGCATGGAATTTGTAGTACTACTTATTGCGACCAAAAAAAATCTCACTATAATAAATTTGTATTCATTTAATGATCACTTTCAACGTGTCACTTTGAAGTGAAAGTGCAGTTTTTCACAGTGGGACCCACTGAGTGAGTGGACTCAGTGGTTGTCTCTCACGGCAATGGGTGGCCCCAGAGATGTTCTGGAAAGCTGTCTGACGCCCCAGGAAAGCTTGGTAGGACCTTGCTCAGGCCTTAACATGTTTTAAGCCGGGATGGAGAAGTACTAGCCAGCTCTGGGCATATTGTCCAGTGTTGTAAACAACACTAAGGAACTCCTTTGCATGGCAGAGGTACCATCTCACCAGGACATGCATTTTCTGCAACTTTTTTGATCCTTCACCAAACCAATTCAATACATGTCCAATGGAGGAATACTTGGTGACAGATCTTTTGCTGAACTATGACTTTCTTCTGCTTCATCTTCATTTACAGCAGGATGACTGACAGACAATGGGGGCAACAGAGCCCAAAAGAAGCTCTGGTATTTCTATTATTTATGAAAATATGGGTCACTGGTCAAACAGAGTGGGAAATTAACAGCAAGTTGTGAAGTGAGCCCCGTGTTCCCACATCCCCTCATTACTTAACCCCTAGTGATCCCATTAAGAGCACTTCAGTTTTCATTACTGTGGATACAGAATATGCTTTGTCATCAGGACAGTGGGAGTCCTGGGGATCCCCTGGTAGCAATATCACAGTACACCTTCTGGGCTGAAGGTATGAATCTATGAGGCGCCAAGTATTAAGCGCTCATTTTCATGCACACAATACATTCTGTGTCACAAAAAGCATTATTTAATGATGCAATAAAGTTGTGCCTTGCTGCATTTTGTCCACGAAAGCAGAAAGACTTCACTTTCTTTCGTGCACAGAAATCGTTTCATTTTGTGCACAGAATTGATATCAGCACTTTGCATTTTGTGGACAAAAGAAAGTCATTTTGTGGTCGAAATACATTTTGTGAATTAAAGAAAGTCATTTTGTGGACGAAATGCATTTTGTGAATGATACATAGTCATTTTGTCCACACTTGGTGCCCCACATGAATCCTGCCTCCTGCTGGCCATGTGTTGCATTTGCATCTTCTCTCTGTGTTTTATAGATATGCTAACACGTGCAGCAAGGCAAACTGACATCTCTGAAATTGTCTAGCGTATGTGTGCCCTGTGATGGACTGGCACTCCGCTCAGAATATACCCCTGCCTTGTGCCCTGTGATGGACTGGCACTCTGCTCAGAATAAACCCCTGCCTTGTGCCCTTTGATGGACTGGCATGCCGTCCAGGGTGTACCCTGATGTCTCTGTTCTTAAAAGAAGAGGCAAATCTCTGATCAACTGCAAAAGAACATGGAAAAATCTTTGGTCAATGAGATTATTTCCTATTACTACATGTTGATTCACAAATAAAACTCAAATTCATAACTTAAAATAATTAGGTGTTATACGGTATAATGGATAGATAATTGCTAAATTAGGTCAAAAAAATACCATATATCTACATAATAATGCAGAGGAGGAAAAACGTACTGGATCCATTTATTGTTGCACCTGCATACAAATCACTCAAGCTACTAATGATGATAATGGTCTTTGTAATCGCACCCCAACCAGGACATACTGGTAGAAGATATAACTGACTCATGCAAATGGCAGCTTTCCTTAAATATTATACTCTACATCGCCTATTGTATTTGGCAGGAGAATTGCTTTTATAAACTGCCTGCGAGTGAGCAATTTGAGTCCTTGAGATTCCATAAGGATCATAATTTCTGACCCTTGGCCTGCCTACATTTTCACTCGCAAACACATGATAAAGTTCTGTTTTTCTTTACAAGCATGATTCAGGGTAAAAGTGGTCACTGCTATAGTCAGTTAAAACTAGAGTTACAAAGGGGTGTAAAATTTCTGGTAAATTTCTGGAAAACTTCCATGGAAATTATACCATGGAAATTTTGAGAATTTCTAATGCACCCCAGTTTTGTACCTAATTTTGGTTTTTACTTTGTAGCGCTTACATGTGCCAGTCTTTGTGTCTACGCCACATGAGGCAAAATGCTGGGCTGCGGTAAGTTCACATGTTTGTTGTTGTTTTAAATATAAAATTAAAAATGTAAAAGTGCAAACATAATGTTTAGAAAACTAATCATCTGCTCTCCAAGTAATCCATCAAACAAACTAATGGATGAACTAAAACTATTCATCTAACTAGTCAGTGATGTTTAAGTGAAGTTTACTTTGTGATTGTATAACTCTGGTGGATGGGGCATTGATCATCTGAGGGCCTGTTACCGGTTGTATTAGTATCTTATAAATACTACAAACATCAGCTGCCTCTCAGTGTAACTGGTCGCTCTTTGGCAATATGTACACAAATGTCTGCAACAGTCTCATAAACTGTCTCACAACACTAACCCCCACACCTCAGCTGAAGTGGAGTCTTCAAGACAAGTTAAGTCTAAATGTCTTAAATATCGCTCTTCTTTAAAGTACTATACCTAGGTTTGTATATACAAATATAAATACACAGGAAAATATGATTATATATAGTTATAATTATATATAATTCCCCAACATTTTCCATAAAGTCCCATGGAAGGTTTTCTCCAATGAAAATTCCTGGTATCCTTGGCAAACCAAACTGAGTTGTGTAGGTTTTTTGGCTGTGTATGTAATGCCATTCAGTTTTAATTTTTAATGAATAAATATGAAGGACAAATACAATTTAACACAAATTTTATAAGTCCCTCATCTAAATTTTTGCATTTTCTTGTAAACAAACAAACAAATAACACAGACATGAGACAATCCTATGATTGTGCATGTACTGGAATGTGTGGACTGGCATCCTGTATAGGGTGTAACCCGGCAGTGTACCCTGTAATTGACTGGCATCCTGTGTAGGGTGTACCCCAGCCGTGTGCCCTGTAATGGACTGGCATCCTGTGTAGGGTGTACCCCAGCCGTGTGCCCTGTAATGGACTAGCATCCTGTGTAGGATGTACCCCAGCGGTGTATATTGTGGCCCTGAAGCAGCAGTCAAATGATACATTTAATATTAAGATGGTACATTATAATTAATTGCTGGTATACATGAATACAAACCATGACATTTCTTTGTTTAGAAAACCCAAAACATGAAAACACAGTTTGCACAACAGACATATTCAAAAATTGATTTAACTGTCTTGTGTTCTTGCCATGGCTTACTTGCCTAGCTGATCTGGTGTAGTATCACTGCTGGCTCGAAATACGCACAGACTGATGTTAGTGTTTATATTCAGGTTTTGCAGCACGACACATAGCTAAATTTAAATCAGTTTCATATGTGTGCTTAATTAACTACACTTTCTGGAATATTTAATTTACTTCTTTACACTGCTTGGGTCTATATTTAACTGGCAGTGATTCCTTTTATAGATTATTCAACAGCAGATTCACCATATTACCAGGGCCTTTGTCTTTCTGACACAAAGTTCTTATTAATCGTACAGATCTGAAATGTTTTCAGGAGGCACGGTGTGTGTTTCTTTTAGACTTGATGCTGATCTGGGTAACACTTTACTTGAGGGGGCACAAATAATATAGTAATAAGCAATTAGTTACATATTAATTAACCACAAACTATATTTTAGTTACTTCCCTCCCCATGTCCGATCTAGCTCCACCATTGAATCTTTTAAGTCGAGACTAAAAATTCATTTATTCGCTGAGGCATTTTAGATAAATGTGCTGTGTGTTTTATTATGATTTTTGTAAGTGCAATGTTTGTTTTATTATATCCTGCTTTATACTTAGCTTTATTCGTTTCATGTAATTTGATTTTTTTTAAACACTTAAAATTTATACATTATTTATTATCCCCCCCCTTCGATTTTTTTCATATTGTTTTCATTGATGTAAAGCACTTTGGTCAACCACTGGTTGTTTTTAACAGTGCTATATAAATAAAATAACTTGACGCACATGATCTCAGACTTGACTACTGATCTCAGGTTCGTTCATCATTAATGAATAGTGACACATCTTTTATCTCAAACAATTACTATATTTATGACATCTATTACTTCTGTAAACCTGTGAACTACTGAAGGAACAAGTAATGAATAACACAAATGAAATGCTGATCTCATGTTTGCTCATTAATGAATCGTAATGCATCTTTAATCTCAAGTAGCAACTATATTTGTCCATGATTTGTACTTCGGCGGTAACTGAGGACCTGCTAAGTATTTGTGCCCCCTCAAGTAAAGTGTTACTGTGATTTGCTCTCCGTCATGAAAAATATCATTTTTTTTGCCAGAGAACTGAGAGAGCTCTGTGTGTGTGGATCCCCATGTCAGTGGTTCTGTGATTCTGACCCACAGTCATGTTACTAACATGGGAGATATGTGGACTTGATATTGTAGCATGAAATACATGCCTGTTTGGAAACTCATGGGCTTCTGAATATACGTACGTGTGTGTGTGTGTGTGTGTGTGTGTGTGTGTGTGTATATATATATATATAAACACACACACACGCACACACACACATATATATATATAAAACATTTACAATGGGCCTGGGATTAGGGAAAGGCATTACTCTGCATTACAGCCAGTGCGCATGGCTTGGGAAGCATGTAATTGAGTGCAGAGCCGTGGATCATCATTTAAAGGATTTATTCACGGTCATATGGGAGCTGCGATTCCCAGGGATAACTCGGGTGGCGCTCCAATCTGTGCGCTCCATGGCCTGTGAAGTGCGGCTAGTTCCAGCTGCATGTTGTCATTGAGACAGATGTGTGTGCAGAGCTCGAGTCATCGTTGGGAAGATGGAACTGAAAAAATGAGAGTCGCTCTGTTAAACAGACGTGTGTTCGGTGTGTGATGTCACGTGTCTCTGACCATTCTCAACAAGAACTAGATACTTCAGTTTAATTTTTGAATAAAAAAGTGCAACCATTTGTTCAGCATGTATGGCTATCCGTCTATTTGTCTTCCATGACCGTTAATCCCATTAAGTAAAGGAAGAACATGCAGACTCCACGTGCACAGGGCCAAGGGAGGAGGTGTGAGGCTACAGGAGCAAAAACATGGACCGTCTGTGGGTCCTCGAGGACCAGATTGGGAAACTTCTCACAGGTTTAATGTTTCTGCTTGACTGTGTGGGAGCAGGCGCTGTCCAGCAAGGCGCTGTGGTACCACTCTGCACCTCTGGTCCGTCATGAAATATATTACCTGAAATTTATGACTAGAAGAGAACAATATCAAACATCTTGCATCAGCTCAACAAAAGCATCATGCTGGCTGTGCTTGGAATTTGAAGCCACTAGCTTTCCTTGGCAGGTAGTGCGTGGGTGAGACTGATGTATGGTGCTGCTGTTTAAGCTGCTCACAGACACCCCGTAAACATAATAGTAAGTGGAATAAAATCAATCAGCTCTGCTGTGCAAAGCAAAGTCAGGGCTATAAAGTATATTTAAAACTTTATTTTCCACACAGATTTGGTTTCTGTATCGACTAAACAATTAACAGCCCGTCTTGAATGGTTTTTATATCAAAATACTGAAATGCGGGGTAGGCCCACTGGATCACTATACTGGTTTCCAGTATCTTTGAGAATGTTGAGGACCCTGGGCCATGTCTGCCAGCTGTTTCAATGAGGAGGACAGCTCCCCTTCTTGGTAATCCATGAGGAACACTGGCCAAAGTGATTTGTGATGCGTGATCACATAAAATCAACATTTTGTCAATTTATGTCACGTTTCTGCGTCTCTCCCTGGCTTAAATTAAACACTACGTGGCGACCTGTGTGGGATAATGACGCATTTGATTCCGCTGTGCACACAGGTGAATCTATCAGACGGGTACAGTAGATTCCAAATAGTGCTATTGTCTTTCCGAGTGCCCTGGAGCAATCGCCAATCGATCACTGCGTCTGGAATGGAGAACTCAATCTGTATGTCGTTGGCCATTAATACAGTGATGCAGCTCCCCCAGCCAGCATGTTTTCTAACCAAAATATTTAGCGAGACATTGTTATGAGACTATAGGAATATATTTGCAGTGCGTTTGACACTCAGATGGCAGTGTTATCACCCAGCCATCCATCTGTGCCCGCTGACAGGAAGCCCAATTACAGGGCTCAACCAGTACAGCCCAGTTGGCTCAGGATTATGGGTAATAATTAAGCACCAAGAAAGTTAGAAACAGGAAGCGTGCAGCGAATGAAGACAAACAAACACTCTGGTTCCTTATGTATTAGGCCAATCAATGGTCTTCAGGGAGGTTATATAACAAGGCACATGATCAGGCGGGTGTGCCTGGGTGCAGTCGATCACGTGCCCATGGAGACGTGCGCTTTTCCAGGCGAGGAGTGAAGCCGGAGACGTGGTGCTCGCTGGCACCTCTAATTTATGTTGTGCTATTTATATGTGCGCGAGTGATGATTTCCCTTTGCGATCTGACTCAGAACATGGCAACCCCAAACCCTTGGGTTTTATATTTTCAGACAGGATGGTTAATGAGCGAAAAGGCACATGGTAAGCTCCCATACATTTAATTTTAACTATTTGAAAATAGATGTAATATAAACTTTGACTGGAATTCTCTTGGAAGCATACCCCAGGCGTGTGCCCTATGCTGCCTGGGGTTCACTCCAATCCCCTGTAGGAAGCCTTGTACCGAACGGCATTTGGATGAATCTCTTGATAACTTTATAGAGTTTGTTTTGGGTCATGAGTTGCACTCATCCAGCTGACCTGCTCGCTCTCATTGCCAGGCCAGTATAGAAAAGCCTGACTGATATCTCCATAGACTCCTTGGCCCGCTGTGCCGTATATTCAGACCCGCTGTTGCTGTTTGCCTTTATTCCTCCTTAGTTCCAAGTGATCTTTAACATTTGTTATAAATATTCTCTTTTATTTAACTGTGGTGCCTAATTAAATTCAAAGTACAATATTCTTTGCTTTGCGGGCAACCATCATTTCTCTGAGTATTGGTAGATAAAAGTCGCTTTTCCTCTGTATTGTTTTGTAGTCCTGGCTATATATTATTGCACACAAAAGCCGTATGCCTGACTGAGAAATGAAAATCCCATTTGAAAGTGTGGGATGAATAGGTCGCGGTTATTATGCCATTTCCTAACATTAATTTGATAGCACATACAATGGGACGAGTTAATACTTTGATTAATATCTCTGTCCTCTTATTCTAAAGCACAATTTATGGTGTATCTCTGTCTGTAAATTTAAACTGAATATTACGCAGTTTGCTCGGTGAATGGCACGGCAGGCAATGCCAGATACTATCACAGACAATGCGGGCGCAGGCTGTTTGCCCACTCCTCCCCAGATGCATTGTGGGAAGGTGCCACAGCCTTTCTGATCATCTTCCGCGCATACACAGCAGGTCCTCACGGGACCTCAGGCCTAGGCAGCTCACAGGGATTAATTGCTAATAATCTTGCAGCATTGTGGTACCAATTCAGCATGTTCACTGTACCATTATTGCAGTGCTTGCTGTGCCAAAAATACTTTTGGGATTTTGTGGGCATGAGAATATTTAACTTTTAATAAAGCAGCTGGGACCTGAATGTTACTGTGCGAGGAACCTGTGTCCATGAGTTTAGGACTGTGAGACTGAAGAGAGTAAACTGCTCCCTCTTTGCTCTTTGCATAAATTAATAATTTGATTTTTGGGTTTCTATGTATCGCAAGCTTAAATTAGAATATATGCAAATGGGATTATTTTTCTACTGACATGCTAAGAAAGTCATTATAATTCTGAAATGAATCTTTGAAATATATATTTTAAAAATAATATTAAAAATTAAAACTCGAAAATGACTTGATATGACAGAATTTGGCTTCCTTTGTATTAACAATCTAAATTTGGGAAAGTTTGTGACATTTTCATGAGAAATCATGTTAGAACATACATGAGGTTCACCGGTGTTGATGTTAATCCACCCTGAGTGCAGAATAAATAATACTGACCTAGAGTGAAACAGATCAGTCATGCTGTCGTGAAGGCCAAGGGATTACCCATAGAATGTCAAGATGAAGGAGGAAAGAAACTGCAGAAGTTCATGAAGGACTGTCAAAGCATCGAGCCATCCCAGAAGCATAGTTAAGTCCATTGTAACGAAATGTGAAAAGTATGGCATGACCCAGATGCCTCAAAAGGCAGGCTGTCCACGCTGGCAGCGCTGTAGAGCTGTCCAAGGATCAGCAGTCTCTCCAGCACCACGGAGATTTTGGAGTCTTTAGGACAATGACAAAACAGAAGCCATTTCTGGGAAAGGCCAGTATTCAGTAATGTCTGGAGTTTGCTAGAAGCAATGTGACAGAGACAGAAATGGTCTGGAAGAAGATTTTGTCGTCTGATGAAAATAAAGTCGTAGTAGAACTCTATGGCCTGAATGTGAAGTGCTGCGTTTGATCCAAATCCACCATCGACCATCATCCAGGCAAGACCACATCCTGCTATGAAGAAAGTTCAATTCAATTTCAATTAATTTTTATATTGAACCTTTCACAACAGTAGCCCCAAGGCACCTTACATAGGTGTGTTGTGATACATTCCTGTATCATTTATACAGAATAATTCAAAACTAATTCAAAAATAAAACTAGTTAAAAAATAATCAAATAATTCAAAGACACAGAAATGACAGAAAGAATGATGGTGGAAATATCCTGCTAAGAGGTCATTTCAGCAGCGAGGACCTGGAAACTTGGGGAGAAACTGCCTCAATCTGCAAGCCCATAAAGATTCGTTCCTAAAAATTCATTCCGCATTAGAACATTGACCCAAAACACATAGCAAACCTTATACAGAAGAATCTGAGCAGCAAGACGATCAGCATTCTGCAACAACCTACCAAGGCCCAGGCTAAAATCCTTTCAAAAGTCTGTGCTCTGACCTTAAATTTGCTGTCCACTGCCTCTCTTCATCTCACTTGGCAGAGTGAGGTGAATGTTCATAGAGGAACTGGCGCAGATCCTGAAATGGAAGCGGGCCAACTTCATTCAGGCCTATCAGCAAAGACACAGAGCCACGATGGCTGCCAAATGAATGAGCAGCAAATATTGACATGAGGGATGATACTTCTGTAAATAAGACATGTAAGTCTTTCATATTTGGAGACAAAGTTAACAGACAATGTCATAAGTACGTCGAATGGATTGTGCCAGTTAAGTTGTGCCAGATTCTTATGTTCATTCAAATTTTTAAGGGGTCACTGGACAGCATGATTAATACTGTGTGTGTGTGTGCACGCATGGGTAGGGGGGGTGCTCACAGTAAACAGAGCAAATTCAGCACTCCCCCTCTTGTTCCTCTGCTTTGCTGGTGAATTAAAGTGCTACTTAAAGAAGGTGCTTTGTAAATGTTAAAAAGCCTTTTTCATAAGGTGTAGGGAGAGCAGTCGCATTTGAGTATGACACAGATGGGCTCCAGTAACTGCATTATTCTGTGGATGCATGACAGTGGCTCTTATCAGAACAATATACAAAATGATTTTGGGTAGTCAAATCCAAATGTTCATGGGAGTTTTACTTACACAAAAATGTTCTGAGGGCAGAATTAAAAATGATTGGTTCAGAGAGATAACCTATCAGATTGTAGGGGAGGTGAGTCCAAACCACTATAGGAGTTGGGATCAGCCAATCAAATGTCTTGGTCCCACCTCCTCTAGTTGTTGTATTCTTACATTTTTGTTGATTAGCTGTTGCTTTTTGCAACATGAACAACTTTAAGGCATTCATAATACTAGATATATTAGTGGAATAACTCCAATTAAATGCTCCTATCAAACATACTGCATAGAGGCCAGGAGTTCTTGATACCGTACTCTACTTCCCCCCAGCATGGAACCTATTCCAAGTGCAATTCCTGTCCGCCAGGTTTCCAAGGATTACTGCAATTCCAAGCCCCGCCCCCAGGGACAATGTATCTAACTAAGGGAAGGCTGCTTCAGCTTGTACATAGATGCTGCTGGAGGAAGCAAAGGCAAAGAAGATGAAATCATTCGCAGTGTCAGCAAGAGATCAAACAGAATTAACAATGCTTGATATTACAGCTTCATCCGCCTCTATGTGGTTTTTATAGAAAGACATTAATTTTTCACCACTGCCTTCACTGTAGGTAATTGTGAGGCAAGTCTTTCAAATGTAATGTAAGTGCAATGAGCATTAGTTGGGAATAATTCAGACTCAAATGGCTCGGTTTGGAGCAGTGGGGTTATTAAGCAGGGCTTAGCCCAGAGCACTTGAGGATACTGCTCAGTTTTGAGATTGCATCACAATGTGCTGCAAATTAAATGCCAAACTGTCCAGCTGGACCATGCTAGTTGGTCTCTAGACTTACGCAACTTGCCAGGAGAAATCCCTTTTCCTTACTCTGTAGGTTATAAAACTGACTTGTACATGTAAAATGAAGATGGAAGCTGGATTTTTATTTAGGTTTAATATATTATGCTCATCATTTTCTGGTTGGCTGTTTTCCTGTTGCAGGACTCACACACACACATGCACACACGCACACACACACACACACACACACACACACACACACACACACACACACACAACAGCAAAATGACAGTTTCTAGTTACTGGTTCAACTGAACTACATAACTACCAGTGTGGGAGGGATCTCGGGGAGCACATGCAAACTCTATACCCAGAGTACTGAAGGCATATTCGAAACAGCCATGTGAGCTGACAGGGCTATTCACAGAGGCACAGGAAGGCCACAGCTCACAGTGTGAACCAGGGGTGGGCACCAGGCCCAAAAACAGGAAAAAAACAACACAAACTCTCTAGGATGGGGTGCCAACACATTATAGGCTCCTAGCATCATCCATCTATCCATATTCTGTACCTGCTTGTCCTATTCAGGGTGATGGGGGTCCAAAGCCTAACCCAGAAACTATGGCCACAAAGCAGGGACTAACCTAGGATGGGGTGCCAACCCATCACAGGCTCCTAGCATCATCCATCCATCCATCCATCCATCCATTTTCTAAGACTGCTTGTCCTATTTAGGGTCGCAGAGGTCTGGAACCTATCCCAGAAGCTATGGGTACAAAGCAGGGAAATAACCTAAGATGGGGTGCCAGCCCATCACAGGCTCCTGGCATCAGTCTATTAAAAATGCACTTTGTCTTTATTTCATTTTAACATGATTTGAGATCCTTGACAGTCATATCATGATGCTGATTTTCAGCATCCTTGGTACTAAGGCCTCCCACCTGAAAAAACATAAAAACTGAAGGAATAAAATAAGGCTCTGCATGTTTGATGTGCAACCTACTTAATTCAGTGTACATTTTAAAAAGGTTTCCCCTATTTCTTGAAGAGCCCTTTATATCTTGGACAAATATTGTATTACAGATGATTCTATTGTTACAGTCAATGATAATGCAGTACATCCATATGGGTTATTTTATCATGCAATATGTGGAGACCATGCTCTGCTCTTAAAGCAGTCTGCTCTAATGTCCTTTTGTACATCTCTGACCCAGGGATTAAATGGGTTCTATCTTTGCGGTAACTTAAGAAGGATCAGCAAATCCCCAAAGCCCCAGTAGAGATAACAGCAATTATGTGGTAATAAAATTTCTCAACCATCCCCAAAATCTTCATTTGCATTTGTTTTACATTTTCTGGCTGTGGACCTGCTCGCTGGGCAAAGCCTGACATACAAAATTCCATATTCTTACCAGTTTCACTGGTCTCACTCATAAACTAGCCAGAAGATGGAGTTTCTTTCCACTTTGTGCTCTTTTAATTGATCCAGAATTAAAAAAAATAGGACAGTCTAAGGCCAGTGTAAGTTCTTTTCATCTCAACCATACTTACATTAGATCTCCTAGATGTCTGCTGATTGGAAACTCCAAATGCAAGATAGAGGTGCTCTCCAATTCTCTGACAGAAAAGTGAGCTACACTAGTTGTTTTGTTGTAAATTTGCGACTACAGCAGTGGTAATCATGGCTTTCTCGTCTGACAGTGACAGTTACATTGATTTCAGGGTCTTCGTGCTTAATATTTGCCTAAGCTTTAAAGGAAATATAAAAGTCAACTTACTTCCTAGCCAATGCTCTGCCACCCATCTAGTTGTTGCTGTGGAAACATATAAAGAGATTTGTAGACACTATGAGTCACTATGAATTTTGTCACCATGGAAACAGTTGGCTTTCATTTAGACTGTGGGATCCTGCCTGTCTCTTCCTTCCTAAAAGCATCAGTTCGACAATGTAGCAGAATCACCCAGGGCTGACAAGGACACTGTGAGTGGCACTGTCATCAGGGCTGTCCACGTTCTGCCTATATGTCTATTTATCAGTATTCTAAATAAGAGTTTCTCATGGGCATACTTTCTCTATGCAATAATTACCATATGCATTGTTTGGGTCAGTAGGTTTGGATGCTGTGTCTGTAACTGGAAGGTTGTTGGTTTGAATCCCTGGGTCAGTAGAGTGATTTTGCAGTTGGGCCCTTGAGCAAGGCTCTTAACCCCAGTCACTCCGGGAACAGTCTGGCATTCTCAGTTGCATGACGTTTTGGATGAAGACATTTGCTAAATAAATAAAATGTAAAAATGCACCAATCATAAGGCAGTGGGAATATGGAGTGGAGTGTGTGTGTGTGTGTGTGTGTGTATATATATATATATATATATATATATATATACAGAAGTACAGAAATGTACAGGAATGACAAATATACATGTTAAAAGATCACAAATTAGCTTAGAGCATATGTTCAGCCAGCTCTGTTGGTTCCTGCTGGGCCTGCTGCATATCTGAGGTGACATTAATCTACTAGAACTGCAGCAGCCCGTTTGAGGGGCACGATAGCGCCAGCATCGCCACTTTCTTCCTGGATGTGACTTTCTTTGTTGCCTGAGGCAAAGGAAGCGCAGACCAGCTGTGCTGTAAGCGCACTTGAAATTGGCCCATGGTCATGAAAGCGCTCTTCACATTGTTATGCCACAGCTCTGTCAAACACAGGCAATCCTTTTATAATGCAGATGCTGGAACACGCTGGACAGCAATACTAGCTAGTGCCAGCAGATTAGTCAGTAGAGACATACAATGCATTGATCCTGTTCCAGTTCCTTCTTTCGCGTTAAGTTTAGGGACACACATCTAAGGGAAGCTAACAGTGATATCCTGTCAGGGCCCAAGCTCCACTTAGACTTTTTAGAGAAGACGAGCTTCTTGAGCTTGCTTATAGACCATATATCAATAGGCTAATCTCCCAATGTATACCAACAGGAAATGAGTTTCAGCCCACCTGCTGTTTTTTGGACTGATCAGCTTGGCCCTTTCTATCTCTCTGCCAAATCACTCTCCTTATGGAGTTTATATCAAGCATGGACTAATACCTGAATTATTGTTCTAAATTCAATTGCACCAGAGAGTCTCTTTATAAAAAAAAAAGTCATATGGCGGTTCCTGCATGCTTTTGCAGAGCCTTCTATTGGCTGCTTCCACCATAGAGAAAGGAAAGGCTAATCCTGGAAGCAGTCAGTGCAAATGTGTCATGGTTACAGACTGGGCACTTTCAGGCAGGGCTGCCAGCTCTCACGCATCTGGTGTGACACTCACGCTTTCGGACTCTCACATTTACGCAAGAAATCTTACGACAAATCTATATTATTCTATTTTAAACCTAAAATTAGCTACATCAAACATGTTGTGGTAGTTTGTAAAGCCTGCAGACTTTTTACAAGGTAATAAAACTGTTACATACATGTAAACATACATGTGCATGTGTGTGCAGACTTGTCTCAAATTGAAAATCTCACTCCAGCCAGCTGACTGAAGTTGACAACCCTGCTTTCAGGACCGACGGCATTAGGCCTTATCACTGGAATTCAGTCGATGCATGTCACACCTGTTGGAACCTGACACTTATGTGATTTCAAGTGCTTAACACTGTAGGGTGCTGATGCAGTTGTGTGAGGGAATGCAGGAATCCCTTTTTTCCCTCCTGTAAAGTGACCTTGGGATTGTGAAAGGCGCTATACTGTATGATCTGTTACGTAAAAAAACGACTGATGCTTGCTTATAAAGGTAGAGGATGTGTCATTGGACTTTGTGAACATTCAGTTTCATTTCAGAATAAAATGATGACATCAGCCAAACAGGAGGCCTTGCACTGTAGCTTGAATTCCAAGGACCACAGAACTTTCTGGAATTTAGCATCCGTGAAGAAAGAGCAGCGTTGTGGGAAGTGACAAAGACTTTGAACAGTGTACTTTGCTCAAAGAAAGTGTGTATTCAGTTTATTACCACGTAAGAAATTTTAATATATAGTACAGAGAATATATAGAATACAAATCAACATTCTTAGAGAAGAAACCTCAATCAACATAAAAAATGGAGAATAAAATATATCAGCAAAACTGCTACAAAGAGTCATTTTGATGGGACAAATATTGCTCACCATTTCTCTTTATACTTAGAAATATTACACATTAAAATAACAAATTCCATTTACTTAAGGTAAGTAAAGACAATGTAATGATGAAACACACTGGAATTCAGTTACTGTGCAACCATAGACTGTAGAAGGGAACTACAATAAGGTGTAACTCTTGTGCAGTGTTAAGTCATTCTGACAATAACAATGCATATATGTTGTATATACATATATATAAACACACACCATGAATGCCATATATGTATATCTTAGTCAGGTATTTTCATTATCAACCTTCTAGTAATCTACCAATGATTTCAAATAGCGAACAAAGAAAATTAAGAGACTTGCACAAGTATCAACAGAAAAACATACTTTCCCTTGCCTCATGGCTCTGTGAAACTCAACTGGCGTGTTAGATGGCATGCAGCTTGCCCAAAATTAGAGATAAGCAGGCTTTCGGCTTCTCCAAGAGCAGACAGAGATGCTAAGGATTACTGGATGGCTGTTTTTCACTTGACATTTCATGTTTATGACTGGAAATATCTGAAATTCAAACAGGTGTTTTTTTTTTGGGGGGGGGGGGGGGGTTGTGGCCTAAAAGATGGCATTATGTATTGTGGCACAATGAAGTAGGTATGGTGCCTGACAAAATGGCCATTTGAAGCAATAATCACTGATGAACAGAAAAATGGACATATGAAAAGTGTTCACATGTAATATCTAATTTGTATATTCGTAATTATTCTTATAATATTTAATTTCTATACATTTCATAAAAACTAAATTTGTCATGTTTTTGGCCAATATTAACCCTGATATTGAAGATTTCATGCTTTTGCAGTGGAGTTTCTGAGAGAAAGCACATAAGGCAATATTTTAACACATCTGTTCCTAGATATTCAGATTTACATTAAAAGCTGTAGCTTATAGCTTAGTTATATATTTTCTCTATATGATGTATATTTCTCCACCAGAAAAAGCCCCATAATAAATTGTAAACTGTAAATAGTATCTATATATTAAATATATCTATACATATCCTCAGATGAATGTTAGACATTATGTTCATGATACATGATACACAGCTCTAGTTTCTAAATAATAAAGTGTATTTTTACGGCGTAGTTTTCCACTGAAGGGATAGATTTACTCATTTAGTTTTTTCTTTTCACAGAAGTGCTCATCTCACAATTAACTCCTACTAACTCATCTCAGTACTAACTCTCAGTTTGTCTTTTTAAATAACACCATTATTTCCTCATATAACCTCATATGTAATCTTCGTGTACAGACAAAAATACCTGGTCAGTGAATGGAGAATGGCTTCCCTCCATCCACTGACACTAATCTGTATCGTTTAATCTGAGGGCTAACCTTTATTTGACCGGCAAACACATTGCAGCCCAAGGCAAAGTTTTCCTATTTGTGTTTGTCTCACAAAAAATATTTCATTTTATTCCTTGTCTCACAGCTGTACAAACAAACAAACAAACATCTATTTGTATTCCAACCTCCTTCTCAGGACAGGGTTGTGGGCCCTCTACAAACATGCATGCTCAAGAACATTATTGTTATTATTATTATAAGTCAATAATGAGCAAATTAACTCATGAGGCATATATTTACAGCCATATGGGTCTGAAATATATAAACCTGAAATATATAAACCAAATCTAAATTATGGACTTCATAAAGTAGACATGCATTTCTTAAACCTGTACAAAACTATAGCATGATATTCAATATTCTGCTTAATGTTTCCTAATTAACTTGTATTTCAATTTTTTTTCCTAATGATTTTCTAATTATTGACTGAAAGCAACATAATATTATGGAGACTGCATTGCCAGATCACCAGAGAACCACAAAGGACTCACATGCAGAGCTGACTTTTCTGTTGTACAAGGCAAAGCTAGTTCTCTAGCTAGTTTTTCCAAAGTCAGAATGAATTTTAGACTGGACCATAGAGTGTGGCTAGTACCAAATGTAGTAGAATATATTTCTAGGAATTCATATCACTTGTAGTTTGATTTTATAACCAATATAATGATTCGTAATTCAGTTTTGTCATCATAATTCAGGCTTAAAATTTATATTCTACATGCTTCTATCCATATGATGCATTTTCCTGTAGTGCTAAACAAATACGAGACTGAGGACTTTACAACTCCTAAATTAGAGCACTTGCCCTTTCAGACTTAATTTTGCTGTCTTTAGCCAGCAGAAATTTGCAGTGATGTGACAAGCCCCTTCTGGGATCAGCCACCTGCTTTGCAATAAATATGAAATTGCCAAAAATGATATTAGCTTCTTTAAATTCTCCCTCGAGGCTATTTGAGATCTGATAGGAATAGGAGATTTGGGACTTTCAGACTATAACAGTACATATACAGCAGAGATTCCTTATGTCATGTTCGTTGCTTACAGAAATATTGATTCTGAATGACTGAGTTGACTGGCTTAAGATGTAAGACTACCACCTATCCTGAAATATGAACCGGTAACCATTTGCCCACTGAGGGAGCACCCTAGCCACTGTTCTTTAGGTTTCTCCTGGCATACATCTCGCTGGTCTCACCTTTATTCCACAAGTCAAACAGAGTGTGTTATTGGAATGTAAGAGGTATTGGCTGTACGATGACTAACACATTGAGAACTGTTCATCTGTTCCCTTATGTAGGACCAATACGGCTCTGAGAATTCAGTGAAAAGCTTCTCTTCAAAAGTTAAATGACCACCTGAGGGAATTGGAAGCAATTCGCATGTAATCCTTCGTCCAAAGATGGGGAAATGGGACGCAGAAAGGGCAACTCAACACTAAACAAGAATGGATGGGAAATGACGATCTGCTGAAAGTCCGCTATTATTTCAGCGGTGACTGCTGCAGTCCCTCTACGGCATATTGGTAGTGAAAATGCTAAAAGACTGCTGCATCAACTGATTTCCCCACTGAAGTCAGGTATTTATATCAATTTCACATAAACTGTCAACATGTCATGAATACAAACTGATAGCAATACCAATGGACCTTATTTATAAACGTTTTTAAAGTGGGTGATTAGTGCTTCAGTTTTTTTTTTAATAAATACACACTACAGTGTTTAATTCCAAAATAATTTTACAGAACATCAATATTATTCCAACCAATTTAAATAAATGATTCCATATTTAATACGGTACACGCACATGTGGATTGGTTCAGGAATACATTACTTACTAAACTGTTCGGAACTGTATCACCTAACCCTATAAATAAGACCATTATGCAAAACTAGAATTTTCTACACAGACAGAAGCATCGCATGCGGGAAACGCAAACGACGTTTCAGTTAGTGAACTGAAATATATGCGCAAAGCTTCAGGTTTACGAAGCGCACGGGACAGGTATAGAGTGATGCCGGCCACAGCAGTACGGGGTGCTTGTGGTCCCATCCTCAGTGCGCACACTGCCACTCCGTGCGTGCTCAACCTTCACTGTGATCCTTAAAATTCCTGCTCATCAACAGTTAAACCTAGATGTCAAGTAATTAAACAACCTTTGCTTCAGAGCCCCTCATTAAGTGAAACAATTTTAACATATTTAACATTACAGTTTTCATAACATATGTTCAAATTCTTGTTCTAATCTGGTTAATATATCAATATATCTGGAGGAAATATAAATCAAATATTATATTGGGACCTTTTCATAACTATATCCACTCTGACATTTATTTTATTTTGTATTACTTAAAAAAATCCAATAAATTTTGTAATTCAGTAATTGAATAATAACCATAATTTAAAATAACAATAGATAATCAATTAAAAGCTAAATTTAATTACACAGAACTGTCAAGTAGCAACAGGTTATTATTTTTTTCTGCTCATCCATCTTCCAGCTGCTTATCCTGGCCAGGGTTATGGGGGGACTGGAGCCAATCACAGGCAGCCCAGGACACGAGGCTGGGGATGCCCTGGACAGGACAGCAGTCCATCACAGATGCAAGCTATTATAAGTGCATGTATTTGGACCATGGAAGGAAACTGCAGTACCTGGAGAAAATCCACGCAACATGGAAGGGACAGACAAAACACACACAGAGCGGAGGCTGGATGCAAAACCCTGACCCTGGAGGTGCTACCCAGTTATTATCATTATTAGTAGTAGTAGTAGAAGTAATAGTAGTAATATTAGTAGTATTATTAATATTATTATTGCTGCTGCTAAATTATGACATATTAAATATTCTGTATTATAAATTATATATAAAGATAAGATCTGCAGCAAACACTGAATTTAATATTTAATATTAAAAACCATGCAATGTTCAGCCATGCAGCTTGGCAGAGCCTAAGCAGGTTCATGAGGAATGTTCTCCACTGGAGGGAATTCTTCACTGCCACAGTGGAGTTACACAGCTTTGTATAATGAGAAATCAGACATGCAGTCAAATTAAAAAGACAAAAAGGCTAACATCTAACCTTCGCTCTCATTAAATGTCTCTTGAGCTTCAAACACTGTGCATTTTTGATCATTTAAAACCTACAGTAGTCTGGTAAGTTGGTCCCTTTGTTGTAATGACAAAAATATTATTATATATTCTTGCCATGAGGAGTCCTGCCATTTAGTCAAGAAGATATGTGCTCATAATAACTAATAATAATCATACTGTTGGGCATCTTCATCCTGCATTTCATATAAAAGGTAAACAAAGGAATTATAGGGTTCCAGTCCAAAAAATACACTAATGACCGAATAAACCTGAATAAACATCCAAAAGGCATCAGAAAAAAGTTGCTAAATCTGCAAAATGTTGAGAAATAAAATAGTCAGTTAGTTAAAATGAGACATCCACATTTCTAAGCTTGTAGTGTGCAGTTTTCTTGTCACATACACATGTCTTTTTTCTATCATTTTCCTTTTTATTTGTGCCTTAGTGAGGATGTATGATAATAATGCCATGGGCCATCACTAATTACCAACACAGTGAACCATCAGACATTTCATAGTTCGATTTCTTTGCTATATCATGTCTTAAGTTTGTCTTTTGCAAAATATTACAGGTGGTGATTTTGGTTTTGGAGTGTTCATTGTGTGGTACACAGAAGGATGTTACTGGAAGCATCAAGGTAGCTGTCATCTGGGCATGAGATCAACTGGAAAGACTCAACGCAAGCTGTGCTCTTCCTGCGTCTTGAGTCTCTACTGTAAAATCTGCACATATAAGGCAAAATAATACTGAATAGGCAAAATAAACACCACCGCGGATGCATAGTGGTGGGTGAACCGCCCAGAGAGGAGATCCAGCCTCGATCCCTGCTACGCCTCATTAGCCCCCCACCCCTGTCTCTGCAGCAGGATAGTGCTCTGCCTCTGGACATGTCACATGCAGAGTTATAAGAAGCCAGTGGTTGCACACGGACATGAAATGAGGCATTTGATAGACTCTGCAGGTACCCATGTTGAGCGAGAGACCTGCTAGAACTGGGCAATTCCATAAACTGGGACAATAAAAAACAAAATCAATGTTCAACTGGGTACCACACATTGTGAGAGTGTCTGGTTCATGATGCACTCTAAATAAACCTTAAACTTGTGTTTTTTTCCCCCTTAATTTTCCTAATATATACATATATCTATAGCTATTTGTAAGTTTAGTTCTTAGACACAAATGAACAATAAAAAACAAAGGCACAACCCAACATATAGGAAACTGCATCAGGAGTCACACGGACAGTAAGAGTTCATTGGTGGTTTGCGTCGATTCTTCATCTGCTTCTTGCAGTCTCTCCTTTGCTCCTCATCAGGATTGATTCACACAGAGCATAGGTGCAACCCCATCGCCTGCATTTTTAAGTTATACCCTCTGCTTCCTGGTAGATAATATCAGAGTCACTTTCCTTGCAGAAATCAGAAACCTTGATTATCTCACTGTTGTGTCAATAAAAATATGATCCTCGGCCACCCCAAAGATTCTTTTTTCCATTAGTATGAGTTGAACAGGTTGGGTGTGACACGCACACAACCAGGGCCACTGCTAATATTGCAAACACAGTTCAGACTGCCATATCTGCCAGTTTGCTCTGAACATTTATGAGCTGTGTGTTCCATCTCACATCACTGTAGATCACATCACATCACTACCATCTCACATCACTGTGGATGCAGTGATTTCTGTGTTTTGTAATGGAAATCCCTTGTTTTTGTTACTGTCAACAAACATAATGATTATTACTTTTACTTTTCTATTAGCAAGGATTATGACCATTGGTAGAAAGTTTTTCTGCAGTGAGTGCATCACACGGGCAGAACGCGACTTGGGATTACAAGGTGCCCCTGCCGGCACCTCTCCTCAACGGGCTGCGGTCCAAATCCGCACTGCCTGGAACGGGGCCCTGATGGACCCCCACGCTTATTTGCTTTTTCGCTATCAGGCTTGTGGAAGTTTGGGAGGGGGGGTTAGTTGTGTAGGGGGGTAGTTGGCTGTAGGGGGCAGGGTGGGGTCGTGCTGATGACTCCCACCTACACAGTCACCTCCGTCTTGCTGTTGGTGACAAAATAGGGGTGGAAATGCTGGCCGCGGGCTGTGTGCAGCTCATTGACCTCCTCCACGGTGCACTGCTTCTTGGATGCATGGCCCTTCCGCCGCTCTGCGGTCTCATTGCCACCCCAGCCCTTCAGAGCTCCTGGGCTGGTGATGCTGTTGCAGCTGTAGGCCTTGGGGTGGGTGCCATGGCCCTTGGCCATTTTGGTTTTATGACCATTCTGCTTGGGGCAGGGCTCCTCGGGGCTGTAGGGACCGCCGGGGTTGTGGTCCAGCCGCACGGGGTGCAGGGGGAGGTTGCCCTTGGCCGCCAGCTCTGCCAGGTGCCGCCGCTTGCTGTAGAAGTCATCGCTGGCCTTTTCCGCTGAAGACAGAAAGTCCAGGATGTCAGAGCAAAGCCACAAACATACGTATTGAGCAAAGCAGGATACCTGCTTCTCTGTGAAGACGATATGGGGTGTTTTTGGCACAGATTATCCTGCCCTTACATTTCTACAGACACCAATCAGAGGACGATAATGAAGCACCCTTTGCGGTACTTATGGCACGGCTTATTTCCAAACTATTTTATAAATCAGGAGAACTGTGAAGTGAAAGTCATTGTTGACACACCACAGAGGGCACAACAACAAATTGTGTCCTGTGTATTTAACCCATATGTGACGTATTATTTCAGCACCTAGGGAGCAGTGCTTGGGGGAAGTACCTTGCGCAGGGTACCTCAGGGGTGCATTGCAGGTTGGGGATTCAAATCAACAACCTTTCAATCACAAGCACACTTCCCTAACTGTTTGGCCACCACTGCCCCAGTGCTGGCAAGAACATACCTAGCAGGGTTGTGCATGAATATCGATTTTTTTCCCAAACACAGGTTGGCACCTACAACTGCACCAGCAAACTCCACCCTTTCAAGAAAGTAGCAAATACCGTCAACAAAGAGGCTGACTGTTATCCCAGCTCACACAAACCTCCGAGCTCCATCGCAGGCCTGTGGGAACAGCACACTTAGACTGTCAAGTGGTGGGATGTCTCAAAGGCAAGGTGCTAAAGAAAACAGAATGACAGATCTAATTTTGACTTGTGTAAAAATTATTGCCAAGCCTAAATATCCAACTTTGCAGTAGTAGCAAGAAGTAAGTGAAGGCAGCGCGACAGCCTAGTGGAATACAAGAGACAAAATGCAATGTGCCTTTCCCTGCCTCCATTATCTACATATGGCCGCTCATGTTTACCTGGAATGATAAGGTCTCCTGTCAAACCATCAGCTTGAGGAAACTTTTGAAAGCCTGCTGCATGGAAGCCACTCATAGGCAATCAATCATTTTTCTGCTGGCATTATTACTAAGATTATTATTATTTTTACTTTTTCCTGAAAACTCACCCATCTCGCTTCAGCTGTTTTCAGATTCTTTGTCAGGAGATTGTGTTACAGGAGTCCCATGGCAGAAAATATATCTTATAATTGTCAGCAATGGATAAATTGAAGGCATCGTGCCCAGCAAGTTATGGGTTATAATACATACTGTGTAAGTCTAGCTGGGATATTCTGCCAGGAGTGTAATCGGGTGCTTTTAAATAACTGCTGGAGGGTATCTGCTTTATTGAAGAAAAAAAAATCAAATTTTACTTTCTAATAAAAACCCAAACCAATTTACTTGGAAACGGGGAAAGTTTGGAAGTGAACTGTTCTAAAACAGCGTTTCTTCTGAAGAAAATGAGTATATATTAAAACGAAAGCTCTTTTTGGTAAGAATGAAATTTTGCACTTAAGTTTACATTCCCTTCTGCTCAAAAATATGCACAGATACATTTCCCTGAGAGCTTAACAGAAGGTTTAATTCATGATGGAGGGGGGCAGAAATTGTTTCAGCATTTAAAAGTCAGGTGAAAAAAAGCTACAGTAAAAGTAGTAAAAGAATTTAAATAGATTTTAAGGGTTTTTAAGGTGTCATGAATAATTCATTCTGGGTAAGTGACACTTACTCTGAATCCATGCCATTAAATGTTATTATCATCACCGCATGTGCCCTCTCAGCGAAGGGAAAACAGCACCCGCCTGCAAGCCGCTGTGTACGACAATCCATTTGTCCTTCAATATCCACGCACGCCTGTGAAATGTGCAGCTGCCGTTTTATAATGTCTGTTTACCCCTCACTGGCGACTGAGAGTCCACGCTCTCCTTCCCATGAAATCCCTGCACCTGCTGCCCTGTGTTTTTGCTATGCAGAACTATTACAGTTCATTAAAGCTTAAAAAACAGGTGGGGTGTCTGGCCGGAGGGTGGAGTCAGGGGCCAAGTCAGGACAGTCAATCAACTCACAGGTGCCTCACTACTGGTGCGTATCAGACTGGCTTTGGTTTCTTCTCTCGATCCGCAAAACACTCGCCATGCCAGAGCTGCCACACTGTTGAACCCCCCAGGTCTTTTCCTGTGTCTTTCCCTTGCTGAAAGGCTGTCTTTTCATGTAGTTCCTCCCTACCATTCAGTTAAACCTGTCTCCCCTGCTACCCAGGGCTGGCTCTGGCTATAGGTGGTTGCCTAGGGCCCCTGAATTACCTATGTCAAGGAGGAAGTGAAATGATTACTAGTTCTCTTGGTGGGGGGGCTCCCAAGTAGAGCTTTGCCTAGGGCAACCAGAAAAGGTAGAGCTGCCTCTGCTGCTACCCCTGCCACTTCCTGGGGGGGAGGGGGGGAGACCATATAACGCAATGTGAATTTCTATAGAGTATATTTACCTCCATTTTATTTATTATCTTTGCCAATAACCTCTGAAAAGTTCTTTCAGTCACACTGAAAACAATGCACTTGGAAAACATGTAACGTGTTAAAAGCAGTGACATTTGTGAACTCTGTTACAGAAGAACAATAATCTCCGGCACCTTTCTCTACCCCATAGCAGGCTGATTTCACTCCTCTGTGATTCCCCCATTACGTGTCTGTGGGGCGGCCCTTCAGGGGATTATAATTGGCAAAGTTTCCCCTGATCATCTAACACATTCATGCTTCCCCACGGCTCCTCTCCAGAACCTTCCACCAAACAATGAAAGCAGTCAGACGAATGAACATTCTAAAGAACTCTGGAATTGAGGGGATTTCTGATCCCCTAAAATTGTTTTACATGTTATATACTCCTGTACTTACTCATTTCCTTATTTTCTCTCTTTACTGATAAGTAAGTCAATTTCATAGAGTGATTCCTGATTCCTAAATTGGGATCTTTTGTTCATGATTAAGTCTCTTTAAACGCCGCAGCACTGCAAATGGGATCATTTATGTTCTTGCTCCACACTGTACGCCAGGTGTGAGTCTAGTTTTTTTAAGGTGGAGGGCATAAGAGGGAGCCATCATTCATGCGGTGGTGCTAACCTTCTCATTAGCCAGTGACATGTTTTGAATCGGCAGAGGTGGGGGCACTCTGGGGGCCGGTCAGTTTTCAGCTGGAGTCGGTGGCCCTGTGGCCCCACCCGTGGCCTACACCTTATTCTGTAAGTAGTCCTGTGTTCCATTTATGTTGGAGGTCGGAAGTCGGACCTGGGAATGACGTCACACCCAAGTTAACCCCGTTCCAGTACAGCAAGTCGGAGAGCCATTTAGCAATACCAGAGACCTGTTTCAAAAAGCAAGAGTTCATGCTTAGCCGGATAACTTACCAGATTTAACTTACCCAAGTTTAAATGGCCTCTATATTCATTCCCTTACATTTAGCCCAGACTACCTTAATTCTAACAAGTTGTCTGGCTAAGCAAGAAATCCTGCTATCTGAAACAGGCCCCAGTTCTAGCCCGGTTAATTGTTAACCATTGTTAGCCATATCTGGTGATAACGCATTACACAGAATTTTGCACATACACTACCAGTGAAAAGTTTGGACACACCCACTGAAAAACATTTGTTTTTCAACAAGATAACGACCCTAAACACACCTTGAGGTTATGTAAGTAATGTGTTATCTTGTAAACAAGGAAAGAGATGGAGTGCTGCGACAGATGACCTGGCCCCCACAATTCCCTGACCTAGCCCATACTGAGCAGCTTTGGGATGAGTTGGATCAAAGAGTACAAAAGCAAGTAGCCAAGTTGTGCCTAGAACTTGTGGAAATTCCTTCAGGACTGTTGGAGAAGCATTCCTGGGGACTACATCTGGAAGATTGTAGTGCCAGAATTACAAGGAATGCCAGAAGTCTAATATGCTGTCATCAAAGCAAAAGCAGGTTATGTTGAAGAGTCTAAAATGTAAAAAAATTTAGATTTTGAATACTACTTTTGGCCGTTGCAGTATTTGATATGTATTACTTAATTGCCTGGAGGCCTTTTACTATAAGGTGAATAACATAGCTAAAATACAGACAAATGCAGTAAAAGCAGGTGTGTCCAAACTTTTGACTGGTAGTGTAAAAACACCGTAGCAACACGTCCACAGGTAGCGGTTGGACAGTACGGTGTGTACGACCGATTTAATGAGCATAAACTACAGCTTTCACTTCTGCTGATAAAGGGCGCAGCCATCTTTAATTCTGAGCTCAGGGTTGTGTAGATTTCGCTGACTTTCCAAGTAGGAATTCCGACTTCACGGGGCGTTCCAGTTGAAATTTCTGACTAGGAACTTAGAATTTCCAAGTTCAAATGGAATGCAGCATAAGAACAATCCCCCAGAAAGTGCTTAGGATGGGAGCGACACCTGAAACCATACAAGCAAATGACAAGGAGCTTTTGAAGGACAAAAATAAGGGTGTTAGACTGGACAGAGTGTGCATGTCTGCAATGTCGATTTTTAGGCAGTCATTTATTTAGCTAGTCAAAGTTTTCCAACCAGTAATGATACACTATCAAAACACCTTGTGTTGTGCCTTGAAGTCCCTGCTACTTCTCCTTACTATACACTACAGCTTCTAGAAGAAATCTGATACTGTGACCTTACAGGCACATTTGGGGACGATGAAGAAAAAAAGCTGATTGGGGTTTGTTTGTGGCTTATCAACTTGCAGGCAACAGACGCAGAGTCCTTAGGGGATTTAACGGGAAGGCAATTAGAGCAAAAACAAATCAAAGAACAGTAACTCCCAAAGTAGAAATTATTGACTCTTCTGGATCAAACTCTGTTTAAAGTATTTCTGCCTATGACCTGCCTGTCATGTCCAGCAAATGAGTTTAATAACCCCTGACCAGACAAACATAATAAGTGTTACCTGCACTGTAAACAAAATCCACAGGTTAGTACTTTTAATTTCTTGTCTGTCTGCATTCATGAATATTCCGGAATATTCTTTCATGTACGACAGTCATCTAAAGCTAAAGTAAAAAAGAATAAAATATAAAAAAAACAAAGATCTTCTTAAAATTATCCGTATAATAGACATGTCTTCATAGTTAATTACTGAATCTTACTAATAGTGTGGGGTTTGATCTGTAGAATTTGTTAACCTCATTAAAATGTTTTTAAGAATGTGACAACACATTGCACAACAATTGACCTATTTGACTGTTGACCTGAGGAGAGACTGTATGTAAAACACTGATTTTTTTCTCATGAAATTATGCACATATTTAATTGCAACCGTGCAATTAGAAAAAATATTTTTACACCACTTACAGGATGTTTAAAGATTTTCAACAGGCCCAGAGCAGCAAAAGGCTTTCATGAGTCTATTTAAATCTAGGGCAAATTTCATATGTTAAGAAGATACATTTTCATGTCTTCTCTATACATCTATATTCAACCATCAGCATAAGTGCTCGACATCTGCTGAAGAACTAGGAAATGGTTTTCAAATGAGTAACCGTCAACCCTAAAACTGGACCCTAAAATAATATAAACACAGAGCCCTCAATTCCAAAAATGCACCTCATCTGTTCATTGTACCAAATATGCGAGCCACTGAACAAAAACATACACGTGTCCGGTTAAGGGTAATGTTAGAAAGAGCCAGAATTTCATCCTCCCGTTTGCCCAGCAGGCACGTCATTTCTGCAGCGAACTGCAAAGATGAACCAAATAAACATGAACAAAATGAAAGGCACTCCTTCTTTTCAATAGAACGTGCCATGTAATTAGAGCTCTTCCAGTACACAATTAATATATTTACATGGAGAGAAAACATGGACAGGAAGGCTCTGAAGGTTAATTAGAAGAGGTGTGTTTGGGTATTCCCAGTAGGGTGAGGAGAAATCCTATTACCCCATTATCTTCATTCATCCTGTTCCCATGGGAACACCCCCTTGGGATTTCTGGTATTTCTCATAACATTACAGTCACATGTCATAAAATTGCAAATTGACTCTGTGTAATAGATAGAGTGTGATTAAAGTCATACAGGGTGCCTTGGTGTGAAGGTACTGTTTACTTTAATTTAACTTCTTAAGTGTTCAGCTGGAACCATTTAGTTTCTGATACTGATATTGAGAACCAGGTACTATTCGGGCACATTAACTTAAACCTCTTGTAAAAGATCCAGGGGTGTTAAGTTTAGGAGTACAAGGAACTTTAGTGGCTATTAAAGAGGCAACATCTGATCATTGAATATTTCATATAAGAAGCAATAGTCTGTAGGTCTATTGGCTTATCATAATTAATTACTGATATAACTCGGTGAACTTAATTTACAATTTCACATTCTACTGCTCAGCACCTAACCCTCTGCTCCACGTTCGGCTCATGTGCCGTAATGGGGGATCACAAATGCCAGCTGTTATAGGAACCTGGAAATTTACCAGGAAGTTCCATAAACAAGATCTACACCACCCACTTTAGTGTTTTTCCACAGATAATGTTTCTTGGTGTGCCTGGGTTTATTATTATTTATTTAATTTAAGTAGTTAAATTAATACTAAGTATGTAGCTAAATCAAAACAGCATATAGCGACACACAGAAGCTCTTTACATGTAGCATTTGGATATGGAAGCATCCTTACCCACAGCCTTGAGCGAGGCGTACTTGTTCATCTCCTTGTTGGGTTGTGGCTGCTCGTATGCGTGGACCAGCTGGCCCAGTGCTGGGTACGAGTGAGGCTGAGTCATGGCGGGTAGTAGTGGAGAGCCGGGGCCTATGTTGTTTACCTGGGCGCCCTCTACAGTCAAGACAGGGACAGAGGAAAGAGCTGGAGCATTGTGGTGACAAAAGGAGGCATTCAGACAATGCAAATCATCTAGCAAATATCAAGTAACAATACATTTACAGTTTGTATATTGTTGCTTAGAAGGGTTATGTAAATCTTGTTCATGTTTATGCTTTTGAATTACTGTATAAGGAAATCTGGAAATGAACAGAGGATGGTTAGACAGAGTCAAACTGACCACAAAATCCGCAGTAACTTTTTTACAAATTTGAATCAATGAAAGGAACAAAAGAAGACAAGCTTGTATCTCCCTGAGACTACTTCTGTATATGAATCTTAAAAGAAATGTGGATTTTTAGCTGTGTTTAGCCATATCTTTTTTTCTAAAAGAAATGTTTCTTAAAAGCTTGATGTGGATAAACAGCTCAACAAATTCATAAATGAACGCCGCAGCCTGGAATGTCAAACACTGGAATGTAGCATTTACACAGCTCACTTTGACAGCTGAGAAAAAGAGCAGCATCTTGTTGACTGGGGACCGAGGGGCAGAACGGGCAGATGTTCTGCTTTCAGTTTCACAGCGACACAGACTGTGGGAACACTGGCTTCACTCATCTTAACTGGGGTGGCAGGCAGTATGAAGGAAGGTGCTGAAGGGAAGTGCTGCCAGGTGAAGGAATACGTGGCTGTCAGGACCCATAACAATTCAGTTCAATTCAATTCAATAAATTTTTATGTAGCGCCTTTCACAACAGAGTCACCCTAAAGCGCTTTACATGATGTTTGAGAGAATACTAAGACAAAGAATTTAACTAAAGAAAAAAGAAAGGCCAGATGACAACGGAGGAGAGGTAACAGACTGGTGCTGGATCGCGGGGGGGCTCTGCATTGTAATAAACACGCCACACCACATTCTCTGGTTATCAGGACCCGTTAAGGTGAGACTCACTGAGAATCACCCCCTCACGAAACCTACAAAAAGATATCTGAGGCATTTTTTGGAATGGGCTGTAATTCAGCTTCCTATGCAGCTTGGAAAATCTTCTTTGATATGATTTTATAAACAAAAACAACAACAACCAAAAAGAGATTTTGACTTGTCTTTTTGTTTTTTGCAACAGTTATGTTTCTAGCAAAGCCCTCAAGGGAAGGTAATCATTTGTGTGCAGTGAATTAACTTTCACATTGTCCTGGCGAAAAATTACAGCATTTATCTGCCAAACGGAGGCCTCAGCTGTCCTTGAATCTCCTCTTCGAGAAACTCTCTCCCATTTTTGTCTCCAGTGCAGTCTTCTCTAACACTCGTCTGGCCATACAGAAGCAAGGCAATATGGTTGAAAGCCAGAGAGGGCACACTCCTTCCATGGCTGCTGTAAGCATTCTGTCACATTCATATCACACAAGCAGAGTGTCTGGGGGGGAGACAGTCACGGGCAGCTTGTTCCCGCTCAAGGGACCTACAGTCATACATTAAGTTTGACTCTTTAACCAGAGCAGCATGTCTTTGGACCGAGAGCAGGAAGAGACTCATGCAGGGAACAGATCTGCAACTGTGGAACTCAGGAATGATGACAAACACAAACAGGCGAATTACACTCGTGGTGCTGGATAGTGACGTGTCCACGTAGAGTAAGCATGTTTCAGTATAACAGGAGGGCTCAGTAAGAAAATCAGTGTTTCTCTTTGTTTTCTTTCCCCGTTGTTCTAAACTTTTTTATGAATTTATACTTAAAGTGATAGGTCACACATACTGATTATAGTAGTAACTGATTCTGGAATGAAAATATATATTTGTGTGCTAGTGTGTTTTTTTTTTACTGAAGCTATTTGTCTTACCTGTCAGAAGATCTAATTAATTTTATTTGCCTTGCTACATTTTTTTCCCATAGGGGTCCAGCTACAGAGAAGAATTTACATATCCCTCAATACACAAAATGGGCTTACAGCACACAATTTCAAGAAAGAAAGAACATTTTGGCCTTTTATATTACTGTCTTAATTAAAAAAAATGTCATTTACTCATAGTTCTTACTGAAATCCACAACTCAATTTATAGCCAGACGAGCGCCATGGGCCCCGTCTACATTGCCTTCCCCCGAAAAGATGGGAGCCATCTAGGAGCCGCGAATTTGTTCTGTGCTGCAGCACTGGATTGGTTACAGCAGAGTCATTTCAGTGCAAGGTCAACAGAGAAATAAAACAGCATGTACAGAGGATACACACGTTCCGACGGATGCCATTCCTTCTAGAGAACATTTCAAACTATTCGTTTTACCCTAATATCACTGGTATCAGTACACACGGCGTCTTTTCATACAACAGATTTATCATCCTACTCACTTGAAACGTTGACAGAATGAAGTGGGACTGACTCCACAGGTGGTTAAACTAGAATGCTTTGTTGTTTCTGTTTATTTATTACCATTTTGTATCTATTTTTCTTATGTACTGGAGGCTGACTCACTTCTATAGGGAAAAGTATGAAAATATGTTATGGATACCTGTTGTCACACAATATCTGTTTCCATAATAATTTCATTTAAGGCTACAAAGGAAAGCATATGTATCATTTGGAATTACTCTTTTTGAGGTGCTGAAGCTCCATATTTTTAGCTTTTCGCCACATTTTCTCCCCTAATCCAAAGGTGTAGGTCTTCACCCCGGATAATAAAAATTCCAGAATTCCAGCTTGTTATTTATTTTTAAATTGTTAATTAAGTGACTGGCAAAAAGTAAATGACAAAAAGTAATGAACAATAACTGATGCATTTTAATGACAAATAATGGTAATTAATAACTCCTAATTCATGATAATTAATGGGGTGGTGTGTGACTCTGCCAGTTAGGATTCCACGCCTGTGATCAGAAGGTCACCGGACAAATCCCATGGCAGGCAAAGTAATGTCACCTTTGTAATGCTCCAGGGACTGTCTGGACCGACTTTCTCAATTTCATGTTGCTTTGAAGAAAAGCATTTGCCAAAAAAATAAAATGTACTATTTGTTGATTGAACAAAATAAACTTAATTCTTACTACATGAAATAAAATTCTTTTTTTTTTTTGCAAAAGAAGAAACAGCACAATACAGTCAAACAGCTCTGTTTAATTCCTGTGGTGGCTGCACACTTATGCATATAAATGTTAAACGGTTTAATGCTGTCAGAAAACAGCGAGCAGGTGAAAACCATACAAACAAATGCATTTTAATGAGGATATCAACACAGTCACTGTCAGGAGAACATCGTGTTGCTATTTAGACATAAGCATAACAGCCGAGAGGATTAGCTGTTCATTAACTGACTATACCTCTTCTGTTCCCCTTCCATTTTTTTTTCTGTTACCCTTTTGTTACTCATTCTTTTAAAGGAGTGTGTTTAATCTTTTTAGCTGAAATTTGATAGTGGATATTGTTAATAGAATCACAGTAATAATTACAGTAGTTTGTACTGATTTACACTATTGGTCATTCTGCTGGGGATGGCTCTAATCAAATCTACTTTATTACTATTTAAAAATAATCAAATTATGTTAATTCTTTACATAACTTAAGTTTATCTTTATGTTTATTTATTAGACAGTTTTTGTCTTTGTTACATAGTTTATATTAGCAAGGCTGTAGCCATGGAGTCAACATTGGTGGGGGGACCAAGGCCGTAATTATAATATATATTGAGGGGACATTGTGAGCACATCTGAATATTGGAGGGGACGTGTCCCCCCAAAATATATTATAATTACGGCCTTGAATATTAGGATCTATGAAACAGTACAGAAACATTGAGGCAAGCACACCTCCTCTGGGGAATTTTCATCTGCTCTGGTAGCCTCTTAAGCAAAGCGCACCATTGTCCCCGTCTTTGTCTGTGGCAATCTATCAGTGCCTCTAAAGGCACAACTGTGTGGAGTTGAGAAGCTGGGAAGTCTGAGAAGAGAGGTGGAAGAGATGATGCTTTCATGTTCTCAGGGTGAATATGTGAGAACAAGGTATTCAGCAATAAAACAGCCCTCAGGTCAAGGTGCTGGGGTCAGCGGCTAGTGCGGAAAACGGGCATAGACATAATCTGTGAAAAATCTGTGGCTGGCGATACAGCAAACACGTCGTCGCCTGTGACAGTAGCCCAGCTGTCCCTCTCAGTCGAAGCTGAGATTAAGAATGACAGGAATGTCACTGTATAGCGTCCAAATGTCGTAAAATAGCTGAAGCATAGCTTGCCACTGAAAATGATATAAAAACACACGGGCAGGCTACAAGTAAACCAAAACTGAAAGTAAAATAAATCTCAAACCAAATGGAAGCTTCACAGTTGAATATGTAGACTTTCATAAACATTCCAGAGTGATCTTGAGCTGTTACACTCAATGGCGTCATGTGAAATATAGTGACTTCTGCATTAAAACCAATGCTTAACTGCATACACACTGACATTTTGTTTCTAGTGAAGCCATCACAATGCGAGCACAAATGGTCTGACACAGATATGCTGAATCCAAAATGGCTGCCTTTCCATTACCCCCCCCCCCAGTAACCAGATCAAAGGGCCATGCAATGTTACCATTCCCATGTCACAGGGCTGCCTGAAGCAAGACTTACAGCAACAAATAAAAATGAATACAACTGGAAAAAAATGAACTCACAAAAGACTACTTACAAGAACTTTCATTTTGTAAATTACCTTAGTGTGCCAAACAGAGGAAAAGCAATTCATTAAAATACACAGTGCTATCAAGTCCAAAGACAACTAACCAGCTGGAAAACCCTAACTTATTCGGCTATAGGTTATTAGCATATTAAGCCAACAGAATCGATATATAACATTTCCCATCTGTTCCTTCTTCTATTCTTCTTACTCATTCCACAATCATATTTCCATCATCAGTTTCATTTTGCGCAGAAAAAAAACCCAAGACAGACAACAGCTCATTTCTCACGTCTGCAAATGGATCTCACATGCTGGAAATTTCCGAACCGCCTTCCCGGATCACAATGAGCACGGCTGCTCTGCCTTCCCAAAAAAGCAGTGGGGATCCCATTCTCTGCTCTGTAACGAGGACGCAAATGGCTTCAGAAAGCAGGCTGAATGGAGGACGGATCTCATTTTTCAACTTTGCATTGTGAAAGAAAGCCATCTTCTTTGACATCATGCTGTATACGTTTTAATTTTTCTTAAACTGTTCTTAAACAGGGTATAGTTACAAAGACCAGGACAAAATGATGTGTTTTCCAAATTTTCAGTTATATTTGCTTAATCTCTCCTAAAACATAAGACATTTTTCAACCTGTGTGGTATTTAATCTTCTCCACTGGTCCACTTAAAAAGTTTATTACTTTCCATAGAAATGAAAGCATTGAAATAGAATGAAATAGAAAGTATTTTGCTACTTTACTGTAAAGAACTACAAATCATATTCCTTCAGTACCAAAAAAAAACAGCCTTAAATTGGCAATATGATTTATTGATTTAATCAAGCATCCTAATTGGTCTGAAAGTGCCTCATTCAGATTGGTTGACACAGCTTTCTGTGCTGGAAGGCCTGGTGAAAATCCACAGGTCTGAACTTTCCAATGCTTGGGTGTCTTTGCTCTGCCAATTGTCCAATCGTATCCACCGAGTCATACGAAAGGCTCTCATTATCTGTCGCACTCTCTCCAGCACCAGTATTGTCTGCACTGCAAATAAGGAAGGGGGCAAAGCAGGTGACCTTTGAGGTGAGGGAAATAAAGCTGGTGCTATGGTGTGCGAACACCTGCTTTCAACATGCCACCTTACTGTTGTGTAAGTGCATAGCTATTAGTGTAAAACTGGGGTGGGGGCAGCATGCTGGCACAGTGCTTAGCACTGTTTCCTCTCACCTCTGGGACTAGAGCACAAGTCTTTGCCCCGGCTCTACATGTGGGGAGCTTGCATGTCATTGTTGGGGGCTTCCTCCAGCGCCCCCGCCCCTCACCATTGCCTAAAAGCATGCTAAGGATTGAGAGCTGTCAAATTTTCTGTAAGCTGAGTGTTATGTGTGCCCTGGGGTGGGTTTGCACCCCATCCTAGGTTATTCCCCAACTCGTGCCCATAGCTTCCAGGAAAGGGTGTGACCCTGCAACGATTTTCCACACATTTATATACCTGCACTCTTTCCCCAGTAGCCGCTGACCTTAGCACCTTGATCTAAGGGATTTTGTATTGCTGATTTCTTGTTCTTGCCTTATAAGCTGTATATGCTCACCCTAAGAACATGAAAACATCTTGTAGCTTCCGAGATAGGCTCCGGACGCCATTACCCTGCGTGGGACAGGTACAGAAAATGGATGGATGGATGGATGGATGGATGGATGGGAAGGAAGCAACCTGGATTTCATTTGGGAATGAAGTTGAATGGTGGGAAGGAACAAGAACAAAAGCCAGCCAGGCATTCGGACACAGCCTGGGCTTACAGCATGGTGCTTGATCCAGCCTCAGGGTTTATGAAAAGGAACAGAGCTCATTTTTCCAAGATCGGTGATAAGAATAAGTAATAATTGGTGAATTTCTGACAAAAAGTTTCCAAACAACACTCATTTGTCATGACAGAATGGGCTGGCAGGCTGCTGTGACTTTGCGTGTAATGGCGATCACACGTCAGGCCGGAGTTAAACCTCCTACCGCTGCCACTCCGAGTCAGCTGGGCGTCACAGGGAGGCCGCTGGGAACACTCGCGATTCGCCATCAGTTAGACCTGTTCCGGGCCATTCAGTCTCTGCGGCTCTGGGGCAGGTGAGTCACGATGACTCATTTATGATGGCTTTAATTTGTATTTTCTCTTTGATGTGATCATTATTCTGAAAGACAAATAATTGTGTTCTTTCCTAAACATTAGAATTGATACCGAAGGGGCTATTAATCATGGTGATGTAGCCTTCTATGTTTGAAGGAACAACTGTGTGGCTGTCTCTATTTTTAAATATTAACCTTTACCATTCTTGAATATTTATGGACAGATTAGGAGTATAATAGCTTGGATCCCCTGTTGGACAATAAGGACAGAATCCTCATTGTATTTAAAAGGGAAATTACACCAGTGCTCTATGAAGATCATTTAGCTGTGATTACCTACTTAAATACAGTAGTAGATTTAGGATAGGTGCATGACTCCCAAGAAATATGCCGACTGTCTCTCCTAGGCATGGTGCTGAGCTCCTTTGATTTCATTCCCAAAACGTGAACAGTGGAGGTATAGGACTGAGCTTTTGAAAATTCAGCCCCGATGCATATAAATGGAACAGCACTGACGCACAGCCAGTCAGAAAGGTACCTCATACATGAATGTATACATTATGATTCGACCCATCTTCTGTTAAAACCTCAATTAAGACATTTTAGTCATGTAAAAATATGTGCAGACCCAGAAAAACATCTTCAGAAAAAAGATCCCTGAACTTAAGAATTGCAGAATCAATTTTCCATTTAACTGACAGATATTGCAATTTATATAAAAAAAGAAAGTACATTTTTAGTCTCAATCTAAAATTTCTACCTAAAAGAACAGTACAGCTTCATATAAATACCCTCACACTCTGTAACAAATCTTATAATTGTATTCCTTGCAAGGGTTTTCTCCTGATTATAAACCCGAAATATTAAAATTCATTCAGCAATAGAAAAGTCTTTAACATTTTTTACAACAATCCATATTGCTGTCATGAGCTATTTTATGATGATCGTTTGACTATTAATTCAAAATGGAGTGATCTGGCGAAAAATAAGAATGATAGTTGTGCTGTTCAAGAAGGATTTCATACTTGATTTTGATATTGTCTCTGCCATGCCTGCCTCCAGGGAACGCCCTCTATGGCCCCGCCCAACCAGACCACGCCAACCCCACCTGGACATTCAACGCCCTCTATGCCCCGCCCACCTCACCTGGACACTCAACGCCCTCTTTGGCCCCGCCTAACCAGACCACACCCACTTCACCTGGACACTCAACGTCCTCTATGGCCCCACCGAACCAGACCACGCCCATCTCACCTGGACACTCAATGCCCTCTGCAGCCCTGCCCAAGCAGACCATGTCCACCTCACCTGGATATTCAACCCCCTCCACAGCTGCGGCCAACCAGGTCACACTCACCACACTTGGATACTCAAAATCACCTGTCTCACGAGGATGCTTGATTGTGCTTTTGCACTTGATATTAGTATTGTTCTATATTGTTTCTGACCTGTAGTTGACCAGTGATTCTTAAGCATTACAATTTGCGCCTGTTACATTTTACTCACTCAGCAGACACTCATACCTTACCACTCTGCCGATTGCGGGGCTTGAACCTAACATGCTGAGCCACGCACTGCTATTATCCAGGAGAACGGCTCCATTAGGGAATTACTGTATGCAGTGTATGCGTAAAGAATCTTATTAACTTTATATATATATAACTTTATATATATATCTATTAACTATAAGGAATGATTCACTGGGACAATTGTGGGTTGACACTGATTCTGTATAATGTATGTATTTTACATCAATATACAGTACCAGTCAAAAGTTATGACACGCCAAGCTGCCTACAAAAGAGAGTGATGGAGTTTCGTATCACATGACCTGGTCACTTCAACACTCCCAGCGCTCAACCAAAGTTATGCCCTTGCTGGTGCTGTAAGTGAGACCTCATTGAATGTGTTCTTCTTCCATATATGGGTACGTGACATACTGCCAGATAAGTCTTTATTCATGTCCATGCAAATCTATGCTTTACTTATAAAAATGCAAATAATAATGCAGTGAAGCATATAAGGCACAGCCGGTGTCCCTTGAGGACTGGAACCCCCCACCCCTGGCTTAAGGAGGTTAATAAAGCATCCTATTAAAAACAATTACTAAAATTTGCTAAACCAGGTGTGAGAGTGAGTCGGTAATGTTTTTAAAAACTGAAATAATGATGTTTCCTGACCGAGTAACTTAATCTTGTGTAAATAATCTGGTTCTTAGCTCAGGAATTTGTTTATTCAACAACGAGGGCAGCACTGCTAACTCGTCAAAGATAATGCCATGCTAATGTAAAACTTCTTAGTAGTGTAGTTATGTTTTTGTGTCAAAAATGAACACGTTGAGAAGCACAGCAGTTAAGAAGATAGACATGCACCCTGAAAACTGTTCAGTCAAGTTCCAGGCCCTTTAGCAGGGTACTTATCCTGAAAGGCTCCTGTAAATTATCCAGCTGTATAAACTGTACGCCATCTCATACATAAGTGTCCAACAAGCAGCAAAAATGAAATATAAGTGCCAATTAAACAGGATTACCCACTGAAAATTTGCATCCCCGTTGACACTGTTTTTCATGGTAAAGTAATGCTTTAGCCTTACACATAATTTGCAAATGAAGAATTTCAAATGCTGACATTACAGCATGTTCTAGAGTGATGTCTTTTTTGTTTTACACCTGACAGCGTTGATCCCATAAACAGCCAAATGAAGGCTTTGCCATATTCTGTTGGGCCGGATCACAGTTACAGCAGTTTCAAGTCGCGGTGCTGATTTGTAAGTCAGTCTATTCCTTCTGACCCGTCAGTCAAGTCCTTCTGAATGACTGATGAGTTTTACGCAAATGTTTTCAGTCCTCAAAATGTCAGGAGTTGGGAGGCAAGCATTATCAACATCAAATAAGGAATATTTCCCTCCCAATGCAATAAAGATGCTAATGACTTACTTAAAAATGGTTCCTGAAATTATTCACACATATTACTATGCATATTTTTCTATATTTATCTTTCTCTGCCCAAAACATGTACCTATTTGGTACCTAATGAATGCTTTGCACTGTCCTCTAATTATCCTAAAATTAGTTGAACATAAGTTCATGAAGATAAGGTTAAAGCGATCCCTTGGCTTTCCATCTTGCAAAAAAAAATCAATTTACAGTGTTTTGGGATTATGCAAATGTTGTAAAAGGTACATGACTACAACAGAAAACAGTGTCAGAGATTCGCTATAAATTACAAGGGGATTTTGTGGGAGAGGCCATCCCTTGAGGGATAAACCCGAACATGGATCCATGAATTCAAAGGTATTTTCCTGTCCAGATGAGAATTGACTTTTTCCTCAACAAACCATCCATCTTCTTATCAATATCAATATATATGCACAACCTTTCTGGTAGAATTTCTCCAGAAACAAATGTGAGCACATGAAATAAACAGGGAGTGTAATGTTAGGGGAATGTGGTCACTACACTCTGTTTCTCCATCGTTCCTGTCAGAACATGGCTGTTTTCCAGCGTATGTATTTTTTTCTCATTTTAAGCCCAAACCACTTAGTTCCCTCTCAAAATGTGCTCCGGAATAACCCCTGAGCAACGTAACTATGCAAATAAAATTTCTCTGTACAAGTACAGACAGTTGCATTCAAAGAACAATGCAAATATTTACGTTAATTTGTGTCTATAATCAATGGTGGAATTCAATTGTTCTAAATCTTAAAATTCAGACAAGGCAGAGAATTTGATAGCTGGTTGACACCTCACAACAGCCAAGCTGAGCGCCAAGCACGGCTGTCATTTACACCGTGAGTCCGTATAAAGAGAACCTGGCAGATGACAGTACAGATGTCTTTATTCAGGGGATATCAGTGGATGGAGGACATACGGTACTTACTGCAGCTGAGAGCTGCACCATATGCTTAGATGGACCAATCCAGACAGTGAACTTCTTAAGTTCAGACCGAGTCAGAATCTGGATGTGACATGTCAACGATCTTTCAACACTGGGCTTTAGCAGAAACCAAACAAACAACATGTATTTATGAAATGAACTCATTCAGTGACAGTTCTGTACTCTGAGAAAGGAACGTGCTTCATTCTTTCGACAGAAACCATAAAGGGCTGAGTTACACACGGGGTGTCCCAAAGCCTCCTATTTGCTTCCAGATCATGATGTTGCCGGCAGCACTGGGGTGAAGGAGAAAAGTAAACAAAGTATAAACAAGAGCTGTGTGAAAATGTGACACACACACGCTCTCGGAAAAATGCCATCTGCTTCTTTGTTGCAAACTAGCAACATTGCTTTGGCATGGAATTATCATCATTGTGGCTCTCATAGGAAACTTGTATCCCCAGTACAGCACTAGTCCTCACTGCTAACATATAAGGTAACACTTTACTTAAAGCAGTCATCATAATGCACTATAGATACCTTCATAACACATTATAATAGTCAGTATGAGAATAAAGGATGCTTTATACTGCATTATGAAGGAATATATAATGCATTTTAGATGAGAGCTTCATCAAAGCATTCATAATGCATAATAAACATGGCTATAATGTGTTATGCCTATTTATAAATAGCTATAGCCATGTTTATAATGCATTATGAAGGTATCTATAACGCGTTATGCATGAGTGCTTTAAGTAAAGTGTTACCACATATAATTTTGGTGTTGTTCTGTGTATCTAATGTGCACCTGCATCATACATGTCAAATAATCGCACATATTCTTGGTCGCCTGGGAAAAGCCCTCACTTTATCAGGTGGAAAGGGTTTTACAAAGTGCCGAAAAACACTAACTGGGCAGTTGTACTGTCATCAGGAAAAATATTTTTATATTTTCATATATCAGCACTTACAGTAACACAGACAAATAAGTATTCAATGTCTGATTCCAGCATCACAGGGTCAACCCAGGCTTTCCATACAACCAGCTACTCTGCCCCCATCACCTTCTGCTGTGAAGTGAAATCATCTGGTTTGTTTTTTCTTGTGTAACTAGTTAAATACCAGTCATTTCCAGCAGCTCATTGTGAGGTATTGTGAGATCTTCCCCATAATGAGCATTTTCCTCATGAATCATTATTACCTGACTTATTCAACCGTTTGCACGTTTACCAGACTTTGATACTTTGGATTACGATTATGTTCTTCGTTCTGTCTCAGTTTGATTTAATATTCTACAGAGGTGAAAAGTTCAGGTCCAGAAAGTACAAATCCAGACCAAGATCTTGTTTCAACCAACCAGTTGAGTACTCCATGAATGTGACTCTTTATACTCAACTGAATGGTTGAAATAAAATTGTGGTCTGGATTTGTACTTTCTGGCCCTGAACTTTCCACCTCTGCTATTCTGCCTGTTTAACGACGAGTTCTGGACAAATCAATACTGGGTCTGGCTTGTCACAATGAGAAAAATACAGGATCGTGATGTGCTCCAAAAATGTAGGTAAGTTGATATAATCAACTAAATCCCACTGTTTCAATTTAAGCTTTTATGAATAAAAAGGAAAAAAAGAGACTGTTTCTGAGGACTGCTAGAATGATTTTTTTCCTTCAAAATGCTGGATTTCACTCGATCACTTTCAAGGAAAATTATTTTAATAAAACTTGAGTAATAATTTGGAGGTCAGTCAACGATTCTGTTATGGCTGAACAAGCATAAAATGTGGACAAGGTGAGACTGACATCACTAATATGAGTAATTTATCATGTTGATGCTGTTTGATAGGACAATCCATAAAAACAATACTGCACCTTGACAGCACTCATATTATTTTATTCATCAGTAAAAAGAACCATATTTGATGGTAAAAATAAAATAATAATTAAAAGTATTCTGTATTAGGTTCAAAATTCCTCTTCTTTAAATTCTTGAACTTTTGAATGATGTGGAAATATTATTTTTTGTTTAAAAAATCCAGGAAGTAAGCCACATTAATTATAATGTGCTAAAATAAAAATAAGGTATAAAAAAACTGTAATTCATTTTTGTTAAAATCAATATTCGATGTACGAAACCATTCACATTTTTAAAGCTAATTTGTAAATGTCACGTCAAACTTAGAAAAAGCAAATATGAGATCCGTCACTGGTGGATAGTTGACCGCTGTTTGGTCAGACACCGTGGGGGCTTTGGGTGTGTGCATGGTTCAGTGAGTTAGTGGATCAGGTGCATGGATGAGCTACACCTACTGTGGGCATGATGAATTCATGCCATATCCAAATTTCCCACTAGAGGTCATGCACTAAAGTTGGTACAACATTAATTATGTAAGACACAGAAAATTCATGTGCTAGATATAAGCAATTTTAAATTAAAGATATGATTTCAGATTAAATAAAATATATTTTAGAAAAATTATATTGGATATGTATTGATTACTACAGTTGTTAGGATCACAGGTAATTCATGCTTCAGATGTAAAACACAGGTTTTATCTTTCTTTGTCAAGAAAGCAGCAGGACTCCAAAGACATTACAAACTTTTGGGCTTTCGTCCAAATTAAATCTCGGTCCTGGGGTTATTGCAATATGTCTACTCTTTTTATTAAGGCTGACTGAAACCCAGTCAATTCGGACTAAACCAAATCAAATGTAATCTGATGTGCTCACCGACATTTGCCTACGTAAACGTTATCAACTTACAGACCGAACTAAGCCGCTTTGAAAGAAATGACACATCCCGACTCATTCAGAAGGAAATCGAGGATCACTGCAAATGGAGCACCTGAAGATCTAATCAAGACAAGAACAGAAATCTCCACCCAGACCAGGAAGCACAGCCTGAAGGTGGAAGGTTTTTTGTGGATATTCAGCTTTCCTTCAGGGATTTGAGGAGCTTGTATCTTGCATTACTGTACTGCAGAAGTGAACTAAAGGAAGGAGGGAGATTTGGGAGAAAGGAAAGAAAAAAGAAAAGAAAGCTTCTTCTGAACTCTGAGAAAACTCAACGTGAAATATAGAGCACAAAGGAAGTCATCTATCTTGGCAATAAGTGGCACATATACTAGCTCATGAGAGTTTTACTTACACAAAAATATCCTAAGGGCAGAAGGAAAAATGATTGGTTCAGAGAGATAACCAATCAGATTGTAGAGGAGGCGAGACTAACCAATCAGATGTATTTCTTCTGCCTCCACTAGTTGCTTGGACCCACCTTCTCTTGGGGCATAATGAATCATGGGATTGGTCTTGTTCAGCGAGGATGCAACTGATGTATCGTTGATATTTGAGGCAGAGCAAGACCAACATCTGAGGATTTTTTCTGTCCTTGTGTACTTGTATTCTTAGTATTGGAACTGGTCTTTGGCAATGGGAGATGATGTAAAACAGGTACATGAGAACACGAGTACGGTCAAGTATGCATATTGAGATTCACCCCATTTTTGAGTAAGTAAAACTCCCACAAGCTGTATACCAGGGCCACCTCTTGGACCGTAATCACAGTAGTGCTGTTTGTAAAATAATACCTGCAACTCATCATGGAAAAAAATAAAATACGCTAGGAAAAGTCATTAAAATAGCAGGGTTGCAATTACTTTGGGCTTTTATTTGCCTATTTATAATGTTACTGTTATAAGACTATAAGCACTATAAACACTTGTTTGTATTATAACGTCTTAATTGCAACATAATGTTAACTTCAAGTATTGTAATGTTAACAATTCAAACATCATTGTTTTCCCAAAATGTCCAAATCTCGCACACACAGGCTCACACGCCAATGTTCACTGTTTATGTTATTAACACTGTTTCTAGTGACAATAATGGAGTGATAACTGCGCGCCCTTCTGACCGCGGTGGAGGAACAGCCCCAACAAAAATGATCCTAACGGAAAAAACAATCCTATTTGCTCGGCCAAGCCTGTTTGGAGCGATCAGCAACAGGAAACTGGGTCAAACGGCAATCCCATATGGAAACTCTTCACCCCACAGCAACGTTCTCTGCTTCTGGCCATTTCTGTACTCCTACCAGCAAGAACTGAACACCTACCTTATGGCACTGTTTAAAGAAGGAGGTCCAGGGAGAACGCGGGAGGCAGGAGGCCGGTTTACAAAGATGCCGGCCAACAGCCTGTGATAATCATCAAGAAAACAAGGTTGATGATGAAGGAGCCTAATCCCTAGGGAGTAATATCCCTCTCTTATGATCAACTGCACCAGTCGATGAAAATCCGTAGAGAAACTGCATTCCGTTTAAAGATGCAGCACTTTTGCTTTGGGTACAGGACATTCTCATCATCAAAATTCAAAATCAAAAGTACAGTCAATATGTAGCAAGTATGAAAGACAGGATACGAGACCAGAGAAGCACACATTTCCCCTAAATCCCATTATCATTTCATATTATTAAAAATTCGATTGTCATTCCCCTTTACTCTGTGGACACTATGCTTATGGACACAGCTCCTTCATTACTCAGCAGTAATCCTTATATGAAGTTTACTCTGTTGATTCTTGCCTTAATAGCCAGAATTTTCCCTTTTCTTTGTTAATAATGCTATTGTGTAATTTTAAAGCCATATAATACATAAGAAGGTATACCAAATAAAAAGCATTCAAAGGTATGAAAGGGACACCTCATTTTACTGTTTAGGCAAGGTAAAATGAATTATTATCAGCAGGGACACAGCAGAGGAATGGATCCCGTGGCAGATTCAGAGGCCCAGCACTTTACAGAGGACCAATATGTAACATTATACGTAAAATTGGGCACGGGGGGCGGGGGGATGCAGAATTTCTAGCTACGTCTTTGATTTTCAGGTTTAAATAGAGAGACAGTAAATCTATGGAGCTTTAATGACTGCTTAACTTGGATTGGCTGGAAAGGCAGAAAGGACAGGAGAATGTGTCCAGGAGTGACGTAAAGAGAAGCATTGCTGGGAATGACAGGGAAGTCAGGAGCATCCCTCAGGATCTGCAGATCCACACAGTGTGCCAGCTCCAGCCCATCTGTGCACCTTCTCCCTTACGGGTGCCTCTGCAATGCCTGTTTAAAGCCACAGTGCCACGACACACATTCACTTTATTTTCATACTAGCAGTCATCGCAGGCAGATGCACGTGTGCACATTGCTCTTGTGGAATAAAGATGAAATATCTGCAGTCAGATTTTAATAGGAAGTGTTGTCAGAGTCTATGTAAATGCTGAAATGTTTGTATGAATGTGTCCCACAGAGAGAATAACATAATCTGGTCTTGCCGAAATAAATTAGCAGGAGTCTGTAAGCTGAATGTCACGCGGAGGAGACAGAATGCAGGCTGATGGAGCCCACAGCACCTCCACTGAACTCGGAAGAAAAATGTTTAATACCTTTATTGGTTCAAGGTACAGGTTGTGTTTGTTGGCTTGAAACCAAGCAATTACAACAGAAACACAACTTAGGATGGCATGACACCTGGCAACTTTTAATCTCTAATAACTTTTGGATAACTTGCAACTTTTACAAGACGCACCCTAAATGTGTTGAGAAAACTACAAAGGGAAGTGAAGGACAGCTCAGACGAATGACCTGTCTTGGCCAGTTTCCAGAACCCATTTCCATAGAAGTGAAGAGAAGATTCCAAGTAGAGCACAAGCAGCCTGGATCTCTGGAAGGTGCTGCAGAAAGGCTGGGAAGATGGGGCAGGAAATTTCCTGCTGAAACTTCTTAACTGAATGAAATGTGTTTGTGAAGGTGCCATCAAAACAAATGGTGCTTGTTTTGAAGAAACTGAGCTTTAGAGACATTTTTCAATATCCCAAGGTGCGTTGCAGATTTAGTTGTCTGACTCTCCTCTGAATGAAGGCCTGGAAATCAGAAGGCCATATTTTAATGATCTAAAGGTCACGGTCTGAAGCACAGAGAAAGTTCTTTTAGGGCGTGGCCAACCCACTTTTGCTAGCTTAACTGAATAAAAATAGACTCTGCAGCAGGCGCATAGCCCAAAAGGATCGTACGTAGTCTCGTAATTAGTCATAGGTGTGTTGGGTGTAACATGCCATAAAGAGTGTCATCTTCCATTCCCTTTTAGAGTCAGGTGTGCTTGCACCTTGGAAGACTGCTATTATAACCAAAAGGGTCTGGAGAACGCCTCTCTGCAGAGCAAACGTATATGCTTGTGTTCTAAGTGAAAGTGCGCATTCCTTGCGACAACGGGCAGGAAATGGCTGATACGTCTGTGGGAGTAAAGAATAAAAATAAATTATTTTATCAAACTATTATTTATGTTCGTGAGTGAATATAAACTTATATTAAAATTTTCTCAGAATAAAAAAAAAATATTGGATAAAAAATGGTTTCTACATTGCCAGCCTATCCTGGAACTAAGCAGTTTTTGCGTTACTGTTAATGCTGCTACAACGCGACTAATGTATTCCTGAAAAGCCTCGCGTTACCTGAAATTGCGTGCAAAAATATACATATCCAATGGGAAAATTAGGGTTAGCGGAATGCGACTCCAAAACTTAGTAATGCCAAACGAAATAAATGAAATACTAAAAACAGTGATACCAGTGACCAAATGTAATTATATGCATCTTAAATAAGAAATAATAATAATAATACATTAATAAATTATATCATAAACATCTCTTATGGGTCTTTGAGTAGCCACCGCTTTAGCTGAACATGCCTAATTTGCTAACTTGTCGATTGTCAAGAGCCAGGAGTAGTGATGGCCAAAACGATGCTTCTTGAACCATTTGCTGTATTTTCTCATGCAAATACAAACGCGATTCCACGTTGTAGTGATCCCTCATCTATGGCGGGGGCTGCGTTCCAGAACCCCCCGCGAAAGGTGAAAATCCGCGAAGTAAAAACATATGTTTATATGGTTATTTTTGTATATTTTTAAGCCCTTATAAACCCTTTATATTCTCTTAGATATTAGATAAGATTCGTTGTAACTATGTATGTAAACACACTCTTTATATACTACGCACAAATATACGTATCGTATATCATTGAGGAGTTTTATTTAATATGCAATACAGTTGCAAACACATTGTAATATATATTTTAACAAAATTAATTTTATATTTACTATAATATACAGTAATGCACTCGTTTTACGTACTTACCCAGTTATATGAAATATATTATGATTATTCCTTTAATAATAATAACATATTTCTAAAATACGAACACTGCAGTCACGCGCCATTTGCATTCTGGTAACGTTTACATTCTCAACTGATTTCGGCCGGTAATACCGGCAATCCTTGCCAGTTACAAAATGGTATAAAAAGTTATAAATTGCGTAGCTTCTCAGCCATCCGCCAATAGCATCCCGTGTTTGAAATCAACAGGGCAAACCAACCGACTAAGCATGTACCAGAAATAAAAAGACCCACCGTCCGAAGAAATCCGCGAACCAGCGAAAAATCCGCCATATATATTTAGATATGCTTGCATATAAAATCTGCGATACAGTGAAGCCGCGAAAGTCCAAACGCGATATAGCGAGGGATCACTATATCGGACTTGGGTACTAATTTAGCAATCGCGGAGTGATATCACGTTATAGCAGCACTGACTGTAGCTGGGTTAACTTAAGATACAAGTCACGACCGTCCGATAGGACTTCTCCATACCTAAACTCTTATTGGTTAATCAAGTATGGACAATACTTCAGTCTTAAATTAACCCAGCTAACTGAGAAATCCTGCTGCTTGGAACACCCCTAAATGGCTTTTCACTGCCTCAAAGTAATGTGCCATCAATTAGTGACGTGACGTTCGCAGGCGATCCAGTTCTTCTGAATGGCTCTTCGGTACGCTCTTTCGTTGTGCCCACATTTCACTGCTTGCGCTAAATCCACTCCACTCCCCTTTATGTGAATAGTGAGAACCAGCCAGTCACGAGAGCTAGACGTTTTCGCGTTAGGTTCCTTAAAGGCAGATCGTGCAGATGTGGGTTAACGTTATTAAACACACAGTAGTTAACTGTAACAGCAGTAAATTCACTGACAAAGCAGAGGGATACGGCATCACGCTGTATAATGTGTACAAAGCAGACTATTGATATTAGGTCTGGCTGTATGAGTAATTTAGTGCCAACAAACCTAGTCCACGTATACGAAATGAAATTATATTGGTGGGATGTCTGATGTCTGAATCTGATCCAAATATTACCCTATGATGATCCTAATAATTATTTTTCAAATAAACCTAGTAATCGCCGCCTACTAAGAAAAAAAGATCAATGATACCTTCTTTTGAACAACTCTTGCAAAGGAACAGCTGTAATATTCAGCTAATTTCAAAGAGCTGTTATTCACATCACTACCAACAATGCACCCGACTGCACCTCTTTTTAAGACCGACACGCCCACGGGACTCGGATGGGCGCAAGTACATTTGCTGTTTAAACAATGTTTGCGCTGGACGGGGAAACGACACCTGCGTCGGGCTCATGCTAGCAAACGCACTTGCGGGTGCTAAATAGGGCCCAGAGTGTTTCTAGTCTGATGACTTAACTGTCTTTCTCAGGACTGCAGAACAATCATACCCCACAAGAAAAAGTAACAATCCATTTCTTTAAGCTACGTTTAAGACCCATGCATACTGCTCTGGGCTGCTTTATTTATGAGTGGTACTTTAGCTGTACTGTAAACAGCACTTACTTTGTGAGTTTCTAATTCTTCGCTTGTATTCACATAGACTTGTAAACTGCTTTTGATAAGTGACCATCAAATAAGTGTAAATACAACAAAGAATTTCAAACAAATGACACAGATTCCTCCAAAGACTTGTGTCTATCAGTGCTGGTACAACTCTGGGCAGAACAGTAATTGCACAAAAATGTTTTCAGTATCTAAAGATTATGAAAGTACAAGTGTAAGTCTACATTCTATCATGATGTTTGCCTTGAACACGCAGGAAAAACAAGACGTTCAGTCTGATCACATGTAGCTGGGGTAGTGCAACTTTCAAAGTGTAACATATTTGGTTTTAGAATATTCCTAAGGCTGAAAAATAAATCCTTTGCTTTGTCCAATCACTTATTTTAGATAGTTGCTAAAAACATCAGATGGAGTCCCACGTGGTGTATTACACTAAAGACGGGGGAATGGACTTGTTTACGGGTTTTGGACTCTGTGGGACAGGAAATATATCCACTTGCCCCTAGTAATGTTAGACTTGATAACTGGTGATAAACGTCCTATATTGGTTTATTGATTTAGCTACTGCACTTGGGGGAAAAATATGTATAATACCCAGGGTTAAGAAATTAATCTTAACCAACTCAAGATAACAATGTGAACTTCATTCCAAGGTAGAAAACTCATTTTTTCCTAGTTTGTGATTTTTCTTTTAATCATTTCTTGCGTGGTGTTCCAACTGCAGCAATGCCGCATGCTGTACCTAATATACTCACATTTTACAGTATAGAGTGCCTTGTCATCGTCACCATTTGTAGTCCATGAAGTGAAGCTGGCATGATAAAGAAGAATTCAGTTCATCTTATACACTCCAACGGAGCATTGCCTTGCCCTTGACATGACCTTTGGCCAGTTTCATTTCTGTAATCACGTATACTACTTACACCTTTGTATATTATCAAGATGCAAATAAGAAATGACATGCAAAAGATCATATTTACTATGAGTGCAGGTTATCTGCTAAATAACTAAATGACAAAATATTATAATAATCCCAATATATAGAACTTCTTCATTCAATGCAGTGAATTAAAATTATATTTATGTAACAGAACAACAAAAGTTCTGCCTTTGCGGTGACTGACATATCCCTACAGTGTATCAGTTTTAATTGATTTCCTTATTACCTAGGAATAAATGGCTACACAAATTTAAAAATGCTTTTAGATTATGTAATGTGTATAAAATTATTCTTTACACTTTAACTCAAATCTTAAGTTGTTCATATATGAACAATGAAATGAAAACTACCGCATAAGAATCTGTACAAACAAATATCGCAGTGAGGCATTAAAATATGGCCTTAGTGAATATTTGTGAAGAGGTTTTGTTCGGTCTATGTCTGTGCTCTCATCATACCTCTGGCCTTGTTGTCCCAGCTGCTATTGCCGCCTCTGTGGCTCTGAGTGTCCGAGCTGCCTGTTTCTCACCTCCCCGACCCCGTTTAAGGGGTAAAACACATGTACCCTGGCACCTAGGTTGTGCTTCCCAGCCCAAATTGTGTTGTACCATTTTTTTCAGATGCTAGAGAGACCAATGGCACATGATTAATAATAAGTAAATGAATGAATCAGGTTTTAAAATGTGGTGAAGAGCATATTAAAATCCAAAGCAGACCTGAGGACAATGCATACGAAAATCCTAAATTATTCCACGCCTATATTAAGGCTACTGATTTTTTGTGTAAAAGGATTAAAGATTCTAGATCCTTTCCGAGTGCTTACGAGATTAACCCTGGAATAGTCCCACTTTTAAGAAAATGGTATATCCATGCATCTTCAAGTGCGAGAGAAGAGCGGCTCAGATGCTGATAGCATGAAATTGAAAAATCATCCGTTTTGCTAACTTGTTTCCCTGTAATTACTTCATTTTTCAGAGCAATAAGGGAACCCCCCCGGCCTCCTGACCCATTTTAATATGAAATTCATAAGGTGCTGGCAGCGGGAATCTGGGAAGGGAGAATATAGTCAAAGGGTGCATTTGCATATCCATTCATGACTAAATAAAGCACATGGCAAGGCACAAAGAAACACTCTACAGCACTTAATGTGGAGCAACCATTAAAAGGTCACTATCGGGAGAAAGGTTAAAGAGCACCTGTTAATTACTTTTCCACTGGTATGCCAAGAAAGTTATTTACTTCTAAGAGCTTGGATTTGTCAGCGTGAATTTGGCAGAAAAGATAAATACTGATTGGACAAGAGAATCGTCCATGTTTTGACAGGTCATCAAAGAGCTTTTAAGAAGAAGGTACCCTAAGGCACACTAGCCCCTCCTGAACATGGGCAACTGACAGTGCATCTATTAGACTCCCAGGTACAAACACAGAACATACCTGTTCATTTTCATACTATGATCATCACAGCACAGACCACCCTGCTGTTCGGATGAGCCAATCTTCTGTTTTTATAACCTTTTAGGATCAACTTTTTCCTTAGAGTTATGCTTTGGAAGATCAGTAATAAACAAATAAAATGGAACCAGAGGTGACTTTGGAAAATCAATCAATTTCTCATTAATTATTAATTATCCGAAACAGACAGGAGGCCCGCCAATCATTTTTAAAATGTCTGCATGCCTTCTGCTTTTAGGAAATGCTTGTAGTGAAAGGGATGTTCTTGGTGTTAGCTTTTATATGAAAATGTTCAGATCAGCTGAGCTGGAAAAGAAGATTAGCATATAATATCTCCTGTTCACCATGCACTATCAAAAAATTACATTGCATTTATTAAAATTTACTGTAACAGCTTATTCTGGCAAATAAAATACGATATTGAGCGAATTAAAAAAAAATCTGGCTGTGTGGGGTGCTTTTATCAGTGGCCCATTCAAGTTTCTTCTGCAAACCAAATAAAACCATGCAGTACTTTTGTCTCACACATGAATGAAATCTGATTTTCAGTGGTTCCATTCAATGTAAACAGACAATGACACCAATGTCACAACACCCTAACCCCAAATTTTCCTGCACATTGTAATTTTCTGTTTGCATGCTTTTCAGTAACCAAATGATATTTGTTTTGACCTCAGGGGAAATAATGGGTACAGTTACTTGGTTGGAGTGCTCGAACACGAACATCTACTCTTGGAATGTGTGCATGAAGATTTATGTAAGGAAGCATTTGTTTAAAAATGATTTGCGCTCTTCTGGGATGGTGCAGTGGTTAGCACTGTTGCCTTACCCCTATAGGACCAGGGGTTCCAGTCTCTGCCATAGCTCTATGTGTGTGGAGTTTGCATGTTCTCCCTGTGTTGTTCTAGGGTTTCCTTTGGGTACTTTGATTTCCCTCCACAGCCCAAAAACATGCTGAGGTATATTGGAGTTACCAAATTGCCTGTAGGTGTGAATGTGCCCTGTGATGGCTTGGCCCCCCATCCTGGGTTGCCTTATGCCTGTAGTGTCTGGGATAGGCACCAGGACGCCCCCATGACCCTGAATAGGATAAACGGATGGATGGGTCACTACTGTCTTGAGCCTCCAAAAATGCATAGGGACTCATAGCATGTCTGCAGTCACTGTGTCCTTAACTGTCATACATAAATCGGAGGACTTTGATGTATGGGGGGAAAAACAATGTTATCTTCCTGCAGCAGGCTGTCCTATTTTGAAGCAATGCTTTCAATATAAATGTTTGCTGCTATCAGAATGAGAGGCAAACTGATGGGGAAATCCCTGACTGATGGGTGATGCTTGTTACAGTGCTGAGCTGTTGCCTGCTAATAGCTAAATTACTAATTCTGATAGGGCTTCCACAAAAAAAACGAAAGAAAACGCTTAACAATTTTCTAACAAACTTCCAAGAAGAAGCACAGTAACAAGCTATCATCCATACTTTTGTGCTAATTAAAGAAAAATTTGCCTCTAAGCCACAGAGCTTGGAGGAGAAGGTGGTATTTTTAACTGCTGAATAGCATTTATGATATGTAAATAGGAATAGGATCCATAAAAGTTGTTTACACACTGCTGGCCCAAATTAAGAGATCATTAAACACCTTAGGAGGCCGCTTTCAGGGTCCTCTGCTCAGAAAACATTTATTATGTGTTATTGTTGCCTTGCACCTCCAGGGTTGAGTGTCTGAACCCTGCCTTCGCTCTGTGTGCGTGGAGATTGCATGGAGATTAATTAATTGACATCTTTAAATTGCCAGTTGCGCATATAGGTGCCCAGTGATTCTTTGGCATCCCATCCAAGATGCACCCCAGCCTTGTGCCCGGTGCTGCCTCAGATAGGCTCCAGGTCCCCCATGAGCCGTACCAGGATAAGTGGAAAGAAGATGGATGGATGTACCTTGAACACATCGGGGGTCCTTGAAGCATCGTTACAGAAGGAAAGGCAAAATGAAGTGACTGAGAAGTTTTCTCGTTGTAATTGCGGCGTGATGATTTTTATTACAAACTTATGCAGACAAAAATAAGCCTGTTATATGCTGTGTGTAACAGATTTGCCAGAAGAGAATACTGCTCGCACCATCAAAGGACTATATTTGCACCAATAAAGCATGTGAAAGCATGTGAGCATGGCTCGGGCTGTCAGCAGTGTGTCTGTACACGCTCCCACACTCTGACGCACGTAGGACGGGCGCGTATATCCCCACACCGTGCACAATCCCCCCCAGGAGGAAGCGGCCTGCCAGCCTACCAGAACTGGCAAGGGGAGTGAAGTCGCTGCTCCCCGGCCAAGGAGCGCACAGGCAGACTCACCGGAGGGCCGCGGGCAGCGAGCCGCCTACATGGGGGGCACGCAGTGGTGGAGACCATGTTCACCGGACTAAAGGAAACTGATTGCTGCGCCATGGAAGGTGGACGGCTGCGAAGGCGTGGCAGTTACAGCTCCTCCTTCTGGCCCTTCTGCCCCACACACTCCACCCTGTGGAGGGCCACTTTTCCCCCATACCCAACTTAATGGCCCATATGGGATCTCTTAGAAACTGAGCCAAATTTCATACCTACTCAATGATCAGTGTGGACCTCATCAGACATAGCGATAGTTCCAGTATATTGTTCTGTATATATATCATATTTGACTCTACAGTAACATTCAGGTTCATTATGTGTCTGCATTCAATCAGCGTCTGCATCACTCAGGAAAAATAAAAGCTGGATATTTTAAGATTAAGTAGCAGTACTGTGTCTGTGTCCTTTCACAATCAGCTGATGTCAGCCATCATTCTGTACTGGGAAAAGGTAACAGGGACTCACAATGCTTACACCTCACTTTCTCAGCTTATATTTTTCCAAGCTCTGTGCACTCTTATAAAAAAGTGTTATAACTACTATTTTTGATGAAACCATATGCATTTAAGAAATGAGTGTATGTTATTTATTAAACAACATCACCATGATTTTTTTTCATTGAAATCATTTTCACCAAATCACCTAGATAAGATGCTGTCGGAACATCAATGTACTCAAAAAAATGAGCCAAACCCAACATTAAGCTTTGCCCCCTTTTTCTGCCCAGGAGTGTACTCCTCCAACAGTTCCAACATCCCCCCACCTAATCCCTGCTCCTCCCACATCCCCCCAACCTCTACAATTTCTAGAATTACTGAATGGATCAATTGGAAATGTATAAGCTAATAAAATAATTGTGTTTTTAGCTGAATGCTCAGATCCTAGTCATGACACATAACTCTGAAACTGCACCTATTCATTTATTGCACATTTCCACTTACGTGCCAGTTTGCACATCTTTCACCACCGATTAGGTGATTAACCGTATCTCTTTATGTATGTGTTAATGTCCATGTCTTAAAATGTCATTTAGATTATTTAAATTCTTTATGTCTAAATATTTATATTTTCTTTATTTCTCATTTGCATTATGAGCAACATTTTCCATGACATAACAGTAAGATCAGACACATCAATGGTATAACTAACTGTCATGTAATGTCATACAGACATATACAGACCCCACTGTGATTTTCTTCTGAGATCAAGTGTTACTGCTACCTAGATAGAGTTTGTGAATGTATAAAAACATGTTCCAGTGAGCTGGCAGAAAAAAGACTGGTCCACAGGTACAGGGGGTGTACAAAAAGAATACGTACAATCCCAAACTTGTGAAAATGAAACAATAGCAAAATAAATTGTTATATTAGCATTTTTACTGTGGAAATAAACATACTTCTCTTGTAACACTGTAATAGGTAAGGTGAGCATGCATACGGCGAAGAAACTGACAAAAATTACATCAACGTATTCCCTGGATGGCCCAGTCCCTCCTCTTACCTGTCTAATCACTACTTCTCTCCCACCTCCCAACATCTATCTATAGCCGCCTTAGAATAGGCTTTGCCAGTATCTAATTTAGAGATAAATTTTGCAGAATGAAAATTTCACAATAACCTGAAAATATCTTCATATAAATTCTTAACACCGCCCTAGCGTACCCTAGACAATCTCCCCACCTCTGCAAAAAATCTTTACTAAAAACACAACTGAAATGAAGTGAAAATGAAATTATTCTATATTTGGTATTTGTACAAGTACAAGGTACATCGGAATAAATTTGCTGATCAGCTACTGGACTATTATGGGTAAAATCTGCTGAGTGGGAGGCTGGTAACGAAAAAATTATATATAAACTTTATTAATAATACTCAAAAAACAGCTTGCGCTCCACAGTTTGAGAATCACTGACCTATATAATGTCCCTGGGAAGTTTGAAAGAGAGATTACACGTCACTGCGTTCACAAGATGGCATCTGCAAGCCTCCCTTTCTTCCCTCTGCTGCCACCTATCGCTGCTGTTTCCATGTGCTGCTGCCATCTATCATTACCGTTTCAGTTTTGGGGCAATTTACCTTATAGGTCTGTTAGGTAAAATAAAATATTCCTCCTATAATGTTTTTTGTCATGGACCAGCCTGGAGGAGCCCTATCGACGTCACCTAGTTTACGCAGGCACTCCGCATCTCGATAACTACCCCCTGAGGAATTCCCTTCAGCAAAACTCACCCAGTTGGGGAAGTCCTGTTCCACGTGCACCATAACTTGCCAGTGATTCTTATTTGGGGCCATGCACCTTTCCAGCTGCAGTCAGAGTTCCCTGGTTGTTTTGCCGTTTTAGCATGTTTGGCACAGCTGCCAAATGCAAGATCTCCTTTTCCTGAGAGTTTGGACATTTCCCTATTGGTTCTGATTCTATCTGCCTAGTTTTCTGATTCTGTTTTTGCCTCTAGACTCTGTTTTCCCTTGCCCTTTGATCAACCATTACATATTGCCTGACCTTTGCCTACCCCCTGACATATGCCTAGCCTGCCATTTTTGATTCCATTTTGCTCTCTCTGGCTCTGACTTGGACAGTTTGACTCCGATTTTTGCCTGTGTTAATAAACCGGTTTCCGTGAACCCGATCTGCAGCAGTGTCCTCCTTACCGTGCACCATCACAGTATCTGTGAAGTGGTAATAAGATCCATCAAAAATCAAATAGTGTAAATGGGGTAATAATATCAAATAGAGTTGCTGTTCACAAGGTTAAGCATCTTATCTATGTCACCCATCCCTTTGCAATCACTAAATAGTATTGTTTCAATTTTAATGCAGTTTGTCTCAGAATTTGAATAGGCCCAGATCGTCACCCATGCAATATGTCTGCAAATTTGGAAAAGATCTGACAAATAATTTTTGAGTTATCATGCTGACAAGGTCAAGAGTCTAAGTCTCTCCTTCTCTTTGCTATCACTAAGCAGAACTACTTCAGTTTTGGTGGGGTTTGTGTCAAAATTTATCAGGTTCAGATCTTCAGTCTTTCTACGTGTCTGCAAAAGTTGAAAAAGATGTCAAATACTTCTTGTGTCAAAACTACCCTTTTCTTTGTTATCACAATGCAGCACTGGAATTTATTCAATTTTGACACAGATCGTCCCAAAATTGAAGCAGTTTGTCAGCCATCAAATCTTTCTGCAAAGTTTGAAAAAGATGCATCAAATACTTTTTGAGTTATCCTGCTAACAAAAAAGTCTTTGTAGCAGCAGCAGACCAGACCAAACCATTGTTTTCCCTGTCCGGGGAATACAATGAATATACCAGAAATAGCTAATAAATGAAAATTATTCTTTAGTTCTTTAGTTATTTGTGCATTTTTGCTAAATCACACCTTACAATAATAGGCAATTGATTTACATAATTTGGCCAGCACTTTTCATGATAACACAAAAAGACCAGCAGCAGAAGCCTTATGTAATATGGCTCCTAAGTATCATTGTGAAATGTTGCAATATGGATTTACAATGCTGTATAAAAGAAATTATACATACTCAGTGCCCCAAATAAATATTAAATGATCCTCGGAAATCAGACCATACATCCATACACAAAATACCCTTATAGTAAACTCTACTGGCAGTAGCTAAAAACATGGATACAGGTATTAGGGAAAATTAGATAAATCAGGGCATCAAAATACATATGCAGGTATATATGTAGGTACATATGAAGCAGTATGCAGGAAGCCATGATTTACACCCATAGCACTAAATCTGTAGAGGCACTAAATCTGACCCTTAGCCTGTTGAATGAAATCCAGATGCAGGCAAGAGTTCAAGACTGAAGTGGAGCCTAAAGAGTTTCTGTGCTTATTGAAGTGTGGGAGGGACACTGCAGTCTTTTGGCTGAGAGGAAACTCATTCCAGGGAAAAGGAGAGAAGATTAAAAAAAAAAGGATTTTTACTGCATACCTTTCACATACAATAATGCGGAAGACTTCATTGACCTCGAAGAAAAACCTTAGAGCCTGTGGTGGTTCTGCTCCCTTGATATCTTTGCGTTGTAGAAGCAGTGTCTGGGACCTGATTCAGGGTTCAGTTGGCAGCCAATAGAGGAAAACCAGAAAGGGAAATGCAAGTCATATTTCTGTTTGGATGGTCAAACTCGACTTGTGCAGGGACATTGTGGAGAGCAGTCTGATAGACCATGGTGGAGGCTCTGTTAGGAACCATGGCCTGGACTGGAAGCTGGTCTGACAGCACTGAGGGCTGTTTAACAGACTCATAGAATATCGTATAACAGGAAACTGCTCATAAGTTCTGGTTGAAGCCAAGTTTTTGTCAAGGATGACACCAAATTTTGACAGCTGTTAATGATGCTATCGTCGAGTTGTTTAGTGTGATGGTGAGCTTGTGATAAAGTGATGGCCTGCCGGAGATATGGAATCTTGTTCTTCCATGGGTTATGCAGGAGATTCTGCCGTACTCACGGAGATGTAGGCAAGACACGCTGTAATTCAATGTTGAGGAAAGGGGCAGAGGAGCCATGAAAATCCTAGAGAGGCAGCAAATTACCACAGTATCATCATTCTATTTCTGTGTTTCCTAACATCTTTCATTGTCTCTATATACAGTATATATATATATATATATCGCAAAATAAAGGTTTTATTTAAAAAAATATAGTTTTCTACTTTTTGGTTCATGGTAATGCCTGAAATAGAAATTCAAGGTTGCTCCAAACCTCCACCAATTTAATAAAAAAAACCCTTCCTCAATTCATTCTGAATCAGTCCCCAATCATTTCTATACAGGGTCTTCCGTTCGCAAATGAATCCTCTTGTGAGAGTCTTATTTATACCCCTTAGGATTATTTTAAGATTAAGACGGGCTTTAGTGAACTCTGGGGGAAATTCTGGAGCATATAGCTGCGGGAATGTGGTAGACAGACGAGCATACATATAGTGCCAAACAGATAAAATGCAAAGACAATTCATGCAGTACAAACATGTAAATATGGGGCAACATTTGTAAATGTTTGTAAAAGTCTGTAAAAGTAAACATTTAATTTTGTCCTTGTTCCTTTGTTTTCGTTTGCATAAAAGATTATGGAATTAAATGTATCCTTTCTAACTTGTATGGGCACCTTTTAATCTTATTAGTTAGTCACTCTTTGCTGAACTCGTGTAACATAACAACACTCCTTATGGCCCGGTGCTGTACAGCCAGTGCGTCCGCATCGATCAGCACTGGAGGGTGCTGACAGCTCCGGGCACTTCAGCATTTGTTTCTCAAGGTGCAGGAGTCCATGTCCAGCCCTCGGAGCTGCCCAAAAGAGACACTGCTGCAGGTGAAGGGTGCGCAGGTGGAAGAAGGGGAGCCGGAGCAGTGACTGTGACGGGCTAATCTCACCCGAGAGGGTGACAGGAAAATACAGCAGTGAACCAGGACCCCTCTACACTGCCATTCACTGTCATTCTCACATTTAGATAACCATATATCTAAAATCAAAAATGTATCATATGCTACTATTAATCAAAAAAGGCATATAAAAAGTGTAACACGAAGACATATCTGGTATGCACAAAAGTGAAGATAGCAACGTAAAATAGCTTTAAGCAGGTACAAGTGAAAATTGGGCATTTCACAGGTAAAGAATTTGTCAGTTTTTTTTATTTTACAATGTTAAATGACTATTGTTTGAAAAAACAAAGGCAAATAAAAAAGCACCATTTCCCTCCTCTTCCAGGAAAGACCTTCTGCGTACTGCAGTTCTGTTGAGACCAAGTTACACTCCTCAGTCTCTACAGGGTTGCCAACTCTCATGCATCTGTCGTGACACTCACGTCTTCAAACTCTCACACTCACAAACGAAATCTTATGGGAAATCTATATTATTCCATTATAAGCCTAAAATTAGCTACATCAAAAGCGTTGGGGTAGTTTGCAAACCCTGCAGACTATTTGCAAGGTAATAAAACTGTTACGTACACGTAAATGCATGCGCATGAGTGTGCAGATTTGTTTTGAATTGAGAATTGCACGCCAGACAGTTGACGAAAGCTGGCAGCCCTGCCTCCATCAGCCTGGGGTTCAGCCTGTAGTCAGCCTGGGTCTCCCTCTAGCAGCAGCACGTCAGCTGCTGACACCTGAAAAGTGACCCTGAGGAGGGCAGAGCACAAGGGCATCAGAGCAGCCAAGGGGAGAGAGTGCTGGCCTGGAGCCAGGGGGAGAGATCAAAACCAGGGCCAGACTGAAGCGTACAAGGGTAAGTAGTGCAGGATGCCAGATAACGAACCCGCGAAACTTTGCATCAGGTGGCTTGATGGTCGAGGTTCCCATCGGAATGAACAGACCCCTGGGAGAGCCCATCTAGGAGAACACTACCCTTTACTGGCCGGAAGGAACCAACAGACAAAGAAAAAAAAAACACACACAAAACAAGCTTATAACTCTCCTGCAAATATATGTAAGCAGTCAGAATGATGCTGTACACTCGAATTTACCTCAGAACAGGTGCGGCTCATCAGAAGCCAGGTAGGATAGAAAACCTACTGGACAGTAGCTCTCCAGGACCGGAGTTGGAGACCCCTGGTCTAGAGTAAGCTCTAATTTCAAACAATATGAAAAAAAAAATTCTATTGTAGTACTTTGTGATAGTATTTTATTTGGACAATCTATTACAACAAAACATCGCTCACCTCCAGAACTCCCACTCACCCAATGCTTCTATGAAAGGCACCCCCCTCACTGTTCATGAGCTTAAAGGTAAGCGCACGAGTCATTTGTCCATTCCAGCCAGATGTGCTTTGATAGCAAAATTAACCCTTTTGATGTGTGTAGGGTTTACTATCCGTTACTGTGAAGGAATTACACATACTGTTTTATACACACAAGAGCGCCTGGCATCTTGCAGAAAAGGCCACGTGTTACATCAGCACCTGCAGTCAACCTGTGCAAATTTCAGATAATGACACCCACGAGCAGAAAGGTCTCTCCGTCTGTCTCTCTGTCTCACAGTTCAGTGTCTGCAGACAGACAAAGCTGGTAAACCTTTCAAGGAAAACCCATCCTTTCCCTATTACATCAGTAAGTTATTTCATGAGACTGTCTGAATGGCTTAACATCATTTAAACACAAATTCACAAGAAAACTGCCAATTAGTTAAGGTAAATGCTGTGCCCCTAACACACATTGTTATTTTTGGCGTCAAACAAATAAGGCACTTTTAAACATCATAGGCCAGAAAACACACTGGTAAGCCAACATGCCCCGATGTTTAAAAACACGGTATCCTCCTTTTGGAGATATGTAGCAGTTGACAGCTGAAGGACACCTTTCTAGGATGTCTACTTGGTGACACCGACCATGGATTATTCAGCGAGAAAGAAGAGGAGCATCGATTTAAAGTCTGAAAAAATGAAAGCCATTGCAATTGGCAGAGAATGGAGTAATGCTATCTTTGTACCAGGTCTTAAAAAGAATCTGCTTAATAAATAACTTGTTGCAGGAGGTCGAGGTCAAGTACCAAACAGCTTCAAGCTACACAAGAGAAAAAAATAACAAAATCAGGTGATCAGCATCCCAGTACATCCCATTTAGAAAACCTTTGCACCGTTAAAGAGAATGTTTGGCATTTGCAGCAAAAGGAATCCCCCTTGCATGTCTATTTATGGCCCACAACCCCGTCACCCAATACCTTTAAGATAAGCAATGTCAACCTAGTAAGTCATCAGGTAGAAAAGTTCACCACAAACTCAAAGCAACGACAAAAGGCTGGCTATTTAAGTGACGACTGTATTTCTTTAATATTAAAATGCAACAATTAAAAATTAAATCACATTATTTTGTCATCGTTTTCCCAGTGTTATTTTGTCCAACTGTGTGTCTTTTGTACGGACACCAGTTTGCCTGAAATGTCACCAGTGATACCCACAAGTATGGAAGCAGCTGCTGGATGTAAGCACAGCAATGCTTGCATGCTTCATTAATAAACTAACCCCTCAGCAGATCACACCCAATGACAAATCATATTAATATCACTCCAGATCTGAGCTCAGCTGCCGCTCAGCACCACAGGATAATGCCTAATTCAGGGCGCCCTGACAGAAACGTTGGCTGCACCTGAGGCATTAACAAGGGCGGGTCGATTTCAGACGTCTGCTGTGGCCAAGGGGCCTAATAAACACGAGGTAATGGATTCGCAGGCCTTCTGCAGGGAAGCACATTTAGCTAAGTGGTTTGCAGAAGGGAAAGGAAATGAGGTGAGCAGGCAGGCTGCGCCGGACGGAGCGGCTGCGATGAGGATTGACACCATGACAGCACTTGAGAGAAGGATCCCCTCTACGTCCTTGAAAACATCAAGGTTGTGCTCCCTGTGCATAGAGCTTCATTATGCCGTTTGCAGGCATGGCCAGGGCGTTTGTAACCTCTCTCTGAAAGATTTACTTCAATTACGAAAAATATTTGTCATTTATACTTGGATGGCTTTAAAAAACTGATGTTATTTGTTCCAAGATACTTGGGGGGGGCATCTATGGTAATGAATAAAATCTGTAATGTCATATTGCAAATGAGAGACTCCTTTTGTTTTTATGTGCAGTTATTTTACTTATTTTCTGTTTACGTCAATATGTTACTGACACTGGATGCATCGACCATACCTGCTGTTCCATCACTGGCGCCTCCTACAGTCAGGTTCCCGTAATGACAGACAACCAAACCTAACAAGCCTTATTTTTTATTTTTGTGCATATTAACAACCACAAAACACCACAAACTATTATTAGCTGTCTTAAGATGAGAAAAAAAAAAAACAAATAAAGCAAGTAACGCACTTCAAAACTACTAAAATCTTAGATAAATTCTAACAGAGGAATCAATGTACCCAAATTATGCATTTATGAATCTAACAGCAGTTACTTTGTTACAAAAAAACAGGCTTCGCCATTTCGCTCTCCTACACAGTGAATGCGTATAGTGTCTTTTTGTAGTTTACTTTTGTTTACAGTCACTAATCTCCTGCCGAAATGCCCCAATGTCACCAATCTTTTAAAGTGACTGGAATTTCCTGCTTCCGCCAAGCACCTGTAATTATGAGCAATCAGGCCTGCCGAGAGCTCCATGCATAACCCTGTGCACACTAGGAAGCTGTTTTCCTAATTAATGCATGAACCACATCTGTGTCCAATGAACTCCAATTTGCCAAAACATTTAAATAATGCAACTCTAAACACTTTCATTACAATATTTCCATTGTTGTATTGCTTCTATTAAATTTGTTTTAAGCATTTAAAGCTACGGTGTATATGGTAATATGTTTTTATTATTGTTTGTCCACATATGGCCGTGTTACAAGTCATTTACACAAATAAATCCATTTGAACAAAGTGTTTGTCTTGTTACGTGGTCTTTAAGGTACATTATTTAAATGGAGAAAAGCCTGACATTATAAATTTGCCCAGCCAGCTAACCAGCTTAAATGAGTTAAATGCTGCTGATATTTACTGCTAATGACTGTGCAGCTCAGAAAAGGGAAAGATTTATAGAGCCTGATGGGTGACTCAGGCTGTTCTAAAAGGAAATTCAGAGCCCTCAACAACTCACCTTGTGCTCTCCGTAATACAAACAGTGCATTCTTATCCCGCATCATTCAAATAAACGAGACTTCCAATTCCAATCATTACCATATTCAGTACAGGAATGAAGGTTCGGTACTCTAAATGACAGTTTACATTGGCCTGTTGTGCAGTAGGGTCTCAAAACTGCAGTCAAGGAGTCATACACATAGAGATTACCCTTCAGTCATTTTTTGTTCAGTCATGCTGCTTGCCCATAAGATAAGAAAATTAAAAAGTTCTCTTTTTCTGGGAAAAGATATTTTGGTCCCAGAAAGGAGGAAGAGCTCCTGTACCCTTTCTTCCTGGGGTCTGGTACCATCTGTCCTTTCAGAGCTGCGTATTTGTGATTTTAAAAAAAAAGTGTTTATACACAAACTGCAATATCTTAAGCAGAAGAGCATTTTTAAACATTTTGATTTTTTTTGACAGTGTGCTGGCCTACAGAAGATATTTTATACATCATAATAAGAAACAGATGAGGCCTCTTCCCAGGATTCGCTAGAAATTGGTTTCGTTTCTTACCCGCAAATATCTTATGTAGTTCTATTTCATATTTAAATAATACTAAAATAATCACAGGTTCAATACAGAAATTCTTAATCATAATTACAAAGACAACAGACAAGGACATGAAGAATTTCTCGAGAAGAAAAATAAGTTACCACTGCAGACAGGACTGTAGTACACAGTCTTTATTGCCTGTCAGTGTGATTTAGACGAATGGGTTTATGAGCAGGCTGACAATTTGAGAGAAAACTGTACAGCTGAGGAACAGGCCATGAACACTAAACATATAATACGTCTACTGCTTCTGTGAAGACATTTCGGTGCCATAAACTTGGGTCATATATGGGTGTTTAATAGCTGTTCTTTATGAAATTCTAATGCACTGACTTTAATATACATATATTGCATTTTTCGAATGAGTGAAACAATGTTTTCATATAGCCTGTGCTTCATCTTATGGACTGGAAGACAAGGAGCATCCCTTTCACTAGTCAAATACACAGATACTAGCATAAGCACACAGAAAGGCTCCGTTACACGGTGTTTAGGGCTTGTGTAAGCCCTCTCGATGCATTACAGCAGAACAGAAATCGCATACAGACTTTACTGCATAATGTCGAGAAAGTTGGCATCAATTATCTAAATGCAGTTGGCAGGGTGATGATATGCTTTAATTCAGCCAATTAATTTACATTTCTTAAGAAATTATACGGTGTTCACCACAATGCTTCTATCTTTGTGTTATAATTTATCAAGGATACCGATGTCTGTTAAGGGATACTACACCCAGTATATCTCCAAGGATATCGATCCATCCATCCTTCCATCCATCCATCGTCCAAACTGCTTTTCCTGAACAGAGGCACGAGTGGTAAAATAAATATTTAAATTTATATTGCACTGAGCTGCTCCAGCATCCTAGAATCCATGCAGTTTCTTTAGGACATTAGTCAAAATTATTGCAAAATAAAGTTCAGCCAATTGCTCCCAGCACATCCATTATGGGTATTATTACTCCAGTATTATTACTGCGGTGTTCCTTAGTTAGACTTCCTGCATAAACTTGGATGGAAAAATGATGAACAGCCTCTAGGCCCTGATGTCATTTTACAGTATTGTGTAGAATAGAGTCATTAAGATCCTACCTCATGCTAATATACGTACGTAATGCAAGGGAAAATATTGAATTGTCCAGACATGGATTCTTGTACATGACACACTAATGGTTCACCGTATACATGCATTTAGATGCATGTCCATGGATATTTGCAAAGTTCTATTCAAGCTGCAGTAACGCGCGAGGCAGTATCAGTGGTACACAAGCCTGGGTTGTGTTCCCAACGCAGTACGCGCGGGCTGTTGACACCACAGCCGCAGCCTCGCCAGCACGTTCTACATTTAGCGTCCCTAAAAGCGGAAAGCCAAGGAGGACGGGAAACTAGCGAAGGTGTCGCGGACAGCGCCTCGCCACAAACACAGTGACAACGCCGCCGTCTCATCACAGACCCACGGAAATTCACGCTCGAGGCGCCTCAGTGCTGCCACCCGTGCAAGAATCAGCTGACCATTCTCCACACACCTCATGACTGTAGCCCGCACAGAAGCCATTAATACACACAAAGCTATTCCAACAGAGCCGTTTGGGTGTCAGCAATTGCCAAGAGCTTCCAAACTTCACATCTAGTTTGAGTGATTTTTCTACCAGATTTCTGGGTTGAAGCAGCATAAGGACTAAACTCTGATCTTTAGTGCCATTACTGAATGTATGAAAGTACTTCATGCATGTGAAATCCAACAGTAGTGAAGGACTCTCAGTGATTTGAGGATGCCAGAAAGGAGATCAGTCAACTATGTTAAGGATGTTTGGTGTCCTACTGGCATGAGTTGGACTGACAGAATCTAACTGTATGGCATTTGGGGAGTACAGATCAGTATCTCCCTCTCACTTTGGTTACAAAAGGTTCCTGAGCCCCCAGTGAGGGTCTAAACTCCAATCACAAGATTCTCTGTACGCTAACTGTGCTGAACATGCTATGCAGTCACTCACATCCTTCCACGTGTCAAAGTGCCCTAAACTCGTGTGAGCTGCGTGGAACTGTGAAGTAATCCAGGCAGACCCTACCGTCCAAATGGGGAAGGTCCTGTTTGGAGATGTGTGTTTCCCCCTCTGCTATACAACAAAGCCATTTCTTCTGCATTGGTCAAAAAGACCAGAGCTATGAAGGAGAAACCACCATGTGCTGTCCGACTGCTTGGTTTCGGTTTTCATATGCTGTTTCTCTGTGGGCTCCCACCGCCACCACACATCTATGATATTATTCCAAAAAAGCGAAAAGTCATGCTGTTGGTGCTAATGACGATAACTATGACCAGTTCATACCTTCCTTCTGACTTCCAGGCACTTATTCCATTTAGGGTTATGGGGCGGTGGAGCTCCAGCCTGCCACGGGCAGCATAGGGCACATGGCAGGGCACACCCTCTCACATACAATAGGCGATCTACACCTTACCCTTTGAAGCTCTTGGTTTAAGGTGAAGGATTTTCAGTCTCGGAATTAAAAATGTATTCAGCTTGTACATGATTTGGAAAGCAGCATGTGATCACTGGCTGTCTATGCATTTCATTGGTTGGGGAGCCAATTTCGCCCATGCTTTCTAATGTACAGTGTAGTGTGGGTCCTTTGACTCAGAGGGACCTTTGAAAATGCATTGATCTGAACCACAGTCCACCACTGGGTCAAAAGCCTAGAGAAATTACAAAATAGCTAGTCTTGATGTGGTGTCTCCTGTGTAGGCTCCCATCCATGGAGTCCCATGCCTAGTGCTCTATGGTGCTCAGGATAAGCTCCAGCCCCCTCCCCATGACCCTGCCCAGGATCGAAGGTTTGAGGAAAGATGGATGGATGGATGTTTTACTTCATGTGACGTCAACAGGCATGAGAAATTGGCAACAAGCATAAACAAGAAATAAATTATTTGACTGTTTTTTTTTTTAGCTTTTTCTCAAAAGGTTCTTGAACATAATTTCAAGATATACTCAAAGGATGAAAAGGTTTCTCTCAACAAGATCAATACAAGTTATCCACATGTAAAAATTCAGTAAACATAAAAAATCTGAAACCTGCATGAAACAAACACTTATCGTATCACAGTATTTTTTTAATCTAAATGAATAATTTCCAGAGAACCTTGGAGGACACTGTCCATCTGAATCAAGATGAATGCTAAATGACAACGACAGGCGGACACTGAAGAACACGGAGAGGGAACCATCACTTAATCGGTGTCCATGAAATAAGGCATTAGAAGATCTGAAAAATGCTGAAAAGCACATAGAATTCCCCATTACTTTTTCTTTCCTTTTAAAACTTCTTCATTAACACATTTAGATACCATATAACATGTATTATACTGTATATTCAATCTGCATAGGCCATTGAAATTGCATATATTCATGCTGTACTGATATCCTCAAGCCATAACATACTGTATGAAATATCCTTTGCCTTCTGACAACACCGGCAAAGCTATTGCTTTTGTTGGTGTCTATTGAAGGTTTCAGTCTTTCACACTGCATTAGATCACTCCGTTATACTGCTGCATGCGAAAAGAGAAGATGGTCCAGAACAGAGCTGATGTGGCAAAGATGCAAGTGGAACCGCCTCACCCTACTGAGATCAACCTTACGGCCTTTTCCGTGCAATACATTACAACCTGCCTTCATTCATTCAGATTACAAAGGTTTGGATTTTTTTGTCCTGTGCTTATAAAATAGAACTTGGCTGTTGTAATTTGAGATTTGAGATCAAAATACAGATTCAGAGGCTGTAATGAATTTTACTCAGAACTTTTTCAGCTTTTGTGCAATGAAAGCTATTCATATTACTTACTCTGTGCAAGAGTTTGACCAGGACAGCAGCTCAGTGGATCATCTCAGTGCCTAGACAGAGTCCGCAGACAGACATTCATGCACATTTATATACATAGCTTACTTATAGCCAATTTCCTCATCCATCCATCCATTTTCCATAACTGCCTATTCCATTTCGGGTCGCGGGTGTCCAGAGCCTATCCCGGAGGCTGCGGGCGCAAGGCAGGGAACAACCCAGGATGGGGCGCCAACCCAGTGCTGGGCACACTCACATACCATTCACACACACATGCACACCTATGGGCAATTTGGCAACTCCAATCAGCCTCAGCATGTTTTTGGACCGTGGGGGAAAACCGGAGTACCCGGAGGAAACCCCACGACGACACGGGGAGAACATGCAAACTCCACACACATGGAACCCGGGCGGAGACGTGAACAATTTCCTCATTCCTCAAATATATTTAATTTGCATAGCTTGAATATTTCTCCTGCCAGTGTAAATGTGATGCTTTGGAGTGCTTCTGCACCATCCTCATTCAGGCATGTAAATAACATTGTGAAATAGGTGTTACTGAGGAATCATATGTGCACCAATATTCTGTACTAATTGCACTGGAATGCAGGCCTCCCATCATAACTCACATGGGTTTCCAGTGTGCCGGGTAATTATTACACAAAGTGTGTCTTCTCTTTATCTGCAGCGTTTCTTCTTACTAACATTGCTAAGTGAGTTTTGGGGTGTTTTCGCACTCCTGATATTTCATTGAATTATACACACAATAACCCTATACTCTAATAATGTTCTAAAATTAGATATGACAAAGGCTAGGAGAGTGACTGGATTTCTCTCTCTAATTTACACAGAATTCAAGTGAGTGAAGCATGCAAAATTAATTAAGACACATATAAACAGTTGCTTGCAGATGGCACCGGGATATATCATTTAGGTTTCAGGACAATGGTAAACGGAGGCTAAAGATGGATTATAACTGAGGATCGGGGCATGATCGACACAGATATGAAAAAACCTGAAGGAACAGCAGTAGCCTGCGGCTTAGGAGACAAGAAGAAAAAAAAATTGACTAAACAAGACAAAACCAAATCTGTCTAGTTTAGTACGTATATTTTTTGTACCTGCTGGTCCTATTCAGGGTCAAAGGGGACTGGAGCCTATCCTGCAAGGCAGGGAATAACCCAGGATGGGGTACCAACCAATCACAGGGCACACACACACAGCCCATTCAGTTGCTTCAAGTCACCTTTGCATGTTTTTGCATGCCAGCACAAGCAGAACATGCAAACTCCACATGCAAGGAGCCAAGACAGTGACTCAAACTCTGGTCCCAAAAGTGTGAGCAACAGAGCTATCCACTGCACCACCATGCCAGCCCAAGACAAAACCTTCCTTATAAATATCACATAGAGCACACCATAGGAATTCATCTTGGACCACCTGAGCTGACTTCATGTAAATGAAATGAACATTTATATTCAGTACAAACGATGGATTCCCATACTCATTTCAGTCATTTTCCCCAAGAACCATCACAGTGCCTCTATACCTTCTTCATTCATGGAAATAAAGTTCTTTCTATATATTTAAGAAAAACAAAAGTCTGTGCAGTAGCCAATTAGTATCCATTTTTGAAGCATGAATGGCTTATGCCACGAGAAGAGAAGCGTCAGTCCTGTATATCTTAACAGCAGCCCGAATTTCCCTTCCACTAAGGAAATGCATTCGACTGTAGCCCCGAACCGCTCTGGTACCAGTTGCAAATTACAAACGGCTGTACCTGTCTGATAAGCAAAGCAACACTGCGAGAAGGCACGCACATGAAGCCTTAAGCCTTAACACCGATTTTACAGCACCGGCGTGCTGACAGGGAAACAGAGGCTGATCTATGGGGATCTAGCATTACTGTGGGTGATTTTCTGCATGCCTCTGTCTCTGGGGTTTCTTGCATGAGAGGCATGATATCATTTCCCTGAATAACAATGGCACAGTCAATTAGTAAATAGCAGAATTGTAAGAGAACATGTTAATCAGAGGATAATGGAAAGGAGATCATTCTTACACACAAAGCACAGACCTTTAAATTACCCATCTTTCATCAAAAGAGAAAGAAACACAGATGATAAAATTGCCTCAATGCATATTAAGAAAAAAAATTAAATATACCATTTCTTCTAATATTAAAAAAACAGCTTGTTTTCCAAAATAACCACCGCTAGAGCTAAAAATTCATCATTAAACATGACGAGGCAAGACAGTGACATGGGGACCATTTTCTCCGCAGAGATGATTGCAGTTGGACTCAGTTACAGAAATTAAATTTTCAAAGATTTATTACAACAGAGAGAAACTTTTGTATTCCAGTAATGGGGCTGGAGTACAAAGTGCAGAGACTTCAGAGAAAGCTGTAGATCAAGCAACTCCGCAAAGCATGACATTCATGAAGACAGACATTGTGACTGGGCTGTCGCCTGCATTATCTAATTCTGGCCTGACGGACACACGTGCTGCCATCCTATGAACCGGACAGCCTCACCATCACTTTTTCGAAACAGCTGGGATAATCCAGAGCCAGATATGGTGGCTTGATGGGTAGTATCGGCTTTAGGTCCTTCCCAGACTTCCCCTGCCTGTGTGGAGTTTTGTTTTTGTGAATCCTCCCTGTGTCTACGTAGGTTTCCTCTCCCAGTGCAAAGACATACAGGTAGTGGTGCACCAATTCGGAAATTTTGGCATCCCTTATTTCTTGAGATTGAAAGGGGCAAACCTACTCCTAAGTGGTTTATGAGCTGATGAAATCTCTCACCTTCCACTACAGAAAGTGGCTGATCGATAAAGTTGAAATATCTGCCAGCAATTTTGCCAAAGATTGACACATCGAACCAATACTGATATGTTGATTTTTAACAAACATCATCCGATACCATTATATTGTGCATCTCTACATACATTTAGGTGAATCAGTATCTCTAAAGTGTGTGAGTGTGTGTGTGTGTGTGTGTGTGAGTGTGTGGTGGTCATGTATATATTACACTGTGGGGATCAAATGTGCGACAACGTGATAAAAACCTGTTATTTCGATTTTGTGGGGATATTTTTTTGGTCCCCACAAGGGGAAACTCATTTTTATAAAAATCTGTGACTACAATCAAAAAATTTTAAATTCCAAAAGACTTGTGTTTTGTTTGGTTACTTATGGTTACGGTTAGGGCTGGGTAGAGGTTAAGGTTGTCATTGTTGGGATTAGGGTTATACCCATAGAAATGAATGCAGTGTCCTAACAAAGACATGAATACAAACGTAAGAGTGTGTGTGAGTGTGTGTAAGTGTGTATCCTGAGATGGACTGGCATCCCACCCAGGATGCTCTCCTGCTAGGTGCCTCTTGCTTCCTGGGATGGGCTCTAGGCCCTCCAGGATACCGCACTGGATAAGTGGTTAGGGATGATGGATGGATAGATGGATGGATGGAGAGAAGTAAAATTATTGGTGGCAAAAATGTCCCCATGAAATCCTGCAGAACCACAGCAGCATGGCAGCCTATTCATCTATTATAGTGAACCCTTTCGCTGCAGTGCCAGCACCACTCCATTTTATGTTCTCCCAGTATTTTTAGAATGTTTACTCTAGATACTTTCATTTTTATTTATTGACTTATTTGTTTAAAGAAATATCATATTGTTAATGGCATTTTATGTGACAGGAAAACTGCTTAGTTTCTGACAATTTATGATGATATCCTCCAAAGGACTTTTCCGTAATCATTTCTTTAAGCAATAGACAAAGTACAGGATTAGCAAAATTTGCTTTAAGCCATCTACAGCAAATAGCTACTAAAACATAATCTTGGACCAGACTCCTGTACCCAAAGTGTAAGACCACTCCCAAGCCATCTAAACAGCTGAAAATAGGGAGTCTGAAATATTAGCATAAAGCAGGCATGACAGGTACAACTAACACAGATGGCCTTTGTTAATTGATTATGGTTTTGCTGATATGATTTATTTCAAGCTCAGCACCCTAAAAACAGAGTGAATTATCTGCCGAGATTTAATTTTGGAATTACAATTTCTGCAGGCAAAGATACGGACCTTAACATAAATAATTCTCAGACAGGAGAAAATTCATCTTGAAAATGAAATATCACTATATGAAACGACGCCATTAGTTATTTAAGGATAAAATGGTTTGAATAATCTGGGCAAAAGCTTATTTGCTTTGCAGTTGGTCATGCATGGAAATGTAATGAGGAAATGTGACTGAACTCAACCACCTGTTAGATTTTGACTTTATTTTATTCTCATATAAATAACATTAAAATTCACACTTGTGGCTACAGATAAATTTGACATTAAGACATGAAATAAATCAAAATCCTGTATTTTTCCTGTTAAAAGTCATTGTTGTTAAACCTTAGATTTGATCCTTAATGTATAGTAGAAATTTAAAAAGTCTTCTGATTTCTTTCTGTTTACTTCTTCAATCATTTCAACAAACTAATTCATATTTTGAGGGCAGAAAATACTGACAATACACACAGAGTTTGCCCAGTGAAGATCCAAATACACTGAAAACACAGATGTACAAGGTTGTAGTTGCAAATCTGTAATGAAGTTGATTTTCCCAACTGCCGCCAAGCAGGATTTTTTTTATTCATCAAAATTCATTTCGTCGTTTCTTCATTTGTTTCACATAATCTCACTCTCAGAACAGAGAAAAGAAGGCAAAAGGATTCAGCATTTACACAATCTCTTCTTCCTGAGTTACTGTAATCTGTGAGCCAATACAAACAAACAAAATAGGCTGACTGCACAGTAACTGGTTACCTTTTGTATACCATAGCTCTAAAAAATAGTCGGTGCCATCCTAATTTACATGACAGCTGTGCTTAAAGGAAACCCAATATGGCTCAGAGGGTCAATACATACAGCACATTAAACTGAGGTAACATATAAATACAGTTTATGTATCATTACCAGCAGTAAACCAGAGAATAACACAACTGTTATAACAAAAATAAGAGACATACACTCACCTAAAGGATTATTAGGAACACCTGTTCAATTTCTCATTAATGCAATTATCTAATCAACCAGTCACATGGCAGTTGCTTCAATGCATTTAGGGGTGTGGTCCCGGTCAAGACAATCTCCTGAACTCCAAACTGAATGTCAGAATGGGAAAGAAAGGTGATTTAAGCAATTTTGAGCGTGGCATGGTTGTTGGTGCCAGACGGGCCGGTC
>JAAGVU020000092.1:28448924-28474664 GCA_011763525.2 Mormyrus iriodes | reverse complement strand
CCATTTTCTATACTTTTACAACATAAGCAATTAAGAAATAACATGTATTGTCCAGGAACAAAATTTGTGTTACATAGCGTAATTTAAGGCAGTAGTAAAAAAAAAAAAAAAAAAAAAAAAAAAAAAAAAAAAAAAAGAAAAAAAAAGACTTCTGCTTTAAGAGAATACAGGCAGAAACAATACATGATCGATATAATCGATCGATTCACAAGGAAGTCAAAGTGCATCAGGCTACGACGTTACGCTTAGAAAAGCGGCTGTTCCGCGAAAGATAGACCATAATAAACCAGGACACACACAGGCGGCAAGAAAACAGGGTTTATATTACAGGCCGAAACTATGGCAACGGAGCAGGATATGTTCCTTAGAGCCAAAGATCGGAGCTACAGCGGGCTGACTGAAGGTACCCGTTTATCATCAGTTTATCATCGCTCGTTTCGCAGGTTTGTGTGTGTTTACGGCGTCAAAGTGAAGGGCACGGAAAGCCGGCCGAGGACACGGGAGTGTTACTCACAATAACTAATATCAGAATATACATTTAATATAATAATATTTAATATAACATAATAAAGAAGTAATGCAGTCTCAATACGTATGGCTAATAATGGGACTCATTAAAGTGTATCCACTCCGGGGTTTTTCATTAATGACCTGGGCATTTTCACAAACACACTGTGTGTGTGTGAATGTATTTATATAATACATATACACGCTTGCTTCGCTCCGCACGTTTGCACGTTTTATTTCTCCATCCAGCCACAATCCACACGCCTTGGCAGCAGAGATTGGGCTCGATCTACGGGGGAGAGAAAATGACCCCAAAGTCACAGATAATTCAGCAGATTGTCCCGGAATGGTTAAGGTTACAACACTCTAATGACCCCAATAATTAGGACCCCGAAGCAGGCCTGGTTATTTTTTCCTAAAAGCAAAGGTACATATTCTCTGGCAGCCATGGGTTCTGAATATCTTGACCAGTGAAATGCGAAATGGTAAGATAAAGTTTTCTGAAAAACATTAAGACCAGACAAGTTGCTGTTGTGCATGGAAACTTCCCCTTTCAAACCTTAAATTAAAATATGTGCTTCTTCAGCAGCTAATTAGTTTTAGTTTTCTGTTTAGTGTCTTATTACTGAGAAATTAATTTGAGGTGTGGGATATCTTTTCAAACTTGAATTCGTTTTTTTTTTTAGCTTTTGGGGGAAATGCTTTCATCTTGAATTATTGTGTGTATTGTCTGAAAGCACCATCTGCCACCTGAGTAATCTTTTTTTTCATGAAGTTACTTCACTGCAGCCATACATTTAGTTCCTTTATTTACAACTGACTGTCTGGGGAGCCCTGGCCATTTTTCTCTGTTGATGTGTATAATGTTTTCTGAAAGTAGTTCACACACTTCTCCAGGGATTTTACTTTATACCATATTCCATGCAGTGAAATCCAACATTTCAAGAGCATAGAAGGACCCAAACTCTAGAAACAAGGGCAGTTTGTAAAAAATTATGATTTTGTCTATATTACACGTGTTGAGTAGCTGTATGTCAGAGGTCTGTTTGCACATATGTTTCTTTGACCTGAAAACGCAATGGCATCATTGTCAGGCTTCACTTTTAAACCACAAAAAGTCCCTCCATGTTACTACCTTAAGCATAACTTACATATTATTCCAAATAATGTCATTCAGTTTAATAGTTAATGTGGTTTGTCCTTTAACACCATATGGTTGAAATAAATAAAAAAACAAACTGGCAGTCTGTCTAGGGTGTTCCCCTGCCCTATTCCCTACACCAGTGTTTCTCAAACTAGTCCTCAGGGACTCCCAGACAGTCCACGTTTTTGCTCTCCCAGTACCAACTGGGAATCTGGGAGACAGCACAAACATGGACCGTGTGGGGGTCCTCGAGGACTAGTTTGAGAAACACTGCCTGTAATGGGCTCCAGTCCCCCTCCCCTTTATTGGATGGATGGATGGATGGATGGATAAACAGGCAAGAAAACCTTCTTGTCTGCAGAAAGTAGGACACTGAAACCATGTGCTTCAGTTACCCTGAAGTTAAGCAGCAGGAGCTTGCTGGGTAGCTGGTAGGGAGACATCCAGTTGCTGTTGGTATAGCTTTGTAGGGTGGGAAGGCAGAGCTCTTTGTACCTTGTTTTCTCACTGACTAAAAAAGGCCTGCAGTATTTGCGAAGCCACCTCATGCAGAAACTGGAATCTGATGCCTTTTAGGTTGAAAAATAGCACCCGGCACATGGGATCAATAGTCCAGCTCTCTCCACAGTGTGAAGGAAGGTGGGACGCCTGCACAGCCTTCGTGCAGTTTAAAGGAGAAGCCCCTAAGGAATAAGCCATGCCCTGGTGCCTTTACTTGGCATGTGCCTCTCTGAGCGCTCCTGTTTTAACAAAGCCCTGTTGAGGATGTTAATCATGCAATATTGACAGAATACTGCTGTCCAAACAAAACACTTAAACTCTCTCCATACCAGTCACCGAACTGAGTCGCAGCTGGATACCGTGGTAGTTTTAGCCTTGTCTGTTGTTCTTCTTTAACTTATAGTAGAATTTAGAAGTTGGGTTAGACTTTTTTGCATATTTATTTCTATCGAGATGCTATTTTGGAACAGTGATTACAGAAGATGCAGAAGATTCATTCATTCATTCATTTTTTTCCCACAAATAAAATGCATGTAATTGCTGCAAATGGCAGTAAATGTAACCTATAAATTTTGATCACAGTTAGTGCACCAGTCTGGTGTTAATCACGTTGTTGCCAGTTATCAAAGTCCATTGACTGCTGTGTGGTGTTTCTGCTGTGCGAAGCTTTAATCTCTTTTCAGCCGTGGAACTATGTTCTGAAACTCCTGAGTGCATCTTGAGTAAGTCAAAGCACAATTAGACACCTGTGAAATGATTAAGTACCTTGATGTCTTGTGAGTTGGGGCATGTTTTGATGAGGAGAGCTTTAAGATTTTAAAATGCTGACTACATTCAGATTTGTTCAGGGAAAAACCTGAATCCTCATCCCATTTCCTGTCTCACGTAATGAAAAAATTAAGGAGGAAATGACCAGGGGACGTTTCGTTCCTTAGTGCCTTTTACTGTAACAGCTGTAACAAGCTACTTTATTAAGATAAATGGCTGTTTATTGCTGTAATCATCAGCCAGGTATCATCTTACTTAATATTACTTAGCAGATGCTTTTCTCAAAAGCAACATATAATTCCCAGAACAGAATCACCCAATTTCTGGAGCAATTGGAGTTAAGGGCCTATCAACGATATGGTTACTGTGCCAACAATGGGACTCGAACCTGCAACCTTCTGATCACAGACACGACACCCTAATTCAGAGAGCCACCACCTGACGTGTAGTTTGCCTTCTTTTTTCTAAATAATTATTCATCACTGAGGCCCCTTCCCTTCTCCCAGACAAAGAGAAGGAGTGGAGCCGCCCCTTCTACTTCATCCAGGCTGCCGACCCGCAGCTGGGCTTGATGAAAGCCTGGAAGATGGGAGACTGCGATGGAGGGGGGGACGAGTGGGACGACGAGGTGCGCCTGACGCGGCAGCTGGTACAGGCCGTCAACAGACTGCGGCCCCGGCCACGGTTCATGGTGCTCTGTGGGGACCTGGTCCATGCCATGCCAGGTAAGCCCGCACCACCCCACTCTCTGTAAGCTTATGGTTAGGAATTTGTGTGGCTAGGGTTGCAAAGAGTTAGGGTTATGTAGACTTCTGTCCATTCTCTGATCCATGCTCCCTACTGCTGTATAATGTGACCTAGCCTCTTAACCTCTTTACATGTTTCTCTTAACCTTCTCTTAACAAATCTCCTGGTCAGTCTTCTTATGTTCCAGTAAGTCATATTATAAAGCAGCAGAGTACATGTCTGACTTGATCTCCTTTGAGAATTTGTAATGGTCTCAAGACATGTCCTAAGCTTCTCAGTAATGTCATAATATTTTGAAACTGGAATGTTTTTTCCACTGTCTTTTAGATACAGGCGTGCTGTATCATATCTGCTTTAATGAAATCAGATCGCTTGCATGTATGATGAATCTGAGGTGTTGCGTACTGTCCTCCTTATTGCTACTATGTTGTATTAAGGGAACGGTAGCCCAGTGGCTGCATGTCAAATGCTGCTTACAGGAGTGCTGAACACATGCTCTGCTCTTCATTAACAAGCTTTGACACCTACTCACTGTATCACAGGATTGTTTTGTTTTTTACTAGATTTGCTGGCTGTTTGTGGTCTTGTGAATATTGTGTGCTAGAGTAAAAAATTCACATTTTACCCTTGAACAATACTTCTGTAAAGAACGTAAAAGTGTTCTAAATGAATCCCAGGTAATATGCAGTCAACTGAAAAATCATGCTGTACTTTAGTGCACTCATGTCATTTTTTAACCTTTCCCCCATATACGGTGTCGGCCTTTTCTGAATCCTTTTTGTATATAGCTGTAGCAAATATATTCCATACCAGTCATATCTTCTTTAAAATACGCTTTTAAAAAAATATACTATATACTGTATGTGGACTGTTACGTAGTTACTTTGCAGTTGTACAATAATGCGTACAATGACAACAAAAACATTGTTTCCATTCAATTCCCAGTTGCCAATCAGTCATTACACTTTTTTTTTCTCAGGTCAGCTTAGCTGGAGGGGAAAAATAAACTGTGTGGAGTTTGAATAAATATTATCCTGTATATGAGGAATACAAATTCTTTTAAAATGAGTCTTGATTGCAGGTTCTGAGGCAGCCGGATGTAGAAATTGTACGGGAAATTCAGGTGCTTGGTCAGCCTGGTCCACGGTGGCATTTCCTGGGGCCTGTGCTGGGACGGTCCGGCCATGAGGCAGAGTGCCTTCCCTCCTTCCATCAAGCACACATACACACACACACACACACACACACACTACAGGTCAATGTCGATCCCCTAAACCTGACTCTTCTGGGCAAGGGGGGACACCAGAGGAGAACATGCAGTTTGCCATGGTTTTGGGGTTTGAATCAGAAACCCTGCAGGTTTAAGCCTCTTGTTGCCCCCTGCTGCTGTTAAACATATCAATATTGTGGCTGACCCAGGGTCAGAGAAAGGCATGACCCGGGCCCCTGAAAGACTCCACAGCAACCTCAGCATTTCTCATGGGCGCCTCCCTAGTGTATTGGACCCTGAAAGTTGTCACCATTCTCCCTCTTATGGCGATACAAGAACCTGGGTTGGACTCCCAAAGAGCCGCCTGGAAGCCCTGAATGTGTCATCTTTCCTGATTGGGGCTTACACATCTCATAGAAACTATACAGCAAAGGTCATTAGCTACTGTTATTCTTTCTGTTCAATGCTGTTTTTTTCCCACAGAGTTTATTATCGAAAGGTTGTTATTGAAATTAGACCCCAGCCCCATAAAATAAAGTAATTTCTTCCGGTGCCTTCGTTTGATTGAGCAGTGCACATGTTCTTTCTAAAGTGTGTTTTCTCCAGCCTTCCTCATTCGGTTTGTGGAGAAATATTTTCCAACTTGTGCGGAGGTTTGAAGGCTGGAGCAGTTGTTGATTTGCATGTAGCGCTTTCACAGTGTAGTCCTTCTCTGATGGAACGTGCCTGTTTGTTTCCTTTGAAGCGTTTTTGTTGAAGGGAATTGAAGGGGAACAGAAGATGCCGTCCGTTCAAAGCGGAGCTTCTTGGGCTTTCTTATTAGTGCAGTGGAAAACTAATTTGCCTAATTGCTTCCAACTTATCAGTAAATGTGAATAGAGCTGAGAGAAATGGATCTTTATTCCAGTGAAATGGAAATGAAGCAATGCTGTGTGCAGACAGCAGTGAGATGATTGGTTAGAAACTGGAGACTAGATAAAGCTGGGCGAGATGCCTTCACCATTGTGTCCTGCTGCTGAGATACATGGTTTACCTAGCCAGATACCCACACCTTAAAAGAAGATAAAGAAAGAGTTTAATATACTTATAATCAATGGAGTTATTCAGTGTTATGGGTTATTTTCTTGCTCCAGTACTGCTTACGCTTGTACCTGGGCATTCATTGGAAGCTCAGCTTAGCTGCACTTGCGCCTAGCCGACTCCTTAGCACCATGTATGTTTGCAAAGTGTTGCTTGCCTCACTTGCCCATAGCTTTGGACAGAAGCGCCTGCTACATAAAGTAAATGTAGTAATTTTGTGTATCAGGTGCACAGACAGACCCCCCCGCACTCGAGCTCCCCAAAGGGATTGGCCGAAATCACCAGACGTGGCTGACGGACGTGGGCCGGTGCAGATGGCAAGTCCACGCTCTGTGTACAGCATGCTAAAGCTGTGTGCCGGATCTTCACGAAAGTCCAGGGCTGGTCTTAACCACTCTGCAAACAAGTAGGCTTCTAATGGATTATAATAAGCTCAGGCAGGACCTGCTCACCATCCACAAAGCAGCTCAAGTATTTGGAAGGCGGGTTGTAGCTTCTGTTAAGTGGAATGGACAGCTCTTAATTCATTCTGAAAACCATAAGAAACAATATACATTTAAATTGCACTTAGATTTTTTTTACTGTATCATCCATGAATACATAACAATGAGGCTGATAATTGTTGTTACTAACAAACCGCCCCTCCTAAGTTCAGTGGTCCATTCTCCCTGATGCTTTCCAGCTGATAAATCATGCTGTTGGTATGGCATGCAGGATCCTGTATGTCTGCTGGAACCAAAGAAAGTTTGCCTTTCTGTATATTACAGGCAGTCCTGGCCGTAAGTCAGTGTCTCACTAACATTACTCCCCATGACCCTGTCCTGGGTAAGTAGCTGGGAGGTGAACAGATGGACAGGCATTGTTGAGCGCTGGTCTTGAACTTACCCAAGTGTTTTACCCCCATCCCTTTATTGATCTACGTGTACATCTTCCTCCTAGTAACCCTGATATACTTCACCTCTGAAAACAAGTTACATTTCAATCTATAAAATATGTCCGTAGAAGATCCATAATAATGTCGCTGCATGTCCACTTGGGACCACAAAGGAACCATAGTCGGTCCCTTCCACTGCCATAAAAACACCATACATGAATCTGCTGTTCTCTGCCCACACATGATCAAAGTGTAGCTGTTTGTTTTTGCTCTGGGCTTGTAGCACATCGACACTGAGAGGCATACCCAAGTCACTTTTCATCTAAAGCCCATCTATTAATTTGCTTCCTTGTTGTACTGCTGCCTTGTGGCCTCATAGCCCCGGGGTTGCTGCTTGTGTCCTTGGTGTTCCTGTGAGTCTCTGCAGGGCCTTTTGCCTTGAGCAGTTTCATGCTGGCCTGGCATGCCCTACCCAGGTATATACTTCTGTCTCGTAGGTTTACAGGGAGGACCTCCACGACCAGTTGGAAAAGTTCATTTTGCTAATGGAAGGGGTTGATGAGGTGATTTCAGTGGTGCTTAGCAGATGTTTTCAGCCAGGCTGCTGTGCAGGGACTCCCAGTACACGCAATAGCAGGCCTGCCCACTGGCGTCTCAATGTGGGCTTCTGGCAGCAGGCCGTCTTCTGTTTCCTCTCTTACATTTTCTGTGCCCTGCTATCACACGGCAAACATCGGTGTCAAAGGCTTCTATCGGTGGCTGTATAAGACTTACTCTGGTCAGGTGCATGCAGGATGGAAGGGGGTATTTAATTTTTTCAATTCAATTTTATTTGTATAACGCATTTTCACAACATTACATTGTCTTAAAGCGCTTTACGTTATCCCCGCCCAAAGCCCCCAGTGAGCAAGCTAGAGGTGACAGTGGCAAGGATAAACTCCCTAGAAGGAAGAAACTTTGGGAGGAACCAGACTCAAAGTGGAAGCCCATCCTCCAGGGGCCAGCGGAGGAAGTCAAATGAACATATTTGGGTGTGGGTTTGATGAAACAGTAAAGAGGAAGTGAAGGATGCCCGTTTCAGCTCCAACGCAGGGAGGACAAGCTGGTGTTGGACTTTTGAGAAGGACACCGACCATTGAGATCAGAGCGTGTGGTTTGGGGCGGGGGGAAGTGACAGGAGCCAGGGGCCCAGGCGGCTGAACGCGCTCCTCGTCCAATTTTAAAATGTAGCTCAGGAATATGTATTTACATCTGCCTTCGTACATTTTTAACACTTAGCTTTGATGCTCCTGCTTTGTGTTCCCTTGCATGCTAAGCGGTTAACCTGAGCTTGGGATTCGCAGGCGCTAATGACCTTAATGCTCATAGCAAAGTTATTGCTCGGCACACTGAAGACATTTCAATTTTCCTCACAGCGAGTCTCTGCAGCTTGCTGTTGCATGTATAAATTATACGTGTGTAAAAATTATAGCCGTTCGTCTTTGAAAACATAGTAGCCCCATATTTACATAAAGAGGTAAAGGGGGGGAAATTGTTGATAATCTTCATTGTGTTCCGTCCAGCTGTGAACAATAATTCAAGCAGAATATTTCACTTCAGTGTCAAATGAAATGCTGAAGAAGCATAAAACGATGCCTAATGCATTTGTAGGGAACGATCATCTTCCTGAAAAACATACCGAACAGGGTTTAATTTTAATAGCAAAATGGCGGCATCCTGCAACTGGTGAATGTGATGAGCATTTCTGAATCTCTAAGGTTTTATGTAACGTTCTGAACATTTTTGTCTTTAGTGCTTATCAGCTACAACTTGTTTATGGCCTGTGAAGAGTTTTTTTTTGCATGGTTCAGACCTATCAGACGCAGGAAACTGCAGAACACCAACATTCGTTCTTTGGAAATGGAAATGCATTCTTTCACAGTGTAGAGGTGTGTTTTATGGTAACGGTGTCCCTATGCTAGAGGCTATGTAGCATAGTTTTCCTGATGTACTTCTGCAGTAATTTCTATTTCTTATAAATATTTTTTTTCAGGATATCGCCGTAGTGCCCTGTCAGGTTATAACTTATAGAACTATTAAAGCCCAGCGATGCTATCATAAAAAATGTGCTGAAATTGAAATGCTGTGGGTGGTGTTCTCGGAACTCCGTTGCACGGCCTCAGAAAGTACAGAAATCCCAGGCTGCATTGGGCCAATGGGAGGCAGCGATTGCCTGTTTCCTATTTAAATGGCTGTATCTAAAGACGCAGTGCTGCATGAAACAAACACAACATAAAAATAAAAGAAAGCTTTGAATAAGCAAGTTTTGCAGCTCTGAAGAAGTCTATGAAAGCTCAGCCAGAAAGCTTGTTTTATTCACGCTTTTTAATCCTTCGTCAACTCTGTACTTTATATTGGACAATATAGAATGCGTGGCTGTGGCCATTTCTGCTGTTTGGGTTAAAGATGGATGTGTGTCAAAGATGCGTTTTGGTCGTCCCTGCTGCTTTCTGTAAAAAGGTTAGGCTAAAATAAACAGGATGATGAGTGGGGCATCTGAGACAGTCCCTAACTGGGCCCCTGGATATTAATGGTACAGTAATTACTGTCTGAAATAATCACCACAAAGGCTAATTAGAGCAGCAAGAAGGTGACGAGTGCTATGCTTACCTTCCTGTGCCTCTTTTCCATTCTCTGTGTTCAATAAAGGAGCAAACCTGTCTGCAGTTATATCAAACCTGTTCTCCCCGTGTTTCTCCAGAAGTCTGTGCAGCATAACCCCCCCCCCCAACCCACATTGCCCTTCTTGGTTAGTCGCAGTGGACATGTGTGAGCTGGGGGATGGTTACGCCAGCTTTCCACGATTCCAGGAATGAAACTGAAATGAACAGGGCAGTAAAAGTCTGTCAGAAAGGGTTTGAAGGATTAAAGTGAAAAAATAAACACCTTAAGCGGTTCTTATAAATTTTAGAAACATGTTACAGAATGGTGTAGGGCTTAGGTAGAGAGGTAATGAAATGGTGATGTGTTTAGTGGTAAATTATTAATTGCCATTAAACGTGTGTGATAATTCTGTGGTACATACCTCTAGATATTCACTGTGTGCAGTGAAGCACTGTTGCTGCTGAATGTTACTCACTGTGTGCAGTGAAGCACTGTTGCAGCTGAATGTTACTCACTGTGTGCAGTGAAGCACTGTTGCAGCTGAATGTTGCTCACTGTGTGCAGTGAAGGTTACCATTCATGGTGACCTGTTTATTGGTTCCTGATGGACATCATTATCACTAGAGTGTGATTGAGAGAACTTGACCTTTGCAAACTACAACCACACTACCCTACAACGGTAAAACACAATAACTTCACTGACAATGACATTGAGAAAATGTATGAAATGTGACATGAAAGGTAGTCACGTCCCACGCATCCCGCGCCGTGATTGGCTGGCTGAAACTGCTTTGCCCCAAATCAAGATGCGTGTTTGCCACCCAAGTCAATACCCGCATTTGCTATGCCCGATTGGCAGGGTGTTTAATTTATACCTGGGCCGCTGTTTGGGTTTTGCCGTGGGAAAAAGCCAGCGGGTGGTGTCACATTAATTATGAAGCTCTTTGCTGTATCAGCTCAGGCATCAGTGTGTTTGTTCTGAGGTTTGCTTCCTCCCTAGATTAAGAGCAGAGCTGTGTGCGGGTGTGCTGAGCAGGTGCTCTGGAAAGCTCTCTATTGGCTACATACTTATCGCGGAATATCGAGTGTGTGTGCTCCATGTTTATTTTGGAAATGTCTACCTGACTAACGTTTTTTTCCCCCCCTTCTGTGTTTGTGTCAGTGGAGCTGCGAGGTCTGCTGGTTTATTGTGTCCCAACACTGGAGTGTTTCTATACAGGCATCGCTTTGGCTGAGAATTCCCACGCTTGGCGAGAAAATGGCATCACCCAGCCTTTGCAGGTGTGAATAATTTACTAATTGGGCTACATTCCAGTCAGCAGGTAATTTTCACTGCGAAAAATGTGGGTGATGCTCTTTTCTGTCTGAACAAAGTATTTGACTAATGAGTGGAGTATACACAGGCCCTGTGGCCATGTTAGGCTATGCTGACCACCCTGGTAGTTTCACAATAGCGGAACCCATCTGTTAAATCCTTCGTATTAATATTATTATGCAGATATAACTATACAATTATCATCCATTCATCTTCTAACCACTCATCCTAGTCAAAATCATTAGTGACATCAGTTAGCTTAACTGCTTGCCTTTGGACTGCAGGAGAAACCTGGAACACCCAGAGGTGTGAAGCCACAGCGCTAACCTCCTGCCTACCCTATAAGCCATCAGCATGTGTGCATATGCATATATGTATGTGTATATGTATATATATGTGTGTGTAGATAGATAGATAGATATATTAAATACAGTTCTGCACCTTCTGACAAACTTATCGTAAGGTGAAAATATCGTAAACATGCTTAGAACAGGCTACAGTTGGGTAAAGTCGTTAATGCAAAGCCTAATCTATAAAAAAAAAAAAGTGTTGAATAGCTCATGTAATTTATTGAATCATGTACTGAAAGTGAAAGACATTTACCCACCGTAAAGTCAAAATACCATAACACGGACCATCGCCTTCATGCACAATGGAGAGTTGTTTTGCACACAGAATGTTAGACTGATATTTTGTCATTCCCAATAGGGACTTTATTTCTAAGGATAAATTTATGATGTAAAAGTGCTTATCAACATTCTGAGAATGATTTTTTCAAATATATAAACAAGCTGTCCTTCAGATACATTCAATGATCTTTTCTTGTTATTAATAACAAAGTGACAGAACGACATATTGAAGCCACAGCTGTTTTGGTGAGTCCCCGAGGTCTTTTAAGTAAGAGGAAGACCTTAATTTGTCTACATAGTTCTGTGTGCATCACAACTTGGTTTACTGAGCTTGACTTTCCTGTCGATAAAGGCATGAACAGAAGTTTCAGCCTGTTAATAGTGCTGTGTTTAGAATGACGTGTGTAGACTCCACATCATTCTCGTATCAGAAGACTTGATATTGGCCTGGTCAGGGCTTTACTGCTAGTCTTTCTGAAGGAGAATGTTTGTGGAACAGGGGCATCGTTAGGCCTACTTTAGGGCTGCTTAACCCCCTAAATGTACACTAATTAGTGGGCCATTTCTATCAGACCCCACCTTAATAAAGGCTTAGCCCCCCCTTTCATAAATCTCTAGTGACCCTCCTGGTGTGGAATACATAATTACAGACCAGATTATCTTAAAATGTAACATATTAAGCTGTTGTGGCATTATCCTCCTGGGTTTTTGGCATCCGTGTTTTCTGTGCTGTTTCCCAGGGTTGGCTTGCGGCCATCGCAAGGTGGGTCAGGTGCTATTCGCTTGCAGCGTTCCTTGACTGTTCCTCAGAGAACGTGGAAACGCTCTTCCATTGGCAAGAGAAGTCAGGTTCATGCAAGTGCAGGGATCATCCAGGAAAACGCCACATAAGCTACACAGGTTTTGAGTCCGTGAGCTGTGACAGAGGAGGGCCGTTTGTCTAAGCGGGGTGTTTCAGGGGGGATAGTGTGGGAAGCTGAGGACCGCAGGCTGTACGGGACAGCAGCCATGTGGGTGGGGTGGGGTTTCCAGTGGTAGAGGAGTATTCAGCTTGCCAGTCATGGTAAGATAGCTTGCAAATGGACATCAGGCCCTGTTAAACATATCTGCTCTCTGTAGGAGGAGGGGGAACAGATTCCCGTGCACACTGTATATTCCCATATTGGTTTGAATAATATGTTTATTTTCAGTCGGCAGCAGCTGGATGTGTGCTGAGATTTCATTCGCTTTTATCTGTGTAACCCTGTGTAGATGCTGCGTCATCTGTTTGCCCGAAGCCAAGCAAGTATGTTAACACGGTGCCATATGATATTTCTCCGTGTGTGCCTGCCCGTGTTTGATTGTTCCACCATCCTTCCTGCGGTTGCCGTTTCTTCGTCCTCCTTTGGCCTTCAGTGTCATCATTGCGGATGTCCATTGTCATCCTTTGTGCTGATTTTTGACTGTTGGTGCTCTGAAGTTTAAAGATGACTTTAAATACTTTATACTGTATAAGCATTAGTGGGAGTATTCTCATAATTTTTTATTCTGCCAAATAAATAGATGATGTTTTTGTGAATAACTTTTGTGAAATTCCTTAACATCCAGTTTTGAAAGTGTTAGCCAAACAAAACCGTCCTCATACATATTGATATACATATGTATTGGTTTTGTATTCAGAACATTAGTTTTTAATCTTTCTGCTTTAACAAAAGCATAACGATAGGTTAAAGTTTGTCTTGATTAGACTCTTGTCATCATTACTGTGCCTTTAACATTTTTTGAATGTTACCCTAAACCACTAAATTATCAAGGTATTACTATATCTATACACATCACCGTAATTACTATTTTGAAATGTACTAAATCTTGACATTTTCATAGAGGATAAGTCCCTGTTAAACTGTGGCATGCTTTATCAAAAGTCTGGCGCTTTCTGTAAATCCAGAGGTAGGGTGAGTCCACTGAAGGTCTTTTTCCCTGTTTCCTTGTTGAATTGCTTAGAAATAAACACATCACTTAATTTTATGTGATTCTGTTGCCTTGCTTGGAATGCTGATCCACTTTGGAGGGGGGGCAGGGTATCTGACATTAGGGGCTCTGGAAACTGAATTCTGTAACACTGAGGCTCACCTTGCTGAATGTTAAAAGCCTTTCCCCAAAAGCAGGCGCTGAGAAGCACCATCTGAGGCTTGACTTACGGGCCGTAAGTGCAGTCGAACGGGGATCACATATAAAGCGTATCTTTATTACCATTACCTAAAGGCACAGCAAAGCTGTTCGATCGGCATGTTTCAAAGGGAGCTTAGGGAGCTGCTCTCAAGATGAAGTAGTGCTCTTGTGCTTTTGACTTCTCACAGCTTTGAGGTAAACTGCCCGAGCTGCAATTAACGTAATCCCTTCTGTGAAGAAAGCTGGTCTTCTTATTGAAATGTTAATGTACTTTTGATATGATACTTTTTAGTATTTTCTTCCATTTCAGTCTAACAGGCTTCATTTTTTTATCAATATACAACATTACGGCTAAAAATTATTGCAGCGTGCCTTTAGAGCTTTAGTAAGTGCTAGACCTGTGTCAAAAGCTCTTTTCCATGTTTTCTTTTCACCACAGTTCGTTCCAAAGCCATCTCAATTAATGCAAGGCCGTCTGCACTATTCGTTTTTCTGCGTTAGACTGATGTGTAGCAAAAGTGCTGTCTGTTGGTTGGAAACCTTTAAACATCTAAGTGTCAACACACTTCATTACTGTCGGCATCCATGACATTCAACAATCAACGATCATTTCCCCTCAGTAATACACAGGCCAGCTTGAATCCTGTGCAAATGTCGAATTTTTTTTTTGGACTTAGAGGGCTGTAATGGATTTTGCCCCCTGGACTTTAGCTACACTTAATAGGTCTTGGGTCATTGAAATTGTTTAGATATTTTTTCGTAGGATGGTGGAGATTCCTTTTCAGAAACAATGCATGAATACTGAAAGGGCAGGACGTTAAATATAAGTTAAACATACTGTCTTTAGTAACCGAAAACTAAAGGCTGATTTATACATCTGTGTCAAATCGATGGTGTAAGTACGGCATAGCCGCAGACCCTACGCCTTAGCCTGACACGCACCTCCCCAGAAATGTAACTACACATCGCTGCAAAGCAGATCGTAAGAACTCTGACTGCTCCGCTTGGTAGCATTCTTTTTTTTTATGTGAGTAAAGAAAGCGTGTATCCCAGGTATAGTTATATTGCTGGCTGAAACTGAAACACTATTCATATCTAGCATTAAATAACCCACCAAAGGCATCGGAGCAACAGGTCTACAAAACACTCAGGGTGACGATTCACTTCAATTTCACTTACCTCCATTAAGTATATTTGTACTTTACAAGTACAGCATTGACACTAACTTTAGAAGGGAAAATAAAAAGTGACTTTGTAGTGGCTTGACATTTTTTCCAAATTTGTCTACAGGAAGTTTGGAGCTGCACAAACATAACCAGGACTTCATAAATAGATACTTTGTAAGATGTTTTTTTCTTTTTCAGTTGCGTGATTCAACAGTCCACGCATGGTAGGAAGACAATAAATGCAACATCCAAAGCTATGTATCACAAAGCGTTTTGCCGGTGTAATTGCTGAGCGACATGGACATCAGCGCACAAGTATAAACGCCTGCGACGGCATTGGCCATTTGTGTAGGTCGTGGCGTGGGTTCAATGCAGAATTATAAGTCAACCTTAACAATTTTGACACCAACCATCTCATTACTCTCAAAATAAGTCACTTTTTGCCATTCTGTTTGTGGTTAGAAACTGGTTGGGTCTTTCACATTCTCATATTTTACTTGCAGGAAAATAAATTAATTAGGTGAAGGAGCCTGAAAATTTCTGATATTTATCTCTGTCATAGAGGTGATCTTTAGAGGGTAGTCTTAAGAAACACTAGAACACAGGTCTTGATCGATCTGTTTGGTCACCTTCATTAAACACACTCGTATGCTTGAAGGATCGCTGTAAGACAAATCTGAATAATTCTGTAGCACATAAATTCACATGCCTTTTGTAGAACGGCGGGCTAGTGGAACATGCTAAACACAGTGCAGTAATTGAAGACTGGTTGGGCATCTGCGATTGAAAGTGCTTGAGTTCTGCTTCTGAAGAGCTTCAACCCATTGGCACAAGACGGCATTTAGACACACTTAGGCTTCGTGGAGAGGGCCTGTGCTTGACGAGAGTGGCTGATGGTAATGCCTGTGGGGTTGTGCTGGAGGCCTGAAGAAGTATCTGGAAGGTCAGAAGAAGTCTCTCTGTAACACACCAATCCCTGCCTGGGATATGGGATCCCTTTAATTGCTGTTGGAAGTGGATGAATGAAGATCTCTGGGGAATTGCTGCACATCAATTGAGGTGACCGGAAGAGAGCCAGTTCTAAAAGAAGTCTCTGTCCACTTGTATATCTGCCTGATAGGTACTTCTGACTTGATGTACTTTTAGTGGGTTTCTCTGGGGCTTGGAGAGGCAGAGGTATGTATTAACCTGTGGGAGGAATACAGTAATAGATCATTAAAAAAAAACTCTATCGTGGCACTTGTCACTTCATAGTGACAGTAAGTACAGTAGCTTTTTATCAAAGCCTGAAAAATGATCCCAGATTTGATGGTCTGATTGAAGCGGCTTTTGCTTTTGAAGAACTTGGAGCTTTTGTTTCCTGCCGTTATGTGAGGATTGACTTGCATGATTCTCCTGGAATTCAGGCATAACTTTTTCCACAAAAACTGTTAAGTGAAGATTATTTCCCTCTTACTCTGAAATTCAGTAAGAACTTGTAACTACAGTAGCTACATATTTCTTCCCATATTTTGTTCTCTATTAACAACAAAAGAAGTATTTTGACTCACTCATCCTGCTGATAGAATCTTGCGCTTACTTACGCTGGTCAGCCCTTCCCTTTTCACCAGTGCCACCCACCTTTCCAGACCAGCAACAAAACAATTAGTGGCTCTACCTGACACTGGAGAAGCTTGCAAGTCCCATTATTACAACATGCTGGGATCATTCTGATGTGACTCTAACCAGTGTCTGAACTTTAACCATAATCCTGCTTTATATTTATAGACCAAGTAGAAAGCGTGCCATCTGATCATTTGTGTTAATCTCATCTATCAGTTCAGTTTTCTTGAGGATCTTAGCTGCTCCCTGAATGTCAGTAAAGGGACTGAAGTCCTCATGTGGACAACAAGATCATGTACTGAACCTATCTGATAGACTTTGTTAATCTTGTTTTTATTAATTGGATTTTCTTCTGCTCCATTGACTGGCTTATGGTGGCTATTCTTAATAAGCAAACAAATAAATATATACTTGCATAGATAAATCAACATAAGATACCAAAATAAGCAGCTAAATTGCAGGAGACTCACGGGGAACTGAAGCAGACAGAGCCTTGTTCACATTTCATTCAGGTTTATTCTTTGTCACCCCACCCCCCCCCTTCTGGTTAGTGTCTAGGCAATGACCCTGCACACCACACTAAAGGGATTACCGCTGTCGTGTTCACCAGGTACCGCCTACCGGGAGGCCCAGGAGAGGGACCTGAAGGTGGCTCTCAAGGGCATGGACCCCTCCATCCCCCTGGTGTTTGTCAGCGGGAACCATGACCTGGGCAACACCCCCACGGTGCAGAGCGTGCAGCAGTACTGCCAGGGATGGGGTGATGACTACTTCAGCTTTTGGGTGGGGGGTGTGCTCTTCCTGGTGCTCAACTCGCAGTTCTTCTTCGACGGCTCAGCCTGCCCAGAACTGGGGGAGGCCCAGGACGCCTGGCTGGAGACGCAGCTGCAGGTGGCTGCTGCCTCGCCCTGCCGCCACCTTGTGGTCTTTCAGCACATCCCGCTCTTTCTGCGCTCACCCGACGAGGACGATGACTACTTCAACCTGCAGAGGGCCGTGAGAGAGAGGCTGATGGGGCGATTCCAGCAGGCGGGTATGTGCTGACCTGTGCTGCCGGGGTATCAGGCAAGATCGTCACACTCATGGTCGAATTTGGGCCCGATCATTAATGCGAGGTTTAGGTGCAGGTGGATCAGATTTAGTAAAAGTAACTGTTCCATTTCTCCCAAAGGCAGGGTGCCTGATTTTGCCGGGGCCCTAGGCTGTGGCCTTGGATAACCTTTGCTGAATCCACCCCTGGGTCAGTCCTACCAACGTTAAGGCCTTTTCTCACCATCTTCCTTCCTGTTTTATGCAAACTGTTACAGGCGCTGAGCATTTTATATGCTTACATATGCTGACTGTCTCCCGCAGTGTCTGAAAAGTATGCATTAAAGCATCTTCACTCACCAAGCAGGTTTGATTAGGAGCAGATGGTATTTTACTTCACAGCTACTCAATGAGTGAGGCGAGTTCTCTGTGTTTTCTGGAGTGTATGTCTAATGGTTTTTACCGTGTTTGATTCCGATGCTGACATCTTCAGACTGTAATTTTTCTGGAGAAGTTTGGAGAATACAGATTGGAAGACTTTGCCAGTAAGCATTTTATAAATTAAATTATTTGTTCTAAAACTAAGTGCTGAAACCTATGATTTTAAAGGATGGGATTAGTCTCTGCTAAACGTAAAAATATATCTTGATTTGTGTGGGTCTGTGTTGGCTTCCTGCATGGCAGGTCAGATGGGTCTCCTTCAGCTCACTGACGGCTTGAGTTAAGTCGACCCACTGATTCTCTGGGACGGGGCTACCAATGTACATCGAGTTTGCTGGTCTCTGAGATGGGATGAGGCTTGCATGACTTAGGGATATCTGACATGATCTTCAGGTCTCTCTCATCTTTTTTAGTGAACGAAGCACCTGAGTGATTTTTAAGGGGTTAAAAAAACACAGTGTCGGCCATTTGAGATCAAATCCGAACTTTGTGCCGTAAGAGGTGAGCTTTAAAACGGGATCAAGCCCAACAGAGCACATCGTCCTGTCAGCACCGTCCCTGCAACACGAGGCTTCCTCAGCGGGGAACGGGAAAGCTTGTTAGGATTAAAGGGAAGAGGATGGGGCAGAGGAACAAAGAGACCGGCAGCCATCTTCGCAAAAATGTCAGGCATAGCCATTTGAGCGGTTAGGTAACCAGCCTTCTCTTCTTTCTTAATGTAAATGTAACTAAATAATGAATTATTTGATGATTTTACATAATGGGACAGTATCAAAAGAGCTGAACTTTTTTTCAAGAAGCTGAGTATCACCGATTTTCATATTTTGTGATGTGATATGATATAAAATATATTGAAAAGGATTAAAAGGCAATATGTTTGTGATGAGGGCCGAAGTCTGGAGCAGCCCACTCTAGCCCGACCCGCCCCAGTCTGGTCCATGTGCCTCTCTCACTTCTTCAACAGCGGGTTGCTTGTCCCATGTCCCTGAACATTAGAGGCAGATGGCAGAACCTGGCTCCGCAGTCGAAACTGGCCCGGTGTCAGGAGCGGTCCTTTATTCCTGTGCAGTCAGTCAGACATTGATCGCCTGCGCGTAGAGAATGTGACAGGCAGTCAGTCTTTATTGGGGTTACCCGTCTGAGGCACAGAGAGGCCGTGCTCACTGGGGAGTGTGTATATAAGCATATGTAATATACAGTATGGGTGCAGCGTTGTAGTCTCGCACCTCCAGGGTTAGGGGTTCGATTCCCAGCCCTGGGTCTGCGTCAGTGGAGTTTGCATGTGCTCCCAGTGCTGTGGGGGTTTCCCTTGGAGTCCCTGGTTTCGTCCCACAGTCCAAAGACATGCAGTTAGGCTAATTGGTGTCCCTAAATTGCCCGCAATGTGTGTGTGTGTGAGTTTGTGTATGTGTGCCATGTGATTAACTGGCATCCCATCCAGGGTATCCCCCAGCCTTGTGCCATGTGCTTCCTGGGACAGGCTCTGGCCCCCATGACCCAGAGCAACATTGGATGGATATGCATTATGCACTCAATTGTCTTGGATAATTTTGAATTTTTGGACACAGTTGCTAAAAATCCTTCTCTGGTCTTTATTGTCAAAATGTATATATACAGGAGGGCACTCAAAGCTAAAACAATGGAATTATGTAAATTACGCTTAATTCTGTCCCATCAGTAAATAGATTGGCCATGTCCATTTGTGATTTGCTGGTAAGGATATTTATTTGTTTGGCTAAAGCCGCATGCTGCTGCCAGCCGTCACTCCCCTCCTTATCATCAAAGGTGTCAGGTCTTAAGAATTGAGCACTAATCCTGCCGCAGTCCGGCGACCCCCGCTTTGCAGGTGCCAGCTCTCAGCATTGACAGCCACATCAATCAAGGATTTGTATTTTTCCTTTCTTCCCTCTCTCCCTGCTTATCCCCTTTCCCTGCTCTAAATTCCTTGCAGTCTGACAGTTGTATGGCCAGACTCCATATCTTTGTGCTCCTCTCGGTGGTGCTATAAAGTGCTGAGCACCTGTAGAGTGCAGGATTATGGGTAAAAAGATGTGAGACCATTTCTTAAAAAGAAACCTCAATGTCTCACTGGCCTTCATGCCTGATACTGGATGCGTGTTTTGCCTTTGCTTTGGATTGAGATTCTTGTGCCTTTTCTGTATTTCTGTGTTGTTTTTCCATGCCTGATGCTGATTAGGTCTCCTGTACCGTTGCTGAAAACAATAGTGTCAAACAATAGAGTCTTGTCCCATTTAGCGCACGAGGGTGCTGAGAGCCGGTGACACCTGCCACTCCGTGCAATTTTTCTGAGACCATTTCCAGTACCTTTTGCTTTGTGACAAATTTTACGGTCACAGGGAGACTTTGATGCATTGGCATGCATTTGAAAGGTAGAGCTGGCTTTTTTTTTATTTATATAGACCTGTCCAGGCCAGATAATCGAAAGTGAGTTTTCGGGGCCCTGTGCCATTAGGTTACAGTGTACACCCGCTCGCAGCTGTGCCCAAACGGAAGCAGGCTTACAATGTGGGAGTGCATGCAAACTCATTTCCCTACTTTATTGGAACCTTCAGAACCAATACAAGCAGTCAGATTCCATTTGTGTGATCTGAGAAATGCTTTATGTAAGCTGTCGCGTGTTATCAGAAGCTCATCCGTTCTTATACATGTAACCCGTCCTGCTGTAGTATGTTATCGTAAAGCCTACTCCCAAGTGCTTTCATTTCTAATAATCAAATTCATTCTGTTTCTTTTTTGTTCCATTTTGCGTTTTCTGTGTGCTTAAAATTTCCCTTTTATAATCTCTCTCTTATATACATTGTTCTGCAGAAAGGCGAATAACTTGCCACAGTAAATTGTCTGGCACGGTTTGGGCTGATAATAGAGAAGGACTGCTTTCCGCTTGGACATTCCCAGCGTGCATGGAGCCTGTTTCTTGGTGTCGTGTACTAGCAGACCCTCAGAATGGTTACAGTTGACATCCACTGCTGAATTATATAACCTGATTGTTTTTCTTCCCTTTTTACTGGAACTTCCCCCCCCCCCCCAAAATGAGACTTCTCCCATTTTACAACCTCAGTCCTTAATTATTAGTAATTTGTTACAGTTAATTATCGCAAGTTTTATTTCTGATTAAAAATTTGATCCTACATTAGTAGTCTGCCTTCGTAAAACTGTCTTGGGGGGAGATGGTGACATTATTTCCATAAACAGAAAAACACACATTTCCAGAGTGGCACAAATAACTGTTTAGGTTTGGTTTACTCACAGATGGAACCTGACACCAATTATTCTCCTCGTCAGAGAGCGCTGCTCCTGAATTAAGGAGCACCGACCTGAGTTTTTCCTGACTTGGATAAATATACAGAGTGGGAGAGCAGATAATTATTCCAGGAGAATCGACTGCAGAAATGTGTCTGTTTGTTGCTGGATGCCTTATGCCTTCCCGCCGCATTCCGCTACAGCATGGGCGATAGCCCTCACAGGCCAAACTGAACAGAGTGTGGTGTACATTTGTGATGTGTTTCAAGCAAATGATTTAGCTCTAAAATCCCTCCAAATACATCTAGAAATCATCTTTTTGATGTGTATCCGATGCCAAGAAGCGGTGAAGAACCTGTGATGATGTCAGGATGATCAGATCTGGCGATGTGCCATAATTAGCTTGTGGCGGAGTGCTCCTCCTTGCGCTCTTTGTGGAGCTTATCAGCTGCCACCTGTGGCTCTTCATTCGGCTGCTCTGAGGTCCTTTCTCCTGGCATTATCAGTACCTGTAGAAGACACGGAGATGGCCACTGAATGTTGATCATCTGCCCTGCTTTTAAAAAATGTCAGCATTTGCCACTAAATATTCCATCATCTAATTTTTCTCTGAAGTGTACAAGGAATAGTGTTGTACAGAGAGTGGTATGGCTATTCTTCCGTTGTACCTGAATGAGAAAATTACTTAAAAGAACATAGTTCTTTAACTGAGCCATGAGCAACCCTTTTTCTCCGTAAAGCTACCTGCCTAGGAATAGATAACATGACCTGGTCTTCAGTCAACCTGTGTTTGCTGAATCATGAAGAATGAGTCCTGCTGAAAAGTGCTTTGTCTTTCAGTTAAAGAACTGGAAGTCTCAGAGGTACCCATGGCGCCCCCTTTCTAAAGTGTCCCACAGTGTCCCTACCACAGCCCACATGTGTGACTCAACTTATCAATTATCAATCTGAGAGTTGACTTCCCATGACACAGGGGAGCACTGTGGTGATTGGAGTGCTGTCGTCCCATAGCTCCCAGTGTATGAGTTCAAATTTGGCCATCATGAGCTCCATAGTTACCCCTTAGTCTCTGCAGCTCTCCCCTAGTCTGAAGGTATGTGGGTATGTTTTTTGTCCTTGATGTATGTTAGTTCGTCATACGTGTATAGTGTGTCAAAACGTACACTCTGGATTACGGTGTCTCTGACTGGCTGCAAACCAATGGATGAGGAAGAGCAAAGGGACTCTGAGCTTCTCTGTCTTAGTGTGAGAATAAGGTATCATGGCACTTTTAGGGCAGCAAGGGAGTGATAAGATGATTAATATCAGCTCGGCGTGTGACTGAGAATGACGCACCATCAGTTATGAAATGTCCTTTCGGGATATCCAGAATGTTCATTTCCACGCTTGCTCAATGTTTAGCTGAGGGGAAGTTAAGATTGATTTTTAAGTAGGGAGTACTTTTACATTTTTTTTCTTTCTTTGTTAATCTAGTTTCCCCTGCTGTTATTTTCCCTCCTGTTACCGTGGAGAGCTGTAATGATCTCGGGGGGGAGTGACAGTCTGCTCAGCCTCACTACTCTGTCCCACGTGTATTTTATTCATTGTCCTGTTTTTTCTTTATCCCCCATGGATCATCCATCCATCTTCCAACCGCTTATCCAGTGTAAATCAGTATATCTACGATCTGGAGCAAGTACCTGTGTGTGTGTGTCTGTGTGTCTGTGTGTGTGTTGGGGGGGGGAGGAGTCGGGTCATGCATATATGTCCCCACAATGTGATAAAAACCTGTTATTTTGATGTTGTGGGAACCATTTTTTCAGTCCCCGCAAGGGGAAACTTATAAAAATCTGTGACTGCAATCGAAAAACTAAAAATGTCAAAAGTATTGTATTTTGTTTGGTTACTTATGGGTTAAGGTTAGAGCTGGACATGGGTTAGGGTTGTCATTGTTGGGATTAGGGTTTTTCCCATAGAAATGAATGGATGGTCTGCACAAAAAGATATGAATACAAATATGTGTTTGTGTGTATGCGTGTGTGTGTAATCCTAATCTTTATGCCGTTCTTTTTCAATAAATCTACTAATCTAAAAGAATTAATATTTGAGATCGAATTCAACTATGCAGTCAGTAATCTGATGATGGTCATTTTCATCTTATTGGTTCTGCCGGCTGGTTTGTCATGTTGTGTGGACAGTATGTGACTGTGGATTGGGACTCTTTGCCTGTGATCAGAAGGTCACCAGTTCAAATCCCATTCTCAGAAGGGTGATGTCACTGTTGGGCCCTTGAGCATGGCCCTGAGCTCTCAGTTGCTCCAGAGACTGGCTGACCCTGCCTTCTCATATAGCGTGGTGTGCCAAGTCAGTCAGGAGTGATCCTCAGAATAGCTGTCAGCTGAGAAGGGTATAGAGGCGCGACTTTCTTTGTGTAAAGGGTTACTGATGTTTATACATCACTTTGTTTGGATTGTGCTGTAATGCGATGAATGACATCAATTTTTAGGTTCTTACTTTAGTGAGGCACAGCATGAATTGGTTGTATATTATACCCACATATGGACTATGGAAGGCACCCAGAGCCCCAGGAGGACTGGAATCCTGAACCCTGTCTTTGCATTCACCTTGATAGTGAAAGACTACAGTCTTCTGGCATTTTCCACTTCCGGTACATGTCCACTGTGTGCATGCTGTCAGGGAGCATTAGAGCTTAATGGGTTTCTGAAATAGGCAACCGCACCATGCAGGTCATTCATCTACCTATTATTGAATGTGCCTGTTACTCATTGAATTTGTCCAGACTGATAAAATTAAATATTCATCTACAAGTTCTAAAAAAAAAATCTCTAGATGTAACCAATACATCAATGTATTCTACTGTACTGACAAATGGTTCTGATAAAATTAAATGATGCACAAATACAATGCTCTGGTAATGATTCTGTTGATTATCGCCTCCTTTCCTGTCGCTGGTGAGGTCTGTATGGTCCAGCAGACCTCGTGTTGCATGCAGAGCCATCTATAGAAAGACAGGGGTGGGTCTCCTGCCTCTGCTGGCTTGAGAGGACAGATGAAAAGGCAGCAGGTAGCTAGGAAAGAAACCGGTAGTGTTTACTGCATATCACAGATAAAAAGTGCTAGGTGTTCCACATTAGGCCAGGTAACATTTCTTAAGCATAAAGACTGGGAAATGAACGGAAACCCTCTTGTCTTTCGGGAGGTAAATGTAGTGTTTTTACTAGTTTCCACCAATATTATATGACTTCCAGTCGTTTTACTGCATCTTGTTTTTGTATATAAGACTGTAGTGTCTTGCAGTGGTCAGTGACCTATATCAAACTCTGAGAGCTTTTTGCTGTTTTCTATCTGGTTTTCTTCCGTCAAGCCTTTGGGAAAATGCTGGAATTGAGCTACAGAGTCCCCGGGCAGTGAAGCGCCTCGCCAAATCACAAGCTGTCCAAGCGTTCACATCAGGACATCGTCAGCCCGATGGTTTTCACCCAGCCTCCTTAGTTAGTCGTTGAGCTACTGCTCTAGTCTGCAGTCAGAACTCCTACAGGCGACAGAAAGAAATGTTTCCTAAAGACTTATTTGATCAGCTCTTGTTCAATTTGTCATGCCTGATTACCCAGGCTGAGTGCAAGCTTCCTGTTGGGTCAAATTAAATTCTTTAGAGATTTTAGCAACGACACTTTGAGCCTACCTAACATACAATATTGGCATGATCATTTTTATATAAGCTTGTCATACCTACATATAGGCCTGAGCCCCATCATAATGTAATACAATAATAATATAATACTTTAAAATTGCATATACGCAACATGCATCTTCTAGTGTAGCTATAACTGTGTTTTTCTGTCTTATCAAAGGGAAATTTATGCAGGTATATCATTACTGTAGTTGGATTTCTGTGGTCACATAGCTTGAGGTGATGAAATGCTGCTCATTAGATTGGTTAGGTTTAGCATTAGGGTCAGGGTTAGGGTTAGGCTCAGGATTTGCATTAGGGTAAGGGTTAGCATTAGGCTCAGTATTACCATTAGGGTCAGGGTTAGCATTATGGTCAGGGTTAGGCTCAGAGTTAATATTAGGCTCAAGATTATTCTTAGGGTCAGGGTTAGCATTAGGCTCAGGATTACCATTAGGGTCAGGGTTAGCATTAGGCTCAGGATTACCATTAGGGTCAGGGTTAGCATTAGGCTCAGGGTTAGCATTAGGGTCAGGGTTAGCATTAGGCTCAGTATTACCATTAGGGTCAGGGTTAGCATTAGGCTCAGGATTACCATTAGGGTCAGGGTTAGCATTAGGCTCAGTATTACCATTAGGGTCAGGGTTAGCATTTTGGTCAGGGTTAGGCTCAGGGTTAATATTAGGCTCAGGATTATCCTTAGGGTCAGGGTTAGCATTAGGCTCAGGGTTAATATTAGGCTCAGGATTATCCTTAGGGTCAGGGTTAGCATTAGGCTCAGGATTACCATTAGGGTCAGGGTTAGCATTAGGCTCAGGATTACCATTAGGGTCAGGGTTAGCATTAGGCTCAGTATTACCATTAGGGTCAGGGTTAGCATTTTGGTCAGGGTTAGGCTCAGGGTTAATATTAGGCTCAGGATTATCCTTAGGGTCAGGGTTAGCATTAGGCTCAGGATTACCATTAGGGTCAGGGTTAGCATTAGGCTCAGGATTACCATTA
>JAAGVU020000092.1:28409811-28448824 GCA_011763525.2 Mormyrus iriodes | reverse complement strand
GGTCAGGGTTAGCATTAGGCTCAGGATTACCATTAAGGTCAGGGTTAGCATTAGGCTCAGGATTACCATTAAGGTCAGGGTTAGCATTAGGCTCAGTATTACCATTAGGGTCAGGGTTAGCATTAGGCTCAGGGTTAATATTAGGCTCAGGATTAGCATTAGGGTCAGCATTAGGATTAAGATCAGTGTTGTAATTAGGGCTGTTCTGTGGGACCTGGCCTGTGTGCAGGATACTGTGGTTTTACACTCAACTCTTACAGATGTATGCGCATAAAAACAGACATAGCTCTTGTGTTTGGTGAGACACTAAATGCCATACCAAAGAGGAAATGATTTGTGCTGGTATATTATAGTCGCTTTTGAATAATCTGCACCTTGATTTGTTTATCCGAAAAGCATGTAAGCCGCTAATTGAAAATATCCAATTGTTTTTAGTACACTGCCATTCAGATGAATGTGTCCTCCCTGCATGACAGCCTTTGTGTGAGTAAAAGGTTTAAATGCTGTGCTGTTTTATATCTTACAGCTCCATATCGTTTGTTTCCCTGACTTTTTTTTTTTCCATCTGCCAGTTTTATGTGCACAATTTAGTTTAATCTTTTTTATGACAACAGGAAACAATTAGTATGTGTACTGATATTTTGTCATCTTGGATTTCTGTGAAGTTTCATATTGCTGTCATTGTCTACCTTTTTTTAATAGTACCTTTAGCGCTGCAGCTCCTGGGGGCGAGTGGGTTTTGTAGATTAACGTGACGCAGTAGAATTAATTGCGGAATGGGATTAATCAAAATCACCACCAATTAGGCTGCCACGTTTGGTATGTGACTAAGAAACAACACTGTACAGAACAAAGTATAGAAGGTGTTTCTTATATACTGCCAGTGCACCTACAACAAGCACTCTGGCCATTGACCTTGGTTGTATGGCACCTGCTCTTCCATGTAATCGAACTCTGATGAAGAGGACAGTTTTCGAACAATCTGTGAAGCTGCCTGTGGCCCATCCAAGCTTTCTACAGAGGAAGACAAATGCCATTGTCACTGGTGACACTGTGACACCCAACTAATAACTGAAGATGATATCATACACTCACGCAATCAAAGTTTAATTTGCTCTGACTTAAATTCCTTGGCAGTTCTCATTTCATTTAGCAAACAGTTAATTAGTACTTCAGAATCAAGTCTGTCGGGTAATAATACACAGTGCAGCCCTGTTAGAATAATGATTCTTGATGCTTCTAATGGCAATGAAGTTTTAAGTAATTTGTTGTGTGTTCAGATAGTACTTTGATTTAAAATTCTGTTCTTGAACAAATCAATATTGTTAATGAAATTAGTTCATTTTAGCTGAAGTAAAAGTTCAGGTTTTCAGTTAAAATGGGTTTTCCTCTGTTTGACAGTGGGTCCCTATTGAGTTTCTGTGAAAGTTTCTTTAAACTGCTCTCTAAAATTGTAAATTGGACCTAAAATGTTTTTTTAAATAATATAAGATGAAAAGAATTGACCACAACTTCAGCAAAATGCAGTTTATGTATTTTATGGTGGTTTTTCTCCCCCAGTCCACCTGTTTAGCCAGAATCCTACAGTTTGAGGATAAAATATAAGATTGCAATCCAATGTGTCCGTGGTTTTAGGGTTCTGAATGCACTGATGCTCTTTGGCGTGTTTGCTCCAGGGGTGAAGGCGGTGTTCTCAGGCCACTACCACCGCAACGCAGGGGCCTTGCATGATGGCCTGGACATGGTGGTGAGCTCCGCCGTCGGCTGCCAGCTGGGAACGGACCCGCATGGTGCCAGGGTAGTGGTGGTGACGGGGGACCGGCTGGTTCATCGCTACCACAGCCTGGATCAGCTGAGCGAGAAGGGCGTGGATGAGGATCTGATGAATCTCCTGGCCTGATCTCTCAACCCCCACTGCCCCTTTAGCAGATGGTACTCCAAGCAGAAGTCCAGCAGGGGCCCCGTTTCTGAGGAGAGCCATTCGTCTTCCAGGATCTGTGATAGCCATCATTTTCAGAACCTGATCAGTGTATTGTAATGATCTCTTTCACTGCCCGCCTTTCCTACGAAGGCCCGTAAGCTTTTCTAGAAGGGGTGTCGTCTATACTAACCCAATGCTGTGGAACGAGAGTGAATGTATCACATGTGGACAGGCGTGTTGCCTCAATATTTCAAATTAGGATTTGGGTTTGCTCGTCTCATGATCTGAAATGTGATTAATGTGATGACGGGCCTGATTAATCGAAACGCCGTTCATGTTACGTCTCCACTGAGAAGGATTGTGAAGGAAATGTATGAAACAAGGTCGACGATGGTGGAGAGATGCTCATGTGACCTGTCTGCTGACCTCATTTCATGCTATGGTGGAGTATTCCATCTGCTCTTTTCTTTAAGCTTGAAAGTACAATGTGAAAGAAGGCATTGTAGACTTTAATATGATTATATGACAGCTGACTGAAGCCAGCTCTCATCACTACATTCTCAGTCTTTCATTCTCATGTTATAATCTTTTTATGCACCATCTGACGTTGGTTATTCTGTGCTTCATTTCCACTTGCATTTAAGATTTTGGTAGATCTATGCTAGTTTCAAGTTCTGTAGCTGCATTCATTTCTTAAAACGTGATTTGTAGAAATACAGTTCGCTGATTACTTGTTAATGACAAACTGCAGACATTGGCAGTTAACATATAAATAGGAATGAGTTAGAAAAAAAGGTGCAATCGGGAATTTGTTAAATAAAATCTGTATTTACCAAATGTATAATTGTGTCTGGTCCACACACTGCTCACAGAGGTTACATATCATATTTATTTAGTGCACTTCTAATTGAGCCATCTGGAGATGTTATTTTATAGTCGACGTCAGGGGGTTGGCTGATACATGGGATTTTAGCCGAAGTTTTTGGCAGTTTCTCTGCTGTGATCGTTATTTTAGTGTGACGACAAACCTCTCCATAACCCACTGATATAAACATTATCACTCTTACAAATATTGCTATATGGTGAACACAGGAAGGAAGAATTCCATATTTGTTTTGAGCCGTGCGCCATCTCTGTCTGATTGCTGTGCTCGGAAGGGCTGTTGTCCGAGGTCAGGGGAGTTCCTCGATGCAGCACGAGCAAGAATCCAAGGGACCCTTATTCTTTTTTTTCCCTTTCAACCTCCATTTTGCCTGTTGATTCTCTGAGGCTTACCGTGACAAAGGTCTTCTGCTGTTCGTTGGAAGTTCAAGGTTACCTCCAGAGCTGCTCTTCCTTTCGGGTGGGGTGGCGAGGAGACGGCGGGGGGTGTGCAGGACTCCTGCCGGTGACAAATGAGAGGGAGCAGTGAGTTATTGATCACATCTGCCCCTCTTCTGCCTCCTTATCCGTTCTGGGCACCGCGGCGACCTGCTATTGGATAGCTCTAATGGAATGGCGCTTTGCAGTCGCGCGTGTCTCTCTCCCCTGATGGCTCTGGCGGCAAGATGAACTCCAGCTCCTAAAAATGGCGCTGTCGCGGCTGCCAGTAATTGCCCCACTCTCCGATTATGTGAGCTAATAGACATGAGAAATCCGTTAATCTGTCAGCATTTAAAAACGGCTCTTTTGAGATGCTGTATTATTAATTCAACCCTCCCCACTTCTCTAATTTCTTTGTCAGCTGTATTCATTTGACTGAGCTGGAAAAAGAAACATCTAGGCTTGAATATGAACACAGACATGAAGTTTGCAATGGAGCACATTACCATCCATTTAAAGAGAATGTGCTCGGCTAATAATTCCAGCAGGATAGCTTTTCAAAATGCTTTTATACGAGGACACAAGAGATGTTCTGTTTTAACAGCATGCAATATCCCAGCCTGTTTGCCCAGGCTAAGGTGCTGACCTGCTCATTGCAGCTTCGCCTCAGAAGTGCAAGTATTGCTGCATTTATTTTGGCTAAGCGTTGTACTTTTGGGCAGCTTGAACGTCCAGCCTAACCTCTAAGTGGCTGTGCTTCGCTCCGCTGCTCCTAGTCTAGCGGAATCGCGGATGATGGCTCTGTGACCCCTGCTGCCCCTTCCTCCCACCCTCAGGACAGAGAGCTGGTTTCCATGTCCACGTTTTGATAAGAATCCTGCTTCCCCCCCGCTGATCCTGTAGTCTTAGGCCATACAGCAGAGCTCCTCCCTGACTGCCTGGGCATGAGAACGCTGGACTTACTCACCCGTTTGTTCCTGGAGGATGACTCGCCTCTGACTCTACATGGAGACTTTCTTCTGGACAGATCCCCATCCACATTCCTCCCACCACCACTCGCTCAACCTCACCCTGGCCTGGTTCATTTGCATTTTTTTTTTTTAATTCAGAGCAACATACAATTTAAAGAGTCGGGTCAGCCAGTCTCTGGAGCAATTGGGGGTAAGGGCTTTGTCAATGGCCCAACTGTGTAATCACCCTGCCACCCATGAGATTTGAACCAGCAACCTTGTGATCATGGACATTGGGTCCTAACCCATATTGCCCACACTGCCCCAAACCAGGTCAACCATTAAGATCCGTTCACAAGTAACAGCAGCACAAAAGGGACATAGGCAGGGCACTATGGCTTAAAATTTATATTGCAGCATAATGCAAAGCACTAGCAGTAACGATATATATTGCAGTATATTAGTTTTTCTTAATATTTCAATATGAATGTTTCTGAAGGGGAAAAGCGATGGTGTGGCGACTGCGTGCCGGTGATTACTATACTCTGAACTGTTTTACTAGGATATATTTCACATAGGATACAGGTATTTTAATAAGATCCATTGTCTGCCACCGCTTGTCCTATTCAGGGTTATTGGGGGTCTGGAAGCTCATCCCGGGAACTATGGGTGCAAGACAGGGAACGACCCAGGGTGGGGCGCCAACTCATCGCAGGGCACACTCACTCATTTTAAGAACATTTATTGCGCAAAACAAAACTGCAATAATAAATAGAAGTAATACAAAACCTGTTCTCAAGTAACTTCCATGCATGAAATACAATAAAAAGAAGCTGCACGAACTGAAAATAAATACTAACTTCAAGTAAAGCAGGACAGTAGGTGATCGAAAAGATTGCTTGCATTACCATTCCTCCCCACCACTGTCACCTGACATAATTTACAGATCATAGTTTTCTGCTTGTTGCCTGACTTTTTCAATCTGAACCATTTCCATATAATGGAAGCTCCACCAGCCTTTTTAACCAACTCCTCCTTTTCGTTTTGTGCAGCACTGTCAGTCGTTTCTATGTTTAAGCAGCATGGGCCCTGATGCTTTCTAGACGATTTGCTGGTGCAGACTGGTGACGAGGCCTGCTCTACCGGTTAGCATGGTATTGTCAAAATCCATACCTTAGGGCAAATTCATACCAGTGTACATACATTATACTGTCAACCCCTATATAAACATAGAGCTGTTTCCTGTTCTGTCAGGCTTTAATACTTCTTTGCGCTTCCGAATGATAAAATGACTGCTTCAGAAAGCTTGCATTCTGGATGTTACCATAATGTGCAAGGAAAGGCTTTCAAAACCATGTGCTCAAACCACTTTGTACATGTGCTAGACATTTTACAGACTTTGATAGTTGCTGCTGAATTGTTCTGCGTTATGTCATGGGTTTTCCATTTTTTTTTCCACCAGTCACATCATTCCATCCATGGATCACTAAGGACCTGGGAAACAGTCAGGATGTCATTCCCCATCACCCAGAAACGATAAAACTAGTCAGTGTCTCCCAATGATGGACTTTAAGTGCTTTTCCTGCAATGGTGACACTTTATTTAAATTTGAGTCAGATGTGAAACGATTTGGGAATTAATAAAAGTTAACGAAGCACATCCCTGTCATGAGTCACCGCAACTTACACTAGCTGGAATAAAATGAAGACCACACCAGTGACAAAAATCATCAGTGGCCACATATCGGGACAGGTGGCAAATCTGTGAAATAAAACTCAGCGTACCCCGTCATAGCTTGGCACAGGAGAACTACCCCTCTCACCATCTGCCCCTAGAGAGAGCACCATCTGGGAGCCTCCGCCTCTCACTGCCCCATCCACGCCGTCTGTCTGGCCCGCGGCCCGTCTTACGGAGCACGAGTCTCTAAGAAGTCCCCCCCCTCCCCCCCGCTCCTACTTATTGGCACAAACAATGTGTATTAACATATTAAAAATGAGAATAATCAGTGTGTCTGCCCGCCTGCTGCGTGACGGAAGCGTTCAGAAATATTTATAAGTTCTTTCAAAACATGAGAGCTTAAGAGTGTCGACACGCACAGTGATCTTGTTGGATTTCGTTTATCTTTAATTTAGCTGTGGTGGGCATATTGGAGGTGGGTACACAGCTAGAAATTTTGGGCCCCTGGCGAAATGTCACCTTGGGGACCCCTGCTAGGGTCAATACTTACAATGGGATCTCCCCAGCATGTTTTGTCAAGCCTGGGGTCATAGATTTTGGGGTCCCTATGTAGTGCTGGGCCCCCTACGTCTGTCAGGGTATCCATGCCCCTCTGACTAATGCTGTGAATATACCCTAATGCTGTGTTAGTCACTATCGGGACAGAAAGTATGTCTTTGTTTTGTGTTTTTTGTTACATTGTAACAGTAGACATGGCAGCAAATGTTATCTTCATTTCATTTTGGTTACAGTGAAGGCAAAGCCATAATCCCATTGATGTCATTTGATGTGACCTCATTTTTTTTTTCCAAATGCCTCTGTCACAGATAATATTATCTTATTACTCACAAAATTACCCATATTGCTATTTATTGTTTACAAAGGTCAAAATAAGTAAATTGTTACCGCTGGGCTTGTTGAATCAACAGTGTTGCACATGTCATATCTCAGCCGTGATCGAGATCATCAATTTGATTTCTAAGCTGCCAGTGTGTGTGGTCTGTAGACATGCTCCAGTGTAATCAGGAACTGTCAATGGTTGCGTTTCATATTATACTTTTGACAGACTCATTATATGGACAAACCTTCACCAGAAATAATTTAAGGCCCTTCCACCAAAAATGATATTACTTCACTTTGTTAATCCCCACTGAGTTTCTGCAATTAGACATAACTTGTTTTCTAAAATAAAATCCAACTCTGACATCATCGAAAGGTGTTGCTGTTGTGTTTTTGCTATTTATGTTTAATCACCTCTGTGTGTGTTTCTGATCATTAATCATTAATGTAACATGTTCTGCTTGTCCTAAATCTTTAAATTTAAATGTGATATTTTCTGCTTTTTAATGCAGTGTTCATTTTAAATTCATTAATACCCTGCCATAGTCCACGTGATGGTAAAGTGGGTACTATGCATGAAATTAAAAAACCACCAACAGTGACTTCATTTTATTATTTACAAAAATGAACTTATCTAGTGTAGGTTTTGTGTAATATATTGTGCATTTTAAGCTCATTTATTAAGTTAGTTTGTCGAGTAAAACGGAGGACTGCTTTCTGGGTGCATTTTAAAAAACTTTTGCAAGTGTAGTTTATTAAAGTACAAAAAAATATGGCGATATATTAAGAATGGTCAGTGCTGATTGGTGTATTAGCATTTTGTGGTGCCCCACCACTGGGCAGCTAGCTGATGTTTGCTAACTGACTTACACTTGCAGCAGTAACACTGTAGCAGTGCCCATGCCTGCGGGACCAGGAGACACATACACGGTTTGTCCACATTTCAATATTTCAAGCCCAAATTGAAATGGGGTGTTAGTATACGATGCATGGAAGGAAATTTATTCATGAGATTTCCTATCGTGGGTCACGACCATGTAGAGGGTGCCTGAGTTATCATATTAATGTATGGCCGGTTTGGAAAGATCCCGTTCCTCGCTGGCGTTCATCTAAAGTCAGAATGAAAAACACACCCCCCACGCCCCCCACCCCACTGGCTCTGTGCTGGATGAGAACAGAGGAGGGGAAGAGGGCTTGGTTCTGCTGTCAAGACGCAGGATTTCTCAGAAAAACATCAGTGATGTTCAGGATTCCACGCTACACGAGTATTATTATCGTGGAAATTCAGGTCTGGTGCGGTGTTTGTTTGCCGTTTGTTCAGAATAGCACCAGACCACCCTGGGGGAAAAGCTTCGCTGCTCGCCTGTGTAAATTGGTGTAAAACTGTAAGCTATGTGTGTCACTTTGGATGGGAGCATCTGCTCCGCAATTAAATAATGCAAATCCTGCAACGCAGCGAGCAAGAGAGCGAGCCATTGTTATATGTTTCCTCAGATATGGGCCGTGGAGACGAGCAGAGATTTCTACGGTTGTGGTTTGCTCGCTGTGGGCTGACAGTTATCAATGTTTGCGTGACAAGTTTTTTGCATTTAAACATTACTCAGCAGTCCTGCCTATTGTCAGCTTGGCTGGGGGTAAGAATACACAGAATGACAGTCTCTCACACGGCACGCATTTCTCCCTGGGCGGGCTCCTTTTCTTACGTGGCGCAGCTCATAATGGAGACAATGTTAAATGTATAATCAGTATGTAAATTCACCTGTGAATGCACTAACAATCAGATTAAAAAGATTAAAAATGCTGGTGGATCCTGAGGTTGGAACAGGTATAGTAAATGCTAAATACATTATTACCAGGTCACTAGGTACATGAGATCATCAAACTGTTAGCACTGATGGTACATATTGTGTTGCCTTCAAACTTCAAGACTTTGGTCAGGGCAGTAAACATAAATATGTCATGGGGTGGGGGGGGGGGGGTACAGACTGAGTTTTAGTTTGGAGGCAGGAATGAATTTTTGGGGCTAAAATGAAAACGTACTACAACAGCATCAGCTTCAGCACAAGGGAAACACAGAAGGAAATAATACTGGCTGCAGATCTTGCAAAATGGTCTGGACCAGAACGACAACTGTTTGTAAGACTGGAAGTTAGGCACAGGTGATTGAATAGGCACTTTGTTCCCCCCACTCCCCCCCACCCCAAAAAAAATATTTTGTGCATTTTGTCCTTAGGATACAGATGAGTTCGTTTTGCACAGCTCAGTGATATACAGGGCTTAGGTTGGCCGAATGATCTGTTTACCCTGGGGAATATTGTGGTGCTTTCATCTGCTGACTGCAACTTGACCTGAACTCCTCTGGAGCACAAGCATGCCCTATCTGTCACTTAGGATTAGTTTCTCTAGTGTGTATAATAAACTGAGCGGATAGTACAGTGTCGCTGAGCGGATGCCTTTCAACAGACATCATAATAGAAGATTTTTTTTTTTTTTTTAAAAAAGCACGTTTCTGCATTCAAGATGTTTAATGCATCTCACCACAGTGAAAGACATTATAATTTCCATTTGTGTGCACACACGTGTCTGGGATATCGTGTTAGACATATTTTAGTTCGGCACGATTATTAAAAAAATGTTACTCTCAACCACGAATGTGCTCGGAGCGGTAGTATAACTTTCACAAGGTGGAATTTCAAGAGTCAAGATCTTTCTTGGCCATATGCAACAGGGACATTGGAATACTTGCTTGTTCAGCTGCACTTGGTCACACACTGACTGAAGATACAATACGACACATAAAAATAGCACACAACAGTGCAAAAACTAGACAATACGCTGATAAAGTGACAGAAAGTCAAAGTGAACACATGCAGCTGATAGATCATTCATCAGGTGAGTGAGCAGTTTGTAAACGCCCCCCACCAATCGCAGATCCTGATTCACGGCCGAGTCGGGGCTGCCTATTGGCTCCTGCTGCTAGTGGCCCAGCTGATGTCAGCCTGATGCCTGCTCACTCGTTTAGTCAGTCCGGTAACAGAAGGGCCTGTGACATTTACCAGGTTGCCATCTTTCACACAGCAAACTCAGGGTTTGCATGAGAGGCCCATCTTTTTATTTTAATTGCTCTGTTCCTCACTAAGCAGCTTTCTGGCGACGCCAGTAGCCTGAGTGTCAGCCATCTTCTTTGCTGAATACCTCTGGCAGCGATCGCTCCCCCTGCCACCCTCCCAGATCCAATATCACAGCCACCCTGCAGCATGCGGTCCCAGCTTCCTACATACCCCATATGTGTCGTCAAGAGTGCCACGCTGGCTTCAGCTTGTTTTATTCACAGAAACTGCCACCATCACTTCTGCACTAGTAAATTTAACCAGTGACGCAAAATCTATTTTCTATTTCTTACACCTATCCTAAATATGAGGGAACTTTATTCTAACTATTATTGGATTTTGAAACACTTTGGCTCCTGGCGTAAATTTCCAATCCCTGTTGATATGCTGAAAGTTTGCTATAGTATTTTTCAGCATTTTCTAGACACTGCTTGTTTTTTGCTGATGCATGATGGGGAAACTGCAGCTCCAAGTTCTTACTTTAAGCTTTGTATCATGCCACCTCTGAACTCAGAAAGATGCCTTTGCTGGAAGTCTGTAAGCTGTTTTATTGTCTAGGTCAGGGGTGGCCAACCTTATCCAGAAAGGGCCGTTGGGCATGTTGGTTTTTTGTGGCAACTCCCTAATTAGATTACTAATTAGAGAAATAATTGGCTAAGGAATCCCTGCACCTGGGTTGGAACAGCTGACCTAAAGGTTATCACAAAAACCTGCATACACACTGGCCCTTTGCGGATAAGATTGGCCACCCCTGGTCTAGGTCATAATAGAACTCTTTTCAGGAACAGCAGGGCTTTGGGAGACATTTATGAAAGTCTAGGAGAAAAATTCCGTAATGTGCAGAATGTGCAGATCCTTCACGGGGCAAATAGTGCAAAAGCGCTACCTAGTAGCGTGAAAGAGGCTTGTCCCTGAAGGGGTGGAGCTGAGCTTCTTCTGTTGACGCTTTTACAGCAGCTGTGCCAGTCTCTATGAATGAAAACATTACATTTGTCACATACAACTTAATATAACTTACGACTCATGGGATTTAAAGCACTGATTGAGCAAGCTAGCAGTGATCATTTTACGGCCAGCGTTTGGGCCAGGGTCTTTGTGGCGAAGAGTTCTTTTGTGCTTCATTCCTCTGGCTTATTATTTCACGTCTCTCGTCGGAGCATCCAATATACTTTCTGCATGTGACCACAGGCAGGGACAGAGACGACAGTGCGAGAGCAGGGACCGAGGGAGGATGCTGGAGGGCTGCCCAGGTCCCCAGCAGGGGAAAGCTAACAGACTTTTGGACCGATCCTATGGTTTTGGAGACGTCACAGTCTATAATGGGCTTGTGTACATCCTAGAGTTGTTATGCTAGGGAAGCATGCATGTGGGCAGCCTCTTCACAGGTCGACATGGTATCATCCTGGTTCGGTTCCAGGTGAGGTGGGGAACAGAAGCACATAACATGTGATTGTGTAACATTTTGGTGTAAGAACAAGGGCAATGTGCAGAAAACAAAATAAACAACATGGGAACTGGGGTGAAAGCTGGGGCATCAGTATCCAATTTTATCTGAACAGTTTACAGGTAAAGTGAGTTCCCATGTTGCTTGATTGTACCCCAAACCAGAACATTCACCCCCAGTGGGATACAGTAGAATGAAAAATGAATGAAAATAAGCATGAATGGTTATGGGATATTGCAACAACACATTAAGGACAAAGTGAGTACTTTAAATGAATAGTGTGCTGATAATGTGCTGGTCATTGATGGCGGCTGCTATGATCTCTGATCTCTGTGCTGTGACTCCCCAGGATCACGAACATGATTGTTTTCTGCATGGGTACCAGTCCAACAGAGTGGAGAGCTACTCGTGGGAGGAATTCATTTTCAGATCACACTTGAGGTTTGCATTGCTTTTTGTCATTAAACAGTGAACTAACATTCTTCCTGTTAAATCACCCTCTACTCTGTTTATCCATTCTTCTTACAGATCTGTTTTTCTAAAAAGTTACAAAATATCCAGCCTTGAAACCCCAACACAATTTACCAAGGTCTCCAAATAAACAACCGTTATCCTTATCTTTAACCCCCTTCACCCTCCGAATCAATGGGCCGATTCACCTCCATTCCTTTCTATCTCTGCTCAAACTTTTCTGCACTCTCATTGCAGTGTCCTTCCATCTGTCACATGATCACAAGCTGCTTGCCTTCTGCGTTCATCTGAGCATGTTGAAACCATCCTGGAAGAACCTTGCTAATTCTACCACTCAGTCTCCCTTGGTATCTTTACCATGAAGTTAACTGTGAGTGAATAAACATCTGTTTTTTCTTGACGGAACAAGGTCAGTATTACTGACCAAGTCTGCATTAAAAGTTGACCCTTCTACTTTTTATTAATACTCTTTGCTCTTCCCCAGTGCTCTGAACTCATTGCCAATGGTCTTTACTCTTCATAAATGCTCTTTACTCCTCACCAGTGCTCATTACTCTTCATCAGTTCATCATTACTCTTCAACAATACTCTTTACTCTTTGCCGATGCTCCCATACTAAAGCTCTCCTGAGCTTCTACTCCAGCTCCCCCTCTTTTCCATGTTTCCATTATCACCCACAGTGAAGGAACCCTCCTGCTCACCAGGGTGTTTGTGATTTGACGATCAGTTTGAACACCAGCATGGACTTACCTACCCTAGTACAGTGCTGACCCCCTGGGGCTTAAAAGCCCATTGATCTCCCGAAAAAGGGGGGATTCCACAGCTACTTATGGTCATTCTGGGACTGGTGAGCTAATAACTGGCAGCACACACTACAGGGCACCTCCCTGACTCTTACCAACAATGTGCTCCACTAAAAGAGAGCAGAGTACCCAGAGGAAACGAGATGAGGGACAATCGGGGTGTACGATTCCTCAAAATTGTTTCAGCCGTTCTGTTTCAATCTGCAAAATGATTTGGTTTCAAAATTAACTTATCTTTAATAATTTATGGGTAATATATAGGAAGTCTGCTCCAAAGTAAGTAATGCCTATATGCATTGCAGCGGCTAAGTGAAACCCAGAACTCTCTTGGGTCCAGTCAGAGCCATTGCACTGTTAGGGTGGTGCAACCGGTGTGGCCGCACCGAGCAACGTCTTCTGGGGGGGCCCCATCCTCTAGAGGGCCCCACCTCATAGGGAACTTGTCCACATAATGATAGGCTAAATATTATGGAGCCCCAAATTCCCACAAAATTATATATTTTTTTTACTTGTGCACACAAGAAATTATATTGTGTGCACAATATATTATCTTGAGCGAACAATAAATTAACTTGTATGCACAATATCATTATCTTGTGCGCAGAATATAATTATGTTGAGCACGCAATACATTATGGTGAGTGTACAAGAAATGATACTGTGTGCACTAGATAATCAGGGTATTCAGCACACTTATGTGAACACGGATCAGCAAACACAGCTCTTAAAATTCTATTTCAATCTTGAAATGTCTTACAAAGACATTCTTGTTACACTATGGTAAAGTTAGCTTCATATTCGATATTCAGTTTTGCGACTGTATTACCTTTTAACAAAAGCAAGCTAGACAGTTTTTAATCACAGATTACTGTTGTCCAATACACATACAGCAATTCACACCGATCCTTTTTGCGCTTCCAGCCCCTTCACCGTTCGAAAGAAACAGCTACCCCCTGGGATTGTCATACCCTACTGTGTCTACAGTTTACAGAGAATGGTTTGCTGGACGAAAACTATCCAATCAGCACCATTTCCGATGGCGAAAACACCTTGCTAATGAGTGAGGTCAGAGGAGAATGGGCAGCCTAACAGGCTAAAATTACAGGAGGGCTACAGGTGCAAAAATAGCTTGGTACAGCTGTGTTGTGAGGAATAGCTTTTCTAAACACACCACTTAAATTTTCCACATTGGCAATGGTTCAAGGGACGAAAGTGGGTCCTACACAATACCAGCTAGATTAGCCTAAAAAAGTGGCCATTGAGTGTGTATTTGTCTATGTGTATATATTTCAAAAGTACATAAATAAATTAAGCAATTACCCACTCTATTTTTGTCTGTGTCATTTTGCAAACATTTCAGTTACACCTACATCTAATATGCTTCTTTGCCACTGTTTTAACTTGTTTTGTATGCTTTAAATAAAACACTTGCATTCATGTAAGAGCGTAGTTCACAGTTAGGAAGGCATTCCCATCAGACCATGTTGTAGTGACCCAGTTTAGTTGTCACCCACCTGCTGCTTTAGCATGTTTTGGGGCTGTTCTGATGCTGTGACGTGACTGGCACAGGAGTGGGGAATATTTCTGTGTCTGTGAGCTCCTGAAGGGGATATCACTGCATTTTATTTAGCCTCCGTGCACCAAAGAGTATGTCAGGAGCTCTTTAATGATTTACAGAACAGTGCGATATCATGCTTCTTCCCAAATCATTTAAAATGCAAAAATTCTCAATTTTCCTTTCGTTTAAAGCTTCCCCCAAGCATAAATCGTAAATTATAATTAATGACTAATGGCAACAAAACTGTCCTGGTGTTTTGGTAATAAAGCAGCATTTTACAAAAGCCATTAAACTGTGGTAATTGGTGTGTGAGTGTTTTAAGGAATCCAGAATTAAAACCCAATTTTAGAGTCTGTTGGTCACATGAATAATCTGAGATTATTAGTGGTTTTGATTCTCGTTGTATTTCCTATTTGCCGCTTCCTTTATGGAACACTGTGGTCCTACTTAATTAAGGCGGGGCTTCTGGAGCAGGGTGTCACTTGACCTCGCAAGTAACGCTTCAGCACCTGGACGAAAATGGGGTGCAGGGTCTGTGTTTTCCCCGGGGATTGGGGTAGAAGGGGGGAAAGCAGCATAGGCAGTTCATTGTAGGGCTTTTTCTTTCTCTGAGTACAGGCAGAATTAATAAAATGCAATCTCCCCTGTGCATGCCAGCGCCTGCAATGAGCCAGGCACAAAGACACCAAACAGCAGCAATGAAAAGTATAACTAGGCCCTGGGTTTTTTTTTTAATTATACTAATAAAATGACATGAATCAGTGCGGAGAAAGATCCCACAAATACAGACTTCACTGTGCAGCTTTGGGAATGCCACAGAATTTCAGGTTGTTTTGTGCATTTCCTAACAAAGAGTGTAAAGATGCGTGTTTCATTATTGCACCGGCTCATTTGTTGTATGTGGCAAGCAGCCTCAGCGTCACTGCTCTTACGTCTATAAAACCGTAACCCTTCAAGCAGGATCCAGACTGTCATCCATAAATTAACAATTAATATCGAACAACGAAGAAGTTATTTCATTATGAAGAAAAATTGCACCGAGCTGAGTTGCCCGAGAGGAATTTATTAGAGAAGATCTTTGTCTCCTGATGAGCACACTTAGGGCCTTTACCAAACGAGGTCTGATTTCAGCTGTCCTATTTAAAGTTGTCTATTTATATTGGTGAAAGCTGATTCATGAGCCTGAGAGAGGGCAGCACAATGCAGCAATTCAGCATCCACACTGCACAGGGCAACACAGCACCTTTCAGGCCCCAAGAATCCTTTGCAACTTGATACGGTTTTGGGTAGGTTGGGCCCTGGTCTTTTTGTAGACTGTTATGTACTTAGTCCTAAAATTGTGCATGTTGTAGTTGTAAAACATCTTTGTTCAGCTAATGATGGGGTCTTTACACTCACATCAATGGCTCCCATTGTTTGGATATTGGTGATGAGTCCCAGCAGATCATGTTTTCTGACAACTCTAAGTCACTACACTGTTTCCCAGAAGTCTGGCTCATCTCTGTATTTACTGAAACTCGTATAAATATCGCTCTTTGCCCATACATAGCATTTCCTGGGTGTTCAAGTAAAATAGTTTTGCTAAAAAGGACTCGACAAGCTGAAAATGTACTATGCACTTCATACCACAGCTCCATAAGTTAATCAAATAGCCATATTGTTCTTCCCATTGAGTTATTAATAGGCATACTTTACTTTCTGTCTATAGATGCCGTATCGTAACGTGTAAGAAGCCCCATGAGGAGCAATTCTCTTCCACTTAGGGATCTGCTGGATGGTAAGTCAATAAAAGCTGCTGTCAGGAGGTCTTTTTATTGTGTTTCACAGGGCCTCTGAGCAGCTTGCCTGCGAAAACGCCAATCTCTCTCACTGCCAGCATCTGGCAACTGGGCCAGGATGCTTTTCACCTCAGACATATACAGCCAGGCAGGACCATAACAGCTTAAATGAATACTAATGGAGTCAAGGATGCTGGCTGGAATATCACATGGCTGATTCCTCATAGCTTTAGAAGGGCTGTACTTCTCTGCTTATCGAGGGCTTGAGTCAGCAGCACTGCTTGTCGCCTTAAGTTTTGGGCAAGAGGAACAACTAAGGATGGTAGAGCAGAGTAGGGTTAGAAATGCAGATAGAGCCAAAACTGATTTGTGCAGCATCAGTGTGTGTGATGGACGGGTGCTGCTCAGAGGTCATGATATTGGGTCTTGTCAAAAAGCAACACATTATTTCATGGGAGTGTTTTATTTTTTGAAGAAACATGACCTCAATTAAGCCTCAATACAATCAGCACTAACGCACTGTTCATGCATTTTCTTTACACTGTACAATGGCGAGGAACTGGTGAGGGATATTCTCCAAATTAAAGAAGCCTAGTATGGGAAGATTTATGCCGAATGTTTTTATGGGTTAAAGGATTTGGAGTGGTCTCCGCCTAGTGGTCAGTTTTCACACAGCGCTCTCCCTGCCAAATTGACACAGATGTATTCTAACTACAACTCCCCCTAATGCTACTACTACTACTAGTAATAATAATAATAATAATAATAATAATAATCACCATCATCATCATTTTTGTAATCTTCATCGTCATAAAAGTGTCTATGTATTACTGTGCTCCAGTAAAATAATTTCCTTCACTTCCTTATGTGGTACAAAAACCGTATACAGTTGAGACTAATGGATATAAAATGCTCTCTTACTGTAACCACATAAACAGATTGTCACCACATTTAGGTGCAGTCTTGATAAATGTATATATGTGAGGCAACCATAATCAAACTCAGCTTTTCCAGCCAAGCAAATGCCATATAACTGAAAAACTCATAAGTGTAAAACAAGCTGCACAACAGATGGCCTGTATATTATAATGTCAGCATATAGGATCAGCGTGTCTCACTTGCATAAGTTGGACCATGGTCACATTTTGAAGGTTCTCTTGGCCATAATAGTATAGATCTTGCAGGATAATCAGTGTCAGAATATATCTCCCGTTCTTTCATTTCCTAAGACACCTTGTGAAAGTCCAGCTCCAACAATCATGTTAAGGTTCATGCAACTTGCATTAAATTGCTCTGATTTGAATGATTGGTTGAGTTTCATCCCCTAAATCCATCCATCCATCCATCCATCCATCTTCCAACCACCAGTACACAGTTTGCGTTACACCGGCATCTGTCCCGAAGCAGGGGGGGACAAGGTAGGGGACACCCTGCACGAAATTCCAGTCCTTGGGCTGTCAGAGGAACACAGGGGAAAACTAAAGACGCAGAAACAATATTCACAGTCCACACACAGGCATAAAATGAAGCAGCAACTCGCCGTATAATTGCACCATGTCATATGATTACTACACCCACTTATGCATACTATGTACCACAATAATAATAATGTATTCTGATTGTGTTTACCTTTAAGAACATAGTTGCTACAGCACGGGTATAGTTCATGTGGTACTTTTAGTATTTTTTGCCTGTAATTTTGACAGGGTTTGCTCTCAGCTATCCAATATACGCACTCAAGCCTTAGGTAGTCCAAGAAATTGATGTTTAAATTATCTCATTCATGTTGGTGTAAAATTATGGTACGATTTCTGTCAGCTTAGCAATTTCAAAACGTCTCTTAAAGTCAGCCCATGAGATACAGTAATGTATTTTTTGATTGGACCACTAGCACACAGTGTTTGACTAATCAAGACCTTAATGAGGTATTTAATAGGGGTGTAACAACACCGTCTTCCCACTGCCCGGTATGTATTGTGGTTCGGTATATTATCAAACCGTTCGGTATGCCGTCTGCTGAGGAGAAGTTTGGAAATTGAAGTGGTGTTCTTCTAGCCATCCAACAAAATATCTGTGCCTTTTTGGATAACAAATGAAATTCTTCTTAGTTTTTATCCTTACTGTTAATTTGCATGTATTACAATGTTAAATTGTGTGTTTTTTTCTGAGCAAATATACATTTACTACTCAAATAAATAGCTTTAAAAATTTTCTTCGTCAGCCTAAGAATTTTGCACAGTACTGTATATCATAACAAGCAGTAATGTTCTGAATAGACCTGTAGTTGATCTATAAGAGACAACAGCTGGCTTTGGAAAAATTAAGAAGTCGAACCCACATCAAACTATATGGTTTTTAATGCCATTAAGCAGACACTTTGCAAATTATTCTAATTAAATTTTACACTAACATATTTCACAGCCATCTGTCCACAGATATTTTAATGTAGGCAGTGTAGCCTATATTGGGAAATATTTGAGTTCCCCAATGAAGTTAACATATTATGCTTTAAAGTATGAATTAAAAAGCGATACAGTAATCTACAAATATGCAGACTTTGGATCTGGGCATTTCTGTTTGCTAAGTGCTTGTAATCTTGGTGTCCTCCATTGCACTGATTCCCTCTGCTTTGTGCAGTGTTTCAGAGGGGTTCACGCCAAACGTTCAGGACATCTGTGTAAACACACAAGGACACCGAGGACAGTAACCTGGCATAATTAAGCATGGAGGAGTTAGCGAGGGGGAGTCTTACATCTAAACAAATATGTACTTAGCACAAGTCAGTCTGGAACCCATCTTGGGTCACTCATTAATATATACCTTTTCTAACTATTTATTTTCTGAAAGATAATGTTTTTGAAAGCCTTCAAACTCAAAATATTCTTATTGGATTTTTCCCCCTACTTTTTTCTTGAGTTGTTTTGAATTAAGCTAGAAACTAACAACTTCAATTATCTCAATGAGGTTAGCCTCAATAAGCTCAATAAGGTTCCTGATTTTTTTTTTTTTATTAATAGTAAATCAGTAAATAAGAAGCGCTGAAGCTTAGGGAAGCACAGGGGACCAGTCCATCGCAATGCACACGCACACACATTGGAGGCGACTTAGAAACAGGAAGTCACCTTACTGTGTTCTCAGACTGCAGGAGGAAATTCGAGTACCTAGGGGAACCCCGTGCAAACACAGCAAGAATAGGCAGGTCACACAGGCACGGAGGCAGGACTCAGACCCCCTGCCCTGTCAGCATGAGACAACTACACTAACCACTGCCAAAATACTGAAAATCCCAAGATCGTGATATATGCAACACACAAACCAGTTTCGTCCAGACCTCAATGTGAATGACCGATTGACTCATTCATTATATATAATTATTCATGGTTATCAGAAGCACTTAAACATGGACTGAAGCTGAGGATTTCAGCTGTGGTCTTTTGCTTGTAATATTACTTCTGCTATATCTGTACTCATATTAGGCAAGGAATGCTGTCTGAATCTTTTTTTAGAGATCAAATCCTAGCCCCTACTGAGAAGTACATTAAAATACCAATTGAGAATGATCACCCAAAAGCTTTAGTGCCACAGCACGAAAATAGGTGTGTTTTCAGGGACCAAAATTCAAAAATCTCCCCTTCTGCATTGATTTAGGGTACTATGTGAAGGCAAGACTACTCATCAATGTGAACATCTTTTCTGGAACTAATTCTGGATTTGCGTCTTGTACTGTTTTCCTTTAATCACGTTTTTTGTGTAACCTGATTCTTACATGTCAGGGATGAATGAAATACAGTTATTTTACAGTATTAATGCAATAAAGCAGTACTCTACTCCCCTCTAGTGGTAATTGCGCGAACTAAATTGTATAGCAACTTAATAAGCGATAATCGCCTTGTAAAATCTATTACAATATTTGATTGCTACAAGGGATAAAAATGATCCCAATCTACTAAAGCAGGTAATTATTGTTATTAAGTCATTATCTGCAGATTGTTGCTTTGCTTATGTTTTCATCAGTTACATGCCTGCGGAGAATAAGTGGTAGTGTCACACCTCCTTCGTACATTTATATATATTTAGCAAACTCTTTTTAAAAAGAAAGTACCATACAATTGAGAGAGCGGGGTCTGCCAGTTGCTGGAGAAATTTGAGTTAAGGCTCTCCCTCTAGGGCCCAATGGTGAAATCACTCTTCTTGTCAGGGGATTTCAATCAACAGCCTTCCAATCACAGGCACAGCTTCCTAACCTGTTGACCCAAACAGTGCACCACTTCTTATTCCTAAGCTGCAAAACCACATCATTATTTGCCACATGCTACCTGTCACTCCTTATGGACTGTAAGTGTTTCTTTAAGCATTCATATCAATAGTCTTTCATCTGAATTGGAATTACTCTGTACCCAGACTGTAACTGTAATTATGAGAGGCATGGCAGACCTGATCCGCCCTTGGGAGCGATTATATTTTCTCTTGAATGTATACTTATTGTACTAAAATTGCAGTAAAAATATATTTTTTTAAAAAAGTGATAGCTAGTAAAACACATAAGCATCAGAAACCAACTTTTCACAACTGACATTTCCAGCAGAAACTGACATAGTGATGCATTTCTGGCTCATTGCAGATTCTTTTCCAGAGGGAATTTTGCAATTCTGGCACGGAGGACAGCTATTAATCTCCATTACTCACTTAACACTATAAACACACAATCATAGACGCCTGTAACGCTTTTGACAAAAAAAGATTCAAATGGTGGATCAGTTAATATATTACTAGCCTGACACCTGTCATCTGTCAGAGCTGATGCTTGACAGGTTACCAGGGTGTGATGACTCACCAAAAGATACATTTAAAAAGCCGCACACAACTGATAGCAAGTACCGACCCATGCAAATTCCACACATAGCTAATAGCAGGTACAGATCCATACAAATTCCACGCAGCCAATAGCAGGTACAGAACCACGCAAATTTCACACATGGCCAATAGCAGGTACAGACCCATGTAAATTCCACACACGGCTGATAGCAAGTATAGATCCATCCAAATTCCACACAGTAAATAGCAGGAATAAGACAATGCAAATTCCACACATAGCCCATAATGGAATGATGTGAAAGCTGGACAATGAAGAATCTGGACAAAGAGAATTTCAAGGCCTTTGAGTTTTGGAGCTGGAGGAGACTTGTAAGAATGCTATGGTCTGCAAGGGGAAAAAACTGTGGACTTTTGAGTTCTTCAGCTGAACCAAAAATGACCAGATTGAAGTTGCCTTATTTTGTTATGAAAAGTCCCAGAGCCAATGCAACTCGAATCTCCAGGGACTGTGATGTCTGTTTCTTAAAAATGCTTTATCTTAAGAATGAATTAGTTCCCTCTGTTCTCTACTGTTATGCTTTCCAACTTATTTAGTGCTGTTTGTTTTCATATATGTTAAAATTTATATATAAAATCTGATATTTTACAGTTTGTTTTAACTAACTATTATGTTGCAAAACATGGACGCTCTCTGTGAGACATGGACACTATCCAGTGAGCTAAGACTGGACTCCTTCGGTACTGTGTCTCTTCCGAAAATCCTCGGGTACCGCTGGTTTGACTTTGTGTCGAGTGAGCAGTTGCTACGGGAGTCCTGAATGAGGCACATTACCTGCATTGTGAGGGAGCATCAGTTACGGCACTACGGCCATGTGGCGCGATTCCCTGAGGGTGATCCGGCTCACAGGATCCTCATTGCTGAGGACCTGAGTGCCTGGACCAGGCCAAGGGGACGCCCACATGACACCTAGTTGTGGCAGATACAGTAGATGGGCACTGCCGGAGGGTGGGACTGGACCGCATGTACGTCTGAGGGTGGTCGCCAACCGAAATCCTGAGGTGTTTCACCATGTGGTGGGCATGATAACGTGCCGTACCAGTGCATGCTCCCCAACCTGGCCTGACCTGATCTTTAACTACTACATGCAACGACCCAAGATTACAGACAACAAAAAGGGCATAAAGTATAAATAGACAAAATGAAAAAACTTTAGGATAATACCAACATGATTTATTATTATCTATCCATCCATTTTCTATGCTTGCTTGTCCTATTCGGGGTCACAGGGGGTCAAGAGTCTATCCCGGAGGCTATGGGAACAAGCCTGAGAACAACCCAGAATGGGGTGCCAACCCATCGCAGGGCACAATCACACACTATTCACTCACAGGTAAGGCAACAGTGCTAACCACTGCACCACCGTCCCACCCATTTATTATTATCATCATCATCATCACCATCATCATCAAATTAATTCCATTATTTCTATTTATAAATGAGTTGCTGATTAAATGACAATTTCACGGATCATAAATGTTATGTAGGTGCGTTTGGCTGTTCTGAATGTTAGTCCCCCAATCCGCAAGAGGGCGCTACTGATTTCTGCGTATCCTTGTCATTACTGGAACGAGAAGTAGTCACGTGATATCAGAATTCAAAATATGGTGCCGCAATGTTTCCGGAATTGAGTTTGATAACCGGTGTTAGATTATTTTTTTAGGCAGGTGGTTTAAAGAGCCTGTATCTAATGGAGTTAAGTATGTATTTATCTAGTATTAAAATTAAAAGAGTCATGAAAAAAAATCGCGTTTCCCGTGTGACGACAGGCAGTGTGCTGCATATCTTAGTCTGATATTGTACCGTCTGCTGTGGTCCTCTTTGTAACAATAATGGTAGTCAATTTTGCCTTGAAGGAAACTTTAGTCTTATTGAACACGCCGATTGTTTGCGACAGTGTGTTGGATTGTATCTGCATTTATTTTTTAAAAAGTACACATTGTCTTATATAACTTTCTTTGCAATGGTTATTCTTGTATTCCCCGTACTGAACATTAGTAATACTCTGCCGAAAGCTCCGTCACGATGTGTCGATATATGTGACGGTAACTGTAGAGCTTTTTAAAACAATTATCTTACTGACTCTATATATGGATTTGGAATTACAATGGCCAAGCATTTAGTGGAGTTTGAGACTGAGATGTTCCTCAGTCTTTTCGAGACGGATGGGTTGCTGGTAACAGCAGAGGGAATGGGCATTGACCGTATACTCCTGCAGTTTTTGCGGGTATACTCAGAGGAGGGGAGCCTTGTGCTTCTATTAAATACCACTACCCCTGAACAGGTGAGTATGCTCTGTATGTCTGATGCACACAGGAGCATTTCGTCTTTTTAAAACGAAATTAAGAAGCACTACTTCAGGTTAATATTAAAAAATATAGGCACAGAAAACATAAATCCGTTCAGGCGAATGACTAAAGCACGCTCCCATCTCGCTAATCCGCTCCTTGGAATCAGCACTAACCAAGCAGGGATGGTGTGAGGTTAGATGGGATGCACTGTTTTTAACCTACGGAAAGCAGGTAATCTGAAACTGCTTATTATTCGGTGGTCGGATTTAATACAGTATTCGTTTGATCTCGGATTAAAGTATTTTGCTATTCAGTGGGTTCCGCTGTTAAGCACAACTTTTTAATATTCCTGTCAAACGTGTTTTATGTGAAAACGTTCTTAAAGCTTTAACTACGATGCAAAAGTCATCCGTCTAAGAACTGAGCTGCGAGCCTCATGATTTGCCCATTTAATACGACAATTTAAGTCACTTGAGCGAACGGATTGATATGCTATCGCCTCCTTCGTAGGAATACTTCACCGAGCGCTTGCGGGTAGAGGGGCTGAGCCACCTTCCGCGCACCGTGACCAGCGACGTACAGAGCGCCGAGCGATACGATGTGTACACGCAAGGGGGCGTCCTCTTCGTCACTAGCCGCATCTTGGTGGTGGATTTCTTGACAGATCGCATCCCAGCACATCTTATTTCAGGTCGGATGTCAGCTGTGGGTCAACCGTGCTGATCCAGAAATTAGTGCCTTTATTTGTGGCTCACACTGTTCAACTTTCTTATGGTTAATTCATTAAAAAAAAAAATCTCCAGCACCAGGTGTGTCTGTGGAATTTTTGTTAATGTAATGTGATATTTCTTTAGGAATCTTGGTGTATCGGGCCCATAACATCATCGAGTCCTGTCAAGAAGCCTTCATCTTGAGGCTTTTCCGGCAAAAGAACAAGACTGGGTTCATCAAGGCTTTCACAGACAAGGCGACCGCGTTCTCAACTGGGTTCTGCCAGGTCGAGCGGGTCATGAGGAACCTTTTTGTCAAGAAGCTTTTTCTCTGGCCCAGGCTAGTGTCTTTATTTTGGCTGTACAAACACAGAGCTCAAGTGCATGGTGTTTGCTTTTGAAAAACTGAGAGAGAATTCACGCTTTTTCAAATAGTCTTTTCGATGTACATTGAATTATTTGTAGGTAATTTTTCCATTGCATTCTTAATGATGCTCCAAAATCCCCCCCCCCCCCCCCCCCCCCCAGTGCTGTGGCTCATACTATGGTGTATGTCCAATGGCGTAGGAGAGAATTTGACATTGGGGGGCACAACTTAATCATTTAAATACAAAGATCTGTTTATTGGGAGGATGAATGAAGCCAAATGAAATATTTGGGAGGCTCATGCAGTTTCTACGTCTCCGCCAGATGACGGCTTTCTGTGCTAAATCCAGACATCCTTTAGTCCGCTTTCTTAATTGTATGGCAGGTTCCACGCAGCTGTCAATTCTGTGCTGGACAGACACAAGCCAGATGTGGTGGAGCTGCACGTGTCCCTCACTCCTGCTATGAGGGCCATCCAGAGCGCTGTGCTGGATGTCATGAGCGCCTGCCTTAAGGAGCTCAAGCGGTACAACCCCACGCTGGAGACGGAGGACCTCTCCCTGGAGAACTCGCTGGGCAGCGCCTTCGAGAAAGTGAGTGCCCCACTGAAAGTTTTTTTTTTATCTTGTCAAATGTAATGCTTGTTTTTTAAAGGGTCCACCTGTGGACTTTAAAAGATGCCGACTTTTGTGGTGTATATGAATGCTGTACTCTGGGAACTTGGCCCATGTTTCATTCTTCGTTGTTTTACTGGATGGCTAATGGACATTCAGTATTCTCTTGCTCGTGATCATACGTGAAATGTCTTTGTGACTCTTCAGTGTGTTTTTTCCCAAAGACGATCCGTCACTACCTGGATCCGCTCTGGCACCAGCTGGGGGCCAAGACCAAGGCCCTGGTTCAGGATCTGAAGGTTTTGCGCACCCTGCTCTTCTACCTGACCCAATACGATTGTGTTACATTTCTGAACCTTCTGGAGTCTCTGCACTCCAGTCAGAAAGCTTTTGGAAGCAACTCGGGTAAGGGGCATGGGTGCTCTGAGTGTTACAAGACCGTGATTATTGCACCGTAGACCTGTGCAGTTCATGCATGTACAAGGGTTGGTGATTTCGCAAAAATGCTACAGTTTTCTTAAATGCTACAGTTTTCTTACTTGTCACTTAAACGGCATTTCTGTAGTACTATGATCTTAATGATCCAGAACCACTGATAAGCCGCTTGTCTTTAGGTCAAATGAATGTGCATTCAGACCTGAGTCGTTGCCTTAGGTGTGCAGAAACTGAGTGTGACTCTTGCTCATCGCATGCATCGGAAACTCTGCTTTTCCCCTGACTGCGAGCTGCCTGATCAGGATTGCAGCCACCGCCGTGCTGTTTCCCCTCTGGTCCAGCAGTGTGGTCTTTCCACAGGCTGGTTGTTCTTGGACTCCAGCACGTCCATGTTTGTCAATGCCCGTGCCCGTGTGTACCGCGTGCTGGAGGCACACAAGAAGCTGAAGGGAGGGGGCGACTCTCAGAAGAAGCAGGATGGCACAGGTAGCTGACACCCCCCCAGCCTGGGTCTACGCCTAGGGGCAATGGTCTCGCTTTTTGCTGAACACACAGGAGCACAGGCAGTGAATCACACATAGCAGGATAAACGGCTTACTGTCATGGCTGTTGTTGAGGCATAAAGCTCCCGCTTGGCTGATTTTGCCCCTGGCCACATCCCCCCTAACCCTAACCCCCCATTCTCTCCTCCTACCCCCACCCCCACCAGCGGAGATGAGGAGGGAGCTCGTCTTGGAGAAGAGCCCCAAGTGGGAAGCCCTGACTCAGGTGATGGAGGAGATTGACAGGGAGAACGGCAGCTGCCAGGATGGCCCAGGTGAGCGGGGAGGGTGAGTGGGGGTAGCATGCAGGAGAGCCCTGTCTGTGCCTCATTGAGGGTGGGCAGGCAGGAGGGCGGGCGGACAACTGTGCAGGAGAGCCCTGTCTATGCCTCATCGCGGGTGGACAACTGTGCAGGAGAGCCCTGTCTATGCCTCATCGCGGGTGGACAGCTGTGCAGGAGAGCCCTGTCTGTGCCTCTTTGCCGGTGGGTGGGCAGGCATGCAGGAGAGCCTTGTCTGTGCCTCATCGCAGGTGGCGCACAGAGTGGCTAAGCTAATCGTTTCATTTTCATTCTTTGAAAATATTTAAAATGTCATGCAGTCTTCATTGCCTCACAATAGTCGCCTGGTCAAGCACAAGAGAGCATATGAAGTTTCAGCCTATATACTGTTTCAATGCAACATCTGATCTTTTTACATGACTGAAAAATGATTCCTGAATGTAGGGCAATATTATGATTTATTTCTCTTAAACTTCTGTTATGTTTTTGTTTCATTTTAAAAATCACTTTTACAGTTAAATGATCAGTCACTGCACTCATTTTTAAATGGTCATGCAAGCACAGAGGTGTGTGTGTGACCGCATCATACGCCCCAGTAAAATGTGCGTGTCCTCTCGTGTGCCAGGCCGAGTGCTGATCTGTGCCAGTGATGACCGGACATGTGCCCAGCTGCGTGAATACATCACCCGGGGCGGGGAGCACTTGCTCAGCCGGCTCTACACTCGCACCCTGGGCAGGAGCGAGGATTCCCGTGTGCTGGCCTCAGAGCAGAAGGGTGGGACTCGGGACGGGAAGTGGCCTGAGAAGAGCTGGAAAGGCAGCAAATCCACAGGCAAGCAGAAGAGGGACAACAAGAAAAGCCAGAAGAAGGAAAGCCTCACACTTACGCAGATGGTGAGGGAGGGTGGGCTGGAGGCGCAGAAGATGGGCAGCAGCGAGGATGAGGAGGAGGAAGAGGAACTTCTCCTAGACCTACCCGGAGATGCCTACTACGGCATCCTGAAGGAGCCGCTGACTGTGATCCACCCGCTGAAGGGTTGCAGTGACCCCTACAGCCTGACGCGGGTACTGCACGAGGTGGAGCCCAAATATGTAGTGCTGTACGATGCGGAGTTGCCTTTTGTACGGCAGCTGGAGATCTATAAAGCCAGCCACCCGGGCAGAGCCATGAGGTAGGAGATATCACAGTCCGGTTAACACTTATAGTAGTGCCACTGTGTACCATTTCTGTGCCTTACTCTGTCATGATTCAGTAGTTTTCCTTCAGGGTCTATTTCCTCATTTATGGTGGCTCCACAGAGGAGCAGAGGTACCTGACTGCCCTGCGCAAAGAGAAGGAAGCCTTTGAACATCTTATCAGGTCAGCAGCATGCAGGTGTAGCCATCTCTCTCCACCTTCTCTTGGGAGAAGGAAGGCAGGCCTCTGTCACTCTCCACGCCATTATGGTGTGTAGTTACCGGTGACAGTGTGATCTGCGGGTGCTTGCAGGGAGAAGGCAAGCATGGTGGTTCCAGAGGAGAGAGAGGGACGGGGAGACACCAACCAGGACCTGCTCCGCAGCCAGGAAGGAGCGGACAGCAGCTCCAGCACTCGCAAAGCAGGCAAGCCCGCATCCCATCTGCCCCGCTGCTCCCTGCTCGTGTCCTGACCTGCCGTGGTGTGACACGTGTCCTTTGTGTCTCCGCTTATTAGGAGGCCAGGATCCAGCGACTGCCCCTTCCCGCGTCATCGTGGACATGCGCGAGTTCCGCAGCGAGCTGCCGTCCCTGCTGCACCGGCGGGGCCTAGATATCGAGCCCGTCACGCTGGAAGTGGGCGACTATATCCTCACGGTGGACATCTGCGTGGAGCGCAAGAGCGTGAGCGACCTGATCGGCTCGCTGCAAAGCGGCCGGCTCTACACGCAGTGCCTCTCCATGACCCGCTTCTACCGGCGGCCTGTTCTTCTCATCGAGTTCGACCCGGCTAAGCCTTTCTCCCTGGTGGCACGCTCTGACCTACGGCAGGAGATCTCAGCCAGTGACGTCACCTCCAAGCTCACCCTGCTCACCTTACACTTCCCCCGCCTGCGCCTGCTCTGGTGCCCCTCCCCCCACGTAACAGCCGAGCTCTTCCAGGAACTGAAGCGTGGCCGGGCCGAGCCAGATGCCGCCACCGCGCAGGCCGTCACCGCAGAGTCCGACCCGGTTTTGGAGTCCGCCGACCTCTATAACCCTGGCCCATACGACTTCCTTCTGCGTATGCCTGGCGTCAATGCCAACAACTTCCGTGCCCTCATCAGCAGTGCTGGCAGTCTGGCAGACCTGACGACACTCAGCCAGGACAGGTTGTCAGAAATCCTGGGAAGCACCGTCAACGCCCGACTCCTATACCAGTTCCTCCACGGCTCCATGCGAGAGCAGCAGGTTCCGAAGGAGACGGAGACTTGGGAGAGGAGGTGACCGGTATTTGCCTCGTCCAAATCGGATGGGGAAGGAAACTTCTCCTGCTGTTATAGATTCACTTCAAACTGACATGTCAAGAAGTGGACTCTGCCATCAAATTTTGGGGTATCTGGCACAACTTTATTTTTATACATTGTTAATGTATACATGTGGATGATGTTGGCCATGCCATTTTAAACTATTTAAATACAAAATCTCAAAGCACAGCATTTGCTGCCTCCTTTGCTGGTGTTTCTGAATGTTCAGCCTCACTTTGGAGAACATGACCCACCAAATGAAGCTATGGAACATGCACAACTGTCTGTGTGTGTGTGTGTGTGTGTGTGTGTGTGTGTGTGTGTGTATAATTAGATATTTTTGTTATATATTTTATATTATCCAGGGATCAATTAGCCGACAGCACCATAGAAAAAGAAGCCCTCGCCCCACTTCTTTGCTTTACAGCATTTCGAGGTTTACGTGGGAGATAGTGCTCATCCTGTGCTCGTCTGTACTGACCACAACCCTCTCGTTTTCCTAAATGTATAATACCGACCAGGGTCTTACGCGCTGAGCGCTTACTGTACAGGCATTCAACCTGGAAATTGTGCATAAAAAAGGAACCAGTAAGCTGGTGGAGAATGTTCTCGTGGTCCTAGTTTGTATAATATCCCCTGTTGATGCTTTGCCACATGTTCTTTTTGTGTGATTACGTTCCTAATTGTGAACACCTGTGTGTGTGTGTGTGTGTGTGTGATGTGCCGTAAAGTTTTCTGCGGCTTCTGCTCCGCCTACAGACCTCCGCCTTCAGACGCGTCTCCTCAGCCCGTCCTCCGCTCTGCCTCCAGCTTCCCATCACGTCCTCCCTCTGAGCTCCGTGCCGTTCCACGCCGTTCCGACCATTCCCCAGCTCTGCTCATTGTTTTGGTTATTGTTCTTTTCTGATCTTTGTATCGCCTGTATATGATTTTGGCTTGTTCTGGTTTCCGATTCTCGCCTCACCCTTTTCTGTACTCCCGCTGTGTTTTGGTTTTGATTATTTGGCTTCCGATCTCTCTGCCTGGTTTTTGATTTACGTCTTCGCTCGCCTGCTTTGGATACTTTCGCCTTTGCTTGTGTGTGTTCTGTGTGTGTGAGTATTGGTGCGAAAGGAGTGACTGCTATTTTCGTTTTGCGAGTGCGTGTTGGGTTCTGTGTATTTCTTTAGGGAGTCAGAAGTGTTTGTCTTTCTGTTTTTCCTTTTCCTTTTGTACGTAGTTTAGATTAGTTCTGGTTTGTGCTCTGTAGCTGGGGTTTTGTTTGTTATTTTGGCCGTGGTCACTCCTTAAGTCTCTTGCACCGGGTTGTTCGTTCAGAGTTCCTGTGTGTGTGTGTGGTATAAGTTTAATATAATCAGTCACGTCAGAAGGCCAGATTTTACATTAATGTTACCTCTACAGAAGCAAATCACAAAGTGTAGTCTCATCTTGAATTATGCTAACCCCATAACCTATTTCAAAGCCCAAATCAAGTAATGCGCACTATTATAATAAGGCAAAGACACAAAACTGGAAATTGAATTTGCAGCTATTTCGTTGCTGGGCAGAGTGTTTCAATAACTACATTTAAACTGTTACATGTAAAATCTGAACTGTATTTTACAGCTTGAAGTGGTAATGAGGTTTTAGCTAAATATCATACAGAGGGTTCATGACCAAGTATGTTTTGGGCAGTAGATTCTAAAACCTTTCATTTAGAAGTCCAGTTAACCTCTAAATTGCCCATAAATGCATTGTTTTATTAGAAAAGGAAAAACATCTTTTGCAAGCCAGGATTATGTAATCAAAAAATTAGGTATCTAATTTGTTGTCTAAATGTATCAGTATGTGGGGAAAAAACCTGAAGATGACAGAAAATATGTTTAATGGCTTAATTTCCTAACCCAGCATTGTTAGCCAAAATAACTAAGCCTATATAGGCTCAGCAATGCAACCACATTGGTTACAGCAGTCAACTTTTTATTGGGAAAAATATAACATACAAAATATAAAACATACAGACATCAACAGGGGCTTAGGGGGCGGGAATGGACACCATGACAAATTCAGGGGACCCAGCACTATACAAGAGTCCTAGAATAAGGGGGGCAGGTGCCCCCCAGGTTATATTTAGTTAGGGGGCCTAGAATGTCTAGCTACTCCCCTGCTTATCATTATCAATATTCAGGAGGTATTACGAGGATGGACTTATTGCGGTTCAATGTCCCAGGAGTCGCCCCTGCCACAACGTGAAAAGCTACAGTAAAACATCCAGCTGCATGGGGGTGAGTGCAACTGCGTATCACTCGGGATGAAGCAAACAATTAAACGGCAAAATTACAGTTGGCCTGTGTTTGATTAGACCTATATATTTGCGAGACATCTTATTGACTGAATGCGGGCAAACACTCGTAGGTATCCTTTTTTTTATTCACAGCTGTTCGCATTTGTGCCATAAAAAGGTTGCAGAGCGTAAATGCTCTTGCTTATTGCAATGCGGCTCCTCGGCGCACATGCAGGCTGCCTGCCTTGGGGACTTTAAAGAGTTAAGGTTAAGATCATCACGTCACCGAGTTAAACCAAAACTGAGCTGCAGCGGCCATCTTCTTCCAAGACCAGCAACTTCACTTCTACAGGAAAGGGACTATTTATTGATATTTGGCGTAATCTCCAGCCGTGGGGTGAAAATAAAGGCTTTACGGTGCTTCCATACGGGACGTCGGACAAGCCGGTAAAGGTCCGCGATCGCCCGATCAATAAGTGCGGCCAGCCGGCCGATAACAATTCGCTGAGATGCGGCAGTAACGAGCAGCCGAGCGGTACAGTGTATCAGTGTGAGGGTAGCGCTGACAGACGCGGTAAGACAGATTGTCTTTTGCTCGATCTGCTTTATTTTACGAGAAACATTGTGCTTTGCTTCGGCACGTTAATCTGCCGATCCTCCAGGTTTATCACACGGGAGGCGGTGGTCCGTAGCCTGCATGTTCTTCCTAAAATATTCCCACATTGGTCCGGAGCCTGCATGGTCTTCCTAAAATATTCCCACATTGGTCTGTAGCCGGCAGGATCGAGTAAAATATTCCCAAATTGGTCTGTTATCGGCATGTTCTACCTGAATTATTCGCACGTTGGTCTATAACCTGAATGATTTACTTACTTGCAATATTCTTCCAGCGGCGTTATAACATGACATGCACCAGGGGTAGCGTTATTTTTATTTGAGTTTTTAGTGGCCAGTCTACTGAAGTACCTACATATGAAGTACAGAAAGGTACAGTACTCTACCCTGGTGCTTCGATCGCACTCATGTAACACTGTTACCTTGTTTTTTTTTTCTTACTGCGTCCATGTAAATAGTATCATGATAAGATTTGTGGCTGTATTTTGAATACCATGGTACGGAACTCTTAAAACGTGTATGGGATTTGTCTACAGTGGAGCTAAGATTACGCTGCAGGACATGGTCTGAGTCATAGTTTATGTGCTGGAATAGGGTTCTGTAGCCCAGCAACCTGCTATGGCTTGGGGGCATTGGGTCCTACACATTTCAGTAGCCAAGTGGACAGTGCTGCTGTAATGTATCCGGAGTAAAATGAACTTGGAAATAATAGCCTATCGTGTTAAGAACCGCGAAAGACCGTGTTTAGCAGCACTGTTCTAACTTGCAATGCAATTTTTTCAAATTGGTGTGTTATTACCAAAGATAATATGTGGTTGTTCAGTATCTGGTGTGTAGTAAGTTGTTACTATGATTACCCCTAACTTTAAAAGAACTTGTCACCATATAAAGCAGTGTTATCGCACCGAACAAAAGCACCTCAACTTTAATGTGTAGATGGCCGTTCTTTATTTCTTATATATTATTCATGGCTCCTGGAATTCACCCGTATTCAGAAGTCCATGGAAAAGATTTTGCTGTTGTCAAATTGCAACATAAATAAGAGATTATCATATCGTTTCCTGATATTTTCCTTTGTATTTTTTGCAGTATGTATGTGTGCGTGAATGTCATAGGTCTGTGTGCCTATGTGCATGTATACTGTGTATAAGCTACTGGACACCTAAATTTCCTTCTGGATAAATAAAGTATCTCTCTCTATCTATCGATCACTAGGTAATGATATGGGTGGTAACATTGGCATACATTTTATCCCAGAAGTGTGTGTGTGTGTGTGTAAAGAATGTCAGGCAAGCCAGGATACTAATGATCACAAGAGTTGGGTAATCCCAAGTTATGCGTAAACTTTGGAGCTGGACCTTTAACAGTTTTCAAAAAGTGGTCGCTGTATTTAAATTAAAAATAATAAATTATATGGTTCAATGATAGGCTGTCAGTGCTGAGGTCTTCCAGCATGTGGGATGTTGTAGATTAAACCTGGAAAAGACTGAGGATAACATGAAACAAATAGTCATGTGGATGTGACCCACTTTGGGGGAAGAGACAGAAGAGTTTGTGTGTGTGTTCCGAAGACCTATAACCGGATGAATGACAGAAGGAGTAGAGTTATTAGGAGGAGAAAGGATCAAGCCCGGTGGCTCACTGAGTGGAGGTAGGCTAGGAACACATACAGGGCAGCTAGTAGGAGGATCATTTCACTGTGTGTGGAGCCAGTCTTCTGTTTTTTTGCGTTGAAAAATGTGCCAGTGCGGTCTCCTGTGAGACATGAGGAGGAGGCAGGGGAGGTGGGTGGCTGGGAGGCGGAGCGATGCGCAGGTCGCAGGCAGTATGTGGGAGTTCGAACTGGACTGTTTCTGACTGCTTAATATTTATTCCTGGCAGCAGAGATGGTAGATTAAATATGTAACCACCCCCCCCCCCCACCCCCCCAAACACGCACGTCAACCAGATTAGCAATACTCAGATCTGTTTCGTTTGCCGTGTGTCAGCTGGAGATGTACGAGCTGGTTTGAAGAACCTCAAGGTAGGTGGGGTATGAGCGATCAGAATCAGAAGCTCTGTTAGTCACTAGTCCAAAAGGAGCGCTAATGTTAGCAAAAAGATGTAATGGTATGTACAAGTCTTGTACAATAGAATAGTGATTCTTTAATCGTCCCTGTGGGGACATTGTCTTTTTGCCTATCCCATATTGCACTCTATAAGACACACAGACTGGTTAGAGAAAGTTTTGGGGTCATAACGCAGGGTCAGCCAGCATCCAGTGCCCCTGGGGCAATTGGAGTGATGGCACTAAGTTTTTTCAGCTGAGACTGGTAGTCGTATGAGGAGGACGCTGCTCAAGTAGGGATATTGCATTGATAAAGACATAGTCTGGCTGTCTGGGTTTGGCTTTGATTGCTTTAAAATGGGAAAATAATCTTTTATAAGCTTTTGAAGTAAACGATGACCAGAGTGTGGGAGAGCTGCAGCAATCTTGGTGGCCCTACTCTGTGGTCTAGATTCGTAGAGCACAGCTATGGAAGGTTGGAGCCAGTCATCGCCTAAGCACACTTGACAGTGCGCTGAAATTCGTTTTTTTTTTTTTTTTAACTGTGCAGTGCTGTAGTCACACCAGATGGTGATAGAAGAAGTTATCACACACAACAGTATCTCTGTAGAACTGTATGAGAATAATTTGTACAGTGCCAAGCTTCTTGGGATGTCTTAGGAAGCTCATGTGCCATTGTGCTCTTTTTATAGTGCAAGTGACTTTTTCATCCCACTAGATTTTGTTTGAGAATTTACCGGGTTGCAGTGTCCTTACTAACCAGCGGGAGTGTGCTGGGAAATACTTTCTAAAGTCAGTCATCATATCTATGGTTTTAGTAATGTTGAGATGCATTTTGTTAGTGGTCCACCACACTGTGAGGCGATCGACTTCCTGTGCCGGTTCTCATTGCCATTTGCGATGAGACTTGTAAGAGCGATATTGTTTGAAAGCTTAAGTAATTGAACCGAGGTGCTGATGGGAGTGCAGCCATTGGTGTGCATGAAGTGAAGGAGAGAACACGCAACCTTGAGCTGTGCCTGTGCTGATCATACGGCAGGCTGACGAGTAGGGACCTCCTCAGACTTAGTGCTGAGTAAGGCTTACTCCTCAGACTTACTCCAGTTAGTCTGAAAATCTGTGAATCTGTTTGTACAGGGAATGATTAATATTCATATCAGAGAGTTTTCTCAGTACTAGGTCAGAGTTATGATTCGGTTAGATGCTGATATAAAATTCACACACAGGATTCTGGCAGTGGACATCAAAAGCAGGCTGTACCACTGGGAGCAATGGGCCCCCAGGTGTACTTCAACACAGGATGTGTGACAAAACACAGAAAGAGATTTTAGGAGATTCAACTTTTAGGACTTTGGAAACATCTGAATGGTGAAATCAGATAGTTCTAAGGTGACACGACCAAAAGTCTTACGCCTAACAGAAATGACTAATTATAGATCTATGAAGAAACAAGGGAACATTTACCCACACGAATATCAGATGATGATGATGGCTGTTGGGGATTTGCAGTGAATGGAGTAAATTAACCGTGGGATTCGTTTGGAATTCCATTGATAGTCAGTAGGCTTGTTCACTAGGATGTTTGTAATGGCCCCAAAATTCCATGACGATCTTTCACTGTTAATTGGGGCAAATATTTCATTCACTGCAGAGGAAGAGGGAAACATTCAATTTAGCAACAAGTGTTTCCCAGAGGCGGAAATTAAGAAAAAAAAATGTTGGGAAACCACCAATAAAGATGTAGAAGATAAAATATGGAAAGAGAGAGATGAAAGTGAGATCTGAAGTGGCGCAGGTGCACATCAAACAGACTGTCTGATGAGCCTCAGGCCACAAAGTCGACTCGTTATAAAGCAGTGGCTCGTTTTTTAAAATTTCCACATTTGGATCTACGTTTCTATGTAACAAGTTCAGACTGTATTTGCAATCAGACTACGCTTTGCAGGGAAATTATAATTTAGATTAAAGTTATATGTCTATCTCTAAATGGTAGTAATCATCATTTGTTTCCGAAAAGTTTGTAATAGACTTAATGGGTCCAGTAATTCAAGAAATTAGTCCACTTGCTCACGCATTAAATATTTTGTACTGAAACCATTCCCTTTAAGCCTAAATGTTCTGCTTCAAAGTGGTCTTGATGTTCCTGGCTCAGGCCGCAATACCTGTTTGTATTACTGTCACCTTTACTGAAAATCTCTTGTTCAGTCACTCATGTTCTTTCACAAACCTTTTAATGTCTGAGTGAGATCACCCTTCCTAACTGAGTGTTCATGAATAGGTTGGTGTGTGGCTCTGTGGCCTTGGACTTTCTGCCCATGACTAAAAGGTTGCCAGTTCTGGTCCTGTGACTGGCATGGTCATTTCGATATTGGGCCGTTACCCTTAGGGTTGGGGCTAGTTGTGGGCTGGAAGCCTGCCACGTACGCATGGTGGAAATCGAGGCAGAATTTTAGAATGGAATATTTTAAATCCAGAACCACAAATCTGTGTTGTATGATTAGTCAAAATTGATGCTGAACGGCAAAAGAAACCTTTAAATGTGAAAAATAAAAGCTAACAAAAAGAAAAGACAGATGAGCCAATCTCAGAATCATCCTTATTTGTTCCAAACAGTTCCTATCAAGGCCATCTGGCATTTCTTCAAAAGCCACTGCTGATTTATGTGGAATTTCACGTACAGCTGGAAAGGTAAATGATAGCCATAAGCATCAAGCTTTCTAATATTCTCATGCATTCAGCTTGACTAACAAAAGTTCATTGCAAGGACCTCCTGCAGATACATGTTCTCCGACTAACATGGAGGCCAGATCAGAACTTACCATCCGCACTGTGGACTATGGATAACGGATTATTTAATACACCTTTCATTGTAGACAAGTATCCAACACAGAGCCAATCTTGTGGTCTTCCTGCCCTCATCTCTGCTTTGTCCCAGTCATTCTTTGACTGAATGAGCTTCACGGAATGGAGAAAAAAAACCCAATGTTGTTACCTTCCAGAAAAATAGCTCTTGCCCCTTGCTGACACATTGTCTACTAGCCCTAATAGGCTTGTAAAATTAAGGCACACATTGAATCTTATGAATGGTGTAAATTTCTTCTTTAACTCTTATATGAATATTTGCCACAGGGATGAAGTGACTTTGGGTTGTAATTCATCCCATGGGGACCACCTGGACAGAGAAAATCTCCAGATCTTTTTCCGTTTGCTACTAAGCCTTAACGTAGCAAGTGTGGAATGGCTTGGCCAGCCCTGCGTTACTAATGTTACTGCGGAGCTTTCCTGGGGTTGCAGCAGTGTATGGAAACGCGCTCATGCAGTGGGACGTCTGCTTAGTGTCAGCCGTCTCCATCCACACGCACTCTGCTCCGTCAGCGCTGGGTGGTGCGGCTTACCGGAGAGAATGCTGCCCTCATGGAGCGCAGAGTAAATAGCACTGGCTCAAGTTTAAGGGCTCGTTCATCTGTGTGAGATGGTGCCTGCAGGTATCATACTCGCACTGATGAGAAGCATGGAGCTATATCGTATCATCGATCTTACTGAGCCCACGGAAGGTTCTGCAAGATAAATTGTAGCTACATTATGCTTTCAGTTATACATTTTTCTGGATTTTTTTCTTTAAAAAAGTAAATCCAGCGTTTAAGTTGGTATGTCTTGATTATTAATAGGAAAGAGAGTGTCTTGCATTCTGAAGGTTCTGCTTTGTTTGGCCCGTGGTAGCACGCAGTCATCTTAATCATCTCTTTACGGGATCATTTAAAAGCAGCTCTGCTTCCAATTTCCTTCTGAATATGTATTTATTAACCGCTTCGATTGCTGCCAAAAATGCCAATCAAGAGGCTCTTTGAGACCAGATCCTGCTTTCTGCTGCCGTGTTGCTCTGACACTGATACCCGGCTAACATGCACCGCAGGTCTGAGCAAACTTGCACATTCGCCTGCGCCTGATTAACATGCATCTGAGGGTGGTGGACATGGGGAGCGCCTTCGCACAGAAGACCACGCTCTGCTGCCCATGAGCAATGCACCTCTGCTGTTGGCCAGGCCAGTCCTCGGCTGATCCTTCTGGATCTTTTTATCATGCTGATGCTCTACGCCTTCCTTTGCTCTTCGGTTTTTAATATATATGCATATATTTTTGTTAGATATGCTGTTATACTACACATATGCCTTTAAATCAGAGTGCATATCTGACACTTTTATGAAGAGTGGTTTTCTGAAAAAGCTGGATTGTCCCTATTGGGGAGGGGGGGATCAACGCATGAATGGCTTCATGGATCTGTGGGTAGGACCTCATACCTCCAGTGTTGTGTGTTCAAATCCTGCATCCATTCCGTGTCTGGAGTTTGCATGTTCTCTTTCTGTCATGTGGGTTTCCTTCTGAAGTCTAGTGCATCCAGAGTCAAACCCCCAGAGTCAAACCTGACCTCGTCCCCTGTTCTGCCTGGGATAGGCTTCAAGCCCTTCCACCAACCCTGACCAGGATAATTGGATGGTAGGGGTTTGGGCTAAGTGCCTTGCTTGCCTTTCTATATACCGTGTCCCCACTTGGAATGTAAATCGTCATATAAGTTACAAGTTCAGCGGCTGTCCAAATATAGTATGAGACCCATGATCTAAAGAAGACTCGGGAATGCGTTCTGTCCAGAGGCTCTGCTCTGTTTCACCATCCAGCCAGCATCGGTCTCTGTCAAAGCCTTCGTTCTTTTTCCAAAAGTCACCTTCCAGCCTTGGAGTGTGCGCATCATCCTCTGCTGATGGACATCCTCAGTCTTTTCCCCCAACTGGTTTGGCACAGCATGCATGGCCCTCTTGCCCTGCTGCTTCTGTCTTCCAGCATGGTTGTGTGTTTATAGAGCAGACCCGTGCAGGTCCAGCTCATGTTTACGCTCTCCTGCATTGGAGTTTACACATGTAGTGCTTTTAACACCTGTCATTCATTAACTGCATTTATAGCAGTTACTGCTTAATGTTAAACGTAATATAATGTTAATGTTTACCTGTAAAGGAATTTTTAAATTTTTTTTCTTAAGGTCTCTTCTTTTATATAAGCCTATAATCTGTCAGGAAATACTGGGCCAGGTGACTACAGTATGGTATCCCAGATGGAACAGGCCAACCTAGAACATGAGATGGATTGGTCAGCACGCAAGCCTTGTGAAAGAATAACAAGAGCTGGGAAACCATCCACTGAGTCATTATTTAGTATAAAAGTACAAAGAGACTAATTAAAGTCAAAGAGGTGTGACGTGTTTTCCAGGTCACGGTTTCCTGTTCCTGGCTGGTCGTGAATCTCGTCACTCTCAGCAGATTTGTTTTCAGGCTAGATGTCTCCTGTTGGCTGAGCCAGACCTTCCGCGCCTGGCAAAGTGTAAAATATGTGAAGCATTTGCGTGCTTCTGGATTGCCCGAGGTTGCCTTCCTGCCTGAGACTTCTTTGGCTAACGTCATTCATCGGAGAGGGCCTGGGCCTTCACTTGCGAGTCATCACTGGTGCCCGTACTGTCCCTGTGAAATCGCAAAGTTTCCTTTATTTTAGTTTTATTCCCCTTTGTTTTTGTAACCCCCCCCCCCCCCCCCCCCCCCCCCCCCCCCCCCCCCCCCCCCCCCCCCCCCCCCCCC
>JAAGVU020000092.1:28394838-28409711 GCA_011763525.2 Mormyrus iriodes | reverse complement strand
TTTCCGCTTTGTTTTTTTCACCCCCCCCCCCCCCCCCCCCACACACACACACACACACACACACACACACACACACACTATACAGTGTTGCTCCACTTCCTGCTAGCTGCTATTCTTAGCTTTCCAGCTGATTTGCTTTGTAGCAGTGACAGAGTACAGGGGACAGGAGGTTCTTTATGTATGTTTCCGCTCTGGGCCGCTGAAGGTGCTGCCCTCACTATCTGCATGCATGCTTTATCTGTCGCATTCTGTCTCATCCAGACCTTTTGATGAAACACCCGCCCTCGCTTTTTACCATTGGACTTTCCCCTTCTTAAAAACACACTGCATGAAAGCTGAATGTGGGTCTTGCTGGCGGATTGGGCCCTAAGTTCTGCACCCCTCCTTACACAAAAGCTTTTCCTTTTGAGGGTCAGCTGCAGAATTGCCATGGAACATTTGGACCCGATCGTGTGGCATCAGATCAGGCCCCTAGGAGTTAGGGTTATGGTTAGTTTCGCTAAGCACTTACGTGGGTGACCTGCAGCTTTCGTACTGGCATTAGAGGCGCGGACTGGGGTAGGGTGCTGTTTGCGTCGGAAATAAGTGGTTTGACTCTGGCTCGTTCTCATTGGCTCAGCCTTGTCTGGGGCGTGACTATGAGTGTGAACGCATTCCCAGAGCTTTGCAGTGTTAAGCCTTCATGTCACTGAACGTTAAGTCAGGCCAGCTGCTGTTGCTCTGCTGTGGAGAAGCCGTGAATCTGTGCAGTCAGAAGGGGCCTCCTGGAACGCGTGTTGCCACTTCCCAGCACGCATGGGGCAGCTTCCCATCACGACCAGATAAACTAATGGCTGTTTGACTCCCAAGTAAAGCTCAACATTCTGACTGTCGGGCTGCTTTGTGTCAGATGGATGCCGGGTGCTGGTCAACAGATTTGGGGTGCTTTCACGCCTCCCGCGGTTAAATGAGCAACATCTCGGTTTTGCTCGCTTCCGTAGAAACGTCATTTCACACAACCATAAGTCGTCACGCGCTCCCTCAAGATGCGCAGGCTGAATTTCCTGGTGAGTGTAGCTGCCTAACCTATCTGTGGCTGGGTGCTCGGTTGGCCGCAGCGCTGCGGCCTGCACAGGAGTCATGTCCAAACATGCGTGTGCTGGCTGCGGCCCCCCATTCGTCACAAACGTAGAAATGCACCTGTGTCTATGTGGGATATGCGAAGACAATTTCCCCACATGGATGAATGAAGTATTGCTGTTATACTCTATAAACGTCCTGCCGTGTTGCTGCTGGATGGGCAAGTTACCCAGGTTGGATGAGCTTAGGCTGTGTGTTGCTTCATTGTCTCTCTTCCTCATGGTTGCTCCGATTTCATGCCACTACAGAGAGTGTGTTTTAGGTGGATCACTGTCTCTGAATTGCCTTGTGTGTGTATTCTGTGTTGGACTGGCATCCTGTAGGGTTGAGTACCATTATGGCACCAGTTCCTATACGATCAGTATGTACTGAACTGTATTGCAACGCAGATTTCAGTCCCACATTTAAATGCCATTTAAATGCCTGAGCTGTCCATTGAAATATTTGCCCTCTGGTGCTCAGGTAACAGAAGCATCATTGCACATCACATGCCATAGCTAGTTAACATCACACTTGCTCTGATGTCAGCAGATATCTACTGTTAGCTAGTAGCTACCTTAAAGACGGCTAAAATGGCTAAAGAAAAACAGTCTGAAGTGTGGCTGTATTTCATTCGAAAGGATTCCAACACCAGGACATGCAACAAGTGTTTAAAAATATATGTGTAATTTAATCAAATTTAATGAAGCGTTTGGCGATGCACGAGACACTTGAAAGCAGAGGGATGCACTATGTTGGGCAGCTTGCGTTAAGTGTGTTGGTATTTATTTTTGTATATTTAAGGTGTTAATATATTGTTCAATTTGAAGTTCAAATTCGGCTTAGAAATAAAAACATCTTTCTTTTCTATGTCGACAACCGTTGTTTTGTGCTTTGTTTTTTTTTAAAGCACCGGTTCAAACATCGTTTAGACACCGGCACCATTTTAGCAATAGTACTGGAACCTAACCCTGGCACCCTGTCCACGGTGTCCCCCTACCTCTCACCTCAGGCTCTCCACAGTCTTGCACTGGAGAAGTGTTTATGGAAAAGTCATGAGTGAATGATGGATGCAGGATATCGCTGTTTTTTCAGCCCAGGGAATAAAGCTGAATGAATGCATTTTGTTCCCGAAGGATTTTTTTTTTTCCCCAAGCAAAAAAGTGTTTTCTCATGCATTTTCTATTCATGTTTTGTCCTTTGTTTTTGCAAACTCGCTTGACAGTTTTTTTTCCCCTTTTTTGCCGATAGTGTGACTATATTAACCAGCAATATTAGTGCAGATAAAAATACTTGGATACTTGGCAAGTCTTATCTGCTCAATATCTAGTATACAAATACTGCAGTTTGGAGCAATTTTGCAATTTCAAAATCATTTCTGGGTATGAGAAAAAGCCCAGCAGGTATGTTTCCACTGACGTTTGATGGCAGCACGTTTTCGCTGGCAGAGTCGCAGACAGAAGCTGGGGTTGTCTCACACTACCTTTTGTGCAAATGGTGCTTCACTGAAGAGCTACTTATACATATAAAATCCCGTCCAGCTATCGTTGCTCTTGTTGCATATTCTTACAATTAATTACTGTTTCCATAGCGATCACTGGGGATGGACTGTACACCAGGCTTGAATCTCAGCCTACTTGACATTTTACGGCTTTAAATCTTAAACATATAGATGTAATAAACCCTCTCATCTGTCACTTGAAAGGGGTTGTGATCTTTTTACGATGTTCCATGTCTTTTAAAAACAATTTAGCTTTTTTTCTTCCCAGAAAACAATCTGGTGGACCAGAATGAACCTTTGAAAGTTTGCTAGATCACTTGGAGTAACGCCCAGTTTCTGTTCGTTTCCCTAGAAAATGTCATTTATTTTGCTCCTTCTCCCTCTTGCAGGTGGCTCACAATGGCCTAGTGTATCCTGCGTGAACAGGCGAGAGTAGGTCTTCACACAGCTGATTGGCACTTTCCCTCGCAGGTAAGTAGAGCCACTAGATAGCTGCATCTCTGATTTGTCACCGAGTTTGTAGTATATAACCAAAACTTGTTAGAGGACCCCTGCAAACTCCGTTGCAGTATAAAGTTTATTTTGTTATCTTCCCTGGTGAATATTTCCAAGGTTGAAGTGCTGTCATCACTCTAAGACAGAGGCAGTGTTTTCTGTGTGCGCATAGCTTGGTGTGAACGAGCTTGTTTTCGGTACGGCATGAAGTCTAACGGGTTGGATCAGCTGGAAATGCCTTGGGCTTCAGCTCACTTTTTAAACAAAGCCTTTATTGGTCTGAGAACAGCGAAGTGGAAAGCTGTAATCAGCGGGGTCCTGCCGTTACTGTCACCCATTCAGATCCTTGTAGACAGCTTGGTAAACCTTGAGTCGTTGTGATGAAGCTACATGGTTTTCTTTAATACTGTATCAGTCTGTCCATCCATCCGTATTCCCTACTACTTATCTAGTATCATAAGCTGATATGAGCTCCATTGATTCTTTTGCATATAGCACCAAGGTAGGTAAAGTGCAGACATGTAAACACATATGCTCATGGGGGGCGTCCTGGAGCTGATCCCAGGAATCACAGGGTACAAACCAGGTAATGGATGGGATGCCAGTGCATTCCTGAGCTCACAATCACACACAGTCACTCACTGCAGGCTGTATACTTGTTCAAAATCAAACTAAAGACCAGCGCAGCCTGTTCCACTGTGACTGCTGCTTCACCACTCAGCTGGGAGACTTTGGCTGACCGCTTCTCCGTTCCCAGCTGAGCTCTGTCTCTCACGCCCCGCAGGCCACCGCCGGCCTGACCCAGACTCGAATCTGCCATCGGCCAGCCTGTAATCCACACGAGAGGCCCCGCTGCTCTTCTCAGCATCGTAAGCAGCGTGAGTCTACAGAAAGCAGGTGTGACTCTCCTGCTTGCAGGATTCTGAAGGTCGTTTGCTAGTTCCTGTAACCTCATCTCATCATGCCTGTCTGGGATGAGTTATAGAGTGAACAAAAAGGCAAAGAGTGCACTGGAATGGTCTCTGAAAAGCTGGGCTGGAGTGAGTGCTGTCTCGTGAAAGATCGCTAAAACACTGTGATGGCACCGCTGGAGTCCCAGCTGCAGAGCCGCGCCTTTGGTCTGTCTTCCTCATTTCTTCCCTTTGTGTTCGTGACCAGCTGCTGCTCATTAAGAGTTCCTTGTTCCTCTTTGACTAATTGTGAATAATTTTGCATTTCCTTGGGCAGCTCACCACCTGTCTGTACTTTTCTCCGGTGGAGCTGGTAGGTCTGTATTGTTATCTCGACCAGGACCTTTAGTGGGTAGGCGTGGAATGTTAGTAAAATGATGCATGTATCTACCTGCAAGGGAATTTGCAGAAAATGAATAAATGTGCAATGATATCTGTGTAAATACTAGCTAAATAATGTAGGCTGTTTATGACTCATAAATTGCAGGAATTTATTTAGAATTTTTACCTAGCAATTTCAATGGCTTTCAGTGCTGGTAGTGTTGTATTCTTGCATGCATTTCTATATGTTTTACATTTTATGTAGTTGATGCTTTTATCTAAAGTCAACCAGTCCCTGGTTCAATTGTGGTTAAGTGCTTTGCTCAAGGGCCCAACAATGAAATCCTTCCATTTTCCATTAAAGTTTAGTTTTTCGACAAAGGGAAACTGTGATACAGTTGGAGTTTTGTTGTGATTTGGCCTTCCTTTGTTACAGTAATTTAAGCCCGAGTTAATACCTGATTTACACCTGAAATAATTGTCATAAAACCTACACAACTTTATCGGATTATCCCATTCTGGCTAGTTCAGCAATTGAGAATTGATTGTAGTGCACCAGACCAGAAATGGAAACTGCAATTAATAATTAATAATATTCTATAAGTAATAATCTAAAGATGAGAAAAGACACCCCGTCTCATTTGTAAGACATCTTTTCTTTTACCTGAAGTCATCTCCGCATCCCTGATTCAGACATGTTACAGAGACCTGTTTGCTCTTGTGTTTCTCTGAGCCACTTCTCAGAGAGCAGACTCCATCTGAGCCGTGCTGCCAGACGGCCACCTCCTCGCGACAGATCCAGCCAAGAGTTCCATGGGGGTCCGTCTGACTTTGTCGGCAGATTCTTTAAAGGAGCCGGGAGCAGTGCAGGTGTTGATGAGAAAAGAAAATGACCACTATTCCTTTTAACTTCCTTCTTATGGAAGGGAGAAGCTAAGCGTTTGGACTACGCTGGTATATCGTCTCACCGTTTTAGGGTTATGTTGATTTATTGACATGTTATGGTTAGGGTGTGAATCAGATTCTTGCCTTTTCATTCAAAGTTAGAAAACAAAGGCCCTAATAACCAATTACACTGCCTTTCCTCTAAGGAAACCTCACCCATCCTGCTAATACATCTAGTTGACAGAATGATGTGAAGGTCTTTTCTGCCTGCATGAAAGATGCTGCCTCTGCTTCCATCCATTAAGGTATGGGTGGGTGATGCTGCTGAGGTGGGGGCCAGTTACCCACCCGGTGTGGCTGAGTAGCCTGGCAGAACTGTAGCCCCACCCACAGTTGGCATCCTGATGCCAGTTCCCTCCTGCAGGCTGTTTCTCTGTGTCTACCCCAGCTGAAGATCTGCTGCACCTGGCCCTTTGAAAACCTACACTAGTGGAAAATGGGCTTTGTGACAGAACAAACGTGGTTTGTGGTTTGGGGAGGAGCAGGAGATAGATTTGATTTAGATTTGAACCCCAGTGTTCATCTGAAAATGGTGGATTTTGTTTGAACTTTGGTTCAGCTAAAGCAAGTTTGTAGTGAAAGCAGTTCTTCAGATGCCTAAGCTACATGAAAAAGCCACATACCTAAAATAGCTCCCTGTGTTAATAGCTTTAGGATTAAAGGTGTTTAATGGGAATTTACTGTGAACATTTAGCTTGATGTGACAGAATTTTTATTCATATTTTATTTATCTATTTATATTTTAGGTTCAAACAATGGTCATGCTCTTTTTATCATCTTTTGAGCCTCTGTTTGTGCCCTGATATTTGTAGTGGGGAGGGAAGGAAGTTCATTTAGTTGGACAGATTTCACATTGAACTTAATGGACTTAACCAAATCTCGGCCCTTGTTCCAACTCCCAATGAGGAGCATGTTAAGAGGACGTTTCCTCCCCACCTGTATCGCCTGCAGATCTGTCTTTTATTCTACTGCTACATGAATGATGCTTTCAAGCACCTCTTTTCTCTTAAAAATCCACTGCTGACTTTCACAAAGGAAAGCTACTGAAGGAAGAGCAGCTTTGACAGAACCTACCTAGACCTTTCCTCACCTCCATATGCCAGTGTGTGTCCCACACCTCCCATGGCAAAAGGGGGCATGTCTTTAATGACAAATAGGACACCACTCTACTAATGTTCTGTTGAGCTGAATGGTCTGGACATGGAGTGTTAAACTCAGAAGCGATGTGTGCTGGTTATTTGTCTTACGCATCTTTTGCAGGAATCAAAGGAATATAAATCATGTAAGTTAAAAGTCTCCAATGACTGCATCATTTAAATTTATTTCGGTTTGTGGCCTGCTGAGTTTTCTTTTGCTTGAGGTACGTCTGTACATGTGAGTGAAGATGCAAAAAGTGGAGAACTGTAAACGAAAATGTCCCCACAATTTTCAAAAAATTATTATTATTTTTATTATTATTATTATTATTATTAATATGAGCGTCCATAATTTTATAAAGATTTATATATGAAGAAATTACATTTATTAAGAAAACTGTACTGCATGGCTTTCTAATAATAGTAAAATGTAGTTGAATACTGAGGAGCTGCAATTTAGCCCACTGTCTTGATTATGGGATTTAAAGGAATCTTCTGGTTTGCAGGGAGTTTGGGTCCTTGCATCACACACATGGCATTATGTCCAGACAGAACGTGCTGTACTAAGAAGTGCATGAGTGAACTCATCACCGCAGCCTTCAGTGACCGTTCCTTGTGATTTTCATGTGCCGTTGATCTCCTGCCAGCCCCCGTTTTTTGCTTATGGGAAACAGGTTTTTCATCTGCTTGTGTGACTCCCAGTCCATGTATTGGCGAGTATATTGTCCTTGTTAGTTTGCCTGCCATAACACAGAACACATTCTGGAACTCTGGAGCTGTTTTGGAGATGGGGCCACAGGTATAGGATTGGATGCTGGACATTCATTAATATCACTATGAAGGATTATGCTTTATGAACCCTCTTTGATTTTCAGTGTTTGCTTAAATTTCTAAAAGTGATTTTGGTGTCTCACATAAAGTGTGCTTTAGGTCTGCTAGTCATTTTTACTCAGCTCTGTCCTATCAGTTACATTGTTTCAAGCTCAATTGTGTATATATGCGTATATATATAGTGGATAGCAGCCAATTTGTGTGCCTCCTTGTTGAAACTGAAAAAGGTAAAAATTTTGTTGATCTTTCCCATTTTTTGAGTGGGGGGTGCTGACACCTAAGAGTCCATATCAGAAAGTTTGTAGTGTCATGATGCCACGCAATGACAGAATGGATGATTCTCTCATAATGACTTTCATCACCATAGAACCTCCTGATTGCTCATGGCACACAGAGTCTATGCAAAATGACTCAGACGTCGTAATATATACACACCTGGAATTATTAAGGGTCCAAAGCACGAAGTGCTTATGGACATTTATTGTTTTTTGTAATTGTTATTACGTCTGTATTCTCTGGCTTACAATGATTTTAAAATCTGACATGAACATGTGTTCAAGCCAGTCCTTGACATGAAATAATATGAAAACAATCTCTTCATTTGTATGGCTGAGACAGGAGAACCTGAAGTATTTGTGAAATGCAGTGCTTATTCAGAAAAAAGACATTTTTCTTCTTCGATAATTAAATGCTGAAAAATATTCATCATCATTGAGAAGAAACGGCTTTGCTCAAGTCACCAACAGAGATGTGAGTATTCTGCCAAGGGTGGGTTTTGAGCCGGCAACCTTCCGATAAGAGATACAAAGGCCTGACTCACTGAGCCACATACCACCCCCCAGATACCATAATGCATCGCTAAAGCTGGGTCAGGCCTTCTGGAAAGGCCTCTTAACAGTACCACTTCTGTGGAGGGGCATGGCCGTTTGGGAGTATTGGATTTTTTTTGTACCATTTGCAGGGAAACCGGAGTCTGCAGAATTGGAGGGGTGGATTAAATGTGAGGCAGGATCCAGGGATGATGAGATCAGGTCTGACTGCAGGGTACCGCGGTTTTAACATCCACATATGCTTGTGAGACAGTTTTACAAGTCCGTGTCCAAACCACACTTTGACAACACTTCTGGCTCTAATTACTTGATGGACGGCCTTCGAAGCAGCGACTTTGTGTTTATATGGCCATCTTTGTAGACATGGCCGCGGTAGGGGCATGAGCACCCGAGCAGATTCAGGGGGCCCCAGCACTTTTCAGGGGCCCTTGAATACGTAAAATTATAAATTTTATTAGGCGAGGGGGCCAAAGGAGACATTTTGTCAGGGGATTTATCAGTGAAAATGGGGACTTCCAGCAAATCCTTGCATGGTATTGTAGAATCAGTCCTGGAATGTTCTCGTTCTCTTTCCCAGCCACCTCATCTTCTTAGCTTTTGTCTTGTTATATCCGGTTTAGCTGTTTCTTTTGGACTCAAGACTGAGTAAAGATTAAAAAGTGGGTGAGTTAAATGTGTTTTCTTCCAGTGGGTAATCAGAACGCTTTGCAGCTCAGAAATTGCTCTCCAGGATATGACTGGTAATTCTTTTCCTGCCTGCTTGGGCATACCTAGATAACAGGAAGAGAACACTGTCATCCAGCTAGGCTTCCATAGCAGTCACACCTACATAACCCTTGTGTATTTTACTTCTTCCATTCTAAATTCTAGAATCTATAGAATTTAACCTCATTTTGAAAATGGACTGAGGTCACTTCAACCCCAAAAATAACACAGGGGTTAAGATGCCAGTAGCTGGGGGAACAAAGTGACTGGTTGAATAGCACCTTCATCATGCGTTTTAGGTCTAGTCGTTGGTTATGTATGCCATGTAAAATGGGGTGCTGAGTCTTGTTCTTCAGCAGTGATGCTGCCCTGCTCTCTCATGAAGCATAAGCCAAGTGAATATTGTCAACCCACAGATCTTTTATTGCAGCATGACTGATCTTCGCTTGATAGCAGTTGGAGCTCACCAAAACCCTCTAAGGATTGCTAGCTCATTAGACTGAAATGCAGATGATCTTTCAAGTAGAGAGGGGAACTTTCTCCAAATGAAGACTGGTTTAAATCAGGCTGCCGAATCTCTGCAAACACTATGGTAGGTCAGCAGTTTGCTCTGTATCCCAAAAGTCCCCCAAAAATAGGCTAATGTAATCTGCCATTACAAAAGCTATCTTCTGGAAACTAGGGACCTAGCATTGGGTTCACGTTCCAAGTGGCATTGGTGCAGCAGGGTGGCAGATCTGAAAGTCAGCGATCGTTATGGCTGCGTCGTGTCTTTGTAACCCTCTCAGAATATTTATTTGAGGGTGAAAGACCTCCTTTTTAGGAGAAAAGCTCTGCATGGCCCCTTCTCTTGGCCAAAGGGTTTGATTTGTTTTGATTACCGACAATCTTCCTTAATCTCTTAAAACATCATCAAACTTTTGGAAATATTTTACGTTTGCAGCTTTTCTGTGTAATATATTTATTTTTTTGTTTTCCTGCTTTGAATAAGAGTCATTTTTCAACATCCTGGAGCCTTTCACTGTCTTGGCTTCTGAGATTATTTCCAGAAGACCTGGATCATGCCCTCGTTTTGGTGTGCATGACACATCTAGCACATTGTGAATCAACGCTTTTCACCAGACATATCAGTAACAATGCTGAAAATGCCACAGGATTATTCCACTGCTAGTATTATAAGTAAGGAACAACCTAGACAGTTGGAAACTGGGGAAATGCTAATCAAGGCACTATTTACAGAGCAAATGGACACAGTCTCAGTATGAAACCAATTACGGAGCAGTTTATCATTGTGTGGCTGGGTGTGTTTTGGATCCATGGTAACTGCAATGTTTGTTTACTCACCAAAACTGCTCCAGAAAGTAGTAATCCAAGCCAAGGATTTGTTTCAACCAACCAGTTGAGTATGAATAGTTACAGAGTACTGGCTGGTTGAAACAAAACCTTGGTCTGGATTTGATCTTTGTGGACCTGAACCTTTCACTTCTATCTGTGATGGATTACTTTTATGAGTAACTTCCCCATCACTGCTTATAGCATGCAACTGTAACTAGTTTATGCTACACAGTGTTACTTGAACCAGGCTATCTAGTTCATTGGATACTTCACTATGTATATGCACTGAACCTAAATAGATTCACTTCAAATTCCAGACAGTACGTGGGAAGCACTGAGGATCTGAGGCTCGGTTCCTGCTGGTAGACCCCTGACTCCTTCCTGCAGGAGAAATGGAGCCTCAGGGGCTGCTGGATGCCGAGGGTGATGCAGGGATGCTTGGGCTGCTGGTTCCCAGTCCACAGAGTGAAACGGTGACCCACGAGTTGGAGGAATTGTCGTTGCAGCCGAGCCAGAACCTGCCAACCCTCAACGAACGCAAGAATGGTAAGTAGTGACTGTATGTGACCTTCAGGTTCCTGATGTCTGGCCTCCCTGAAGCTGTAGTGTCGCAGCATATCTTAGACCTGGCTTAGCAGCCTCAATATTCATTGTTAGAGACGAATTACAGTGTTCCTTAGCCATTCATAATTTATCCCCTCTTATACGCTGGGAAATTTGGTGGGAACTATGTTAGAATGATATCTGGATTCCACTTTATAATCATAAACAGATTTCAGAAACCAATTTAATTATCTCCATTAAGTAAAAAAATATTTAATTGAATAAATATTTTAGATTGTGTTTCCTTCTGGAAAGTGTTCACTTTTATTATGTTTGACTTCCTGTTGAAGTTTTGCAGTATTTGCTGACAGAATTCCTTATACTGATTAGTGAGAGCGAGGGCAGAGAGGGGGCGTATTTCCAAAATCAGGGTTGTCGAATAGATTTGTGGAGACCCAGGTTCAGTGACCTTTGGCCCTGGAAGGCTTGAAATACCATCTGTCAAAATGATTGACTACCCAAATATAAGCTGTGAACCGTGAATGGGGTATTTTTGCCTTCTGGCTGATTGCAGATGATTTCTCAAGGATTGCTTCCATAAAGTAGGTTAATGCAGTGGCAGGACTTACTTATTAAGTCCCCCTTTTTGCTCTAGTCCCCACTGATGTCACATTTACTGGTCTCTTATGTGGAGCAGTCTGAAGTATGACGTTCCCACTCCTATGTAGAGCAGTCTGAAGCATGACATGTACCAAACTAATTAGACTGGCCTGAAACACATTACATATGAAGTATTAAAAATGCCATGCTGATGCTGTATGTACAGAGTGTACTTTTTCAGAAATCAGCTATCATCCATGAGCTAATTATGAAGGTTGTTCTAAGAGTGGAATGGGGGGGGGGTCGTGTGGAAACACTGCTGTGAGAGCTTTTACGTATCTAATCAAAATATATATTAAAAGCATTCAGGCATGTATTGAATCTCAACATAATTTTTGCACAAATAACTCTGACAGTGCATTTTTTTGTGCACAGAACAGGTTTTGTCCCGTGGGGAGTGTGTAAGCAATGGGAAACGGGATGGTTTTGTCACACAAAGCTGGTAGAAAAGCAGATTTGTTGCGAATATTTGTTGATATTCTGGACAGATGCTGGAATATGCCCATGGTGCAGGAAGAACTGTACTGATATTCTGTGATGGTCAGCTGTTTCCTGCACTGACCTGACTGTTTGCAGGTCATTTTGAGGACCAGCCCTGAAAGAGGACTCAGCTGAGGTCACCTCACTTTGTCAGTGGCTGAAATTCTCACTTTAGCTGATGTCTGACATGACCCTGCCATTTCCTTCCCCCGATAACAGTTGGGACCTGTCTCCTGTCTCCTCCCCTTGTGAGATGTTTGTCTGTGTTCTCATTTCTCTTTGAGTGGAGGTGTCACAATCGGTGGAGACTGTCTTGATGGTTTGCCTTTCTGGTAGTGGGAGAAGCTGTACGTTTCCTGGAGTTGATTTAAAGCTCCAGTTTTGCTTATAAGTAAATGAGAATGATGTTTTGAACGTTTGTCTGATTCTTGTCAGTAGACCACAGAAGATTTTACTTTCTAACCGAAAACTTGACACCCTTTACAGTGTATAAATTAATTGAGCAATCACAGCAATGAAAGTTTCTAGTAACGTCTCACTCAACGCCTCGTGGCTGACTGACAAGTTGGTGTTGATTTATTCTGATTAAGAAGAAAATAAGGTTATGATGGACAAATATAAAGAACTTTTGATGTACATATATACATACACACACATGCATGCACACACACGCACATACATATATACACATACAGTAGTGTGGTTGTGCTCAGCACTGTGAGTGTTGATAACACAACCAGCAAAGGCATAACACTGGTCTCTCATTGGTGAAAACGCAAGAGAGGGGGTGGGAAGAAATGGGTTGCGGTAGCACTCCGCAATGTCCATCTCTTTGTCCTACTTAAGTTGGACTGGCACCAACGAGTCGAAACAGTATTCACCTTCAGTGTCATTGTACGGCCCAGGCGTCTGCGGGGGGTAGTTTAATACAGGTGTGGCTGTCTGCTTTCTGTCCCCTGGTGACATCATCCAGGCCCCAGGCAGAGATCAGCTGCTTAAGTGTGCTGCTGGATTTATGTCTTTCAGTAAAACAAAGGCATTAAAGACTTGCTGAGTGGGGGAGTTCTGGCTTTGTTTAAAAGCATGACTTTGGGTATAGCAATGATGTGATCATGATAATCAAAGACCTCCTGTTCACTCTGTATTTATATTTATGGTGATTAGGGCTCATCATACCAGTTTTCTGAATTTGTTTCCCTTTGCCTGATGTCTTGCTCTTTTAAAGTAGATTTTTATGGCTCCATGTTGTTGGCTTATGTCTGTAAATTGAGCTTAGTTGTGGTAAAGCTGCAATTTCGCTGACAGCTGGATGATTTTTTTTCTTTATGAAAAGATCCGCAGATTGACTTCAGTACTTCAAAAACAAAGTGATTTTGTGGTGATCTAGTCACATTGGCGTTTTTTTTAAATTCAGATGCCCACCTTAGCGCTGTCTGTATGCATTTGTTATATTGATTATTTTTACCGGAATGGAGAATTACAAGGAACCTCTTAGTCATCGATATTCCTGGTTTAGGGGTTGGAATTTGACCTCAGTAATTCTGCTGTCTAATCACTCTGATCAGTTCTGCATATGTGCCTCATAATTTTTTGGTAAATAGCCTTTTTTTGTGCTTTGCCAGTTTCCACATAAAAACAGACCATAGACAAAAACAACAGACTTAACAGAGGTTAGCCTGCAGTGCTATGGAAGTTGTGCACTTAATGAGGGAAGTTTTACAAAGACCTTCAAAACATGGAAGCCAGAATGTTCTCCTTTTGTTTACAGACATGATCTCGGGGCACTGTCACCTGTTACCGCACCTGTTACAGGATCGCCTTCCACGTTAACGGTCAGACTGACGGCAGAAATGGCAGGCTGTGCCGGTGAGCATGCTGGGCACCATTAGCAGATATATCTGAACAGAAACCATCCTTCAGTGCTGTCGGGGAAGCCTCTCATAACTTGTAACTCTGAGCTACCCCAGGACAGGGCTTCAGTGATCCCCTGAGCCTTCCTCTCACAGCTGCTCCGTTTATTTTTGCCACTATGAGTCAGTGTTTTTGTCGGACAGAGCGATTATCTCTTACAGGCTGCCAGCTCGAGTCGCTCGCCTGAGACTTGCAGTGTCTCGTGGCTCAGGGCTTGCTCCTTGTAATTTGTCACCAGAGCTGTAAACTCGGCAGTATTTTTTTCATATAACCAGCACCTTGAATTTTGTGTTTAGAAATAGACAATAATTTTATTCATCCAGATGAATGTGTTTCGATTACATGATTTCTTTACAGTATCTCCATATTTTCCCTCAGCATTTTTAAATAATAAAACTTCATATAAGTTTATGTTTCAGAAGAGTATTAAGAAGTAGTTGACTATACATTTTAGAACACAGCGCTATGTATTCATTCCTCACTGCTGTGTCTTTTCTGAGTGCAGAGACATTAACCGCTTTGCAATCTGGCATTTGCTGGTGCTTGATAGAGAGGAAATTGATAGGATGTTTGTGGCAACCGGGCAGCAAAGCGTGTGCATTCTGGCTTTTCACGGTGGCAGTTTTCTCAGCGTGGCCCTCACAAAGACAGCAACTGCTGAACTTCAGACCTTCTAAAGACATCCTCATAAAACAGTTGTATGCACTTTTTATTCTTTTAGGAGCTATGCGATAAATCAAGCATTTAATTCACTGGGAGGACTTTACAAAGGGAGAAATACGAGTGTGTCTGAATCTGTGCATATCTGTGTGTGAGTGTGTGGTCCAGGTATGCCTTATGTTGTGGGGACCAAATGCCCCCACAATGAAATGATAACCTGTAATTTTGACATTGTGGGGACCAATTTTTCTGTCCCCACAAAGGGAAATTCAGTTTTATAAAAAATCTGTGACCGCAATCAAAAAACTAAAAATGCCAAAAGACTTATATTTTGTTTGGTTTCTTATGGTTAAGGTTAGGGCTGGGTAGGGGTTAAAGTTGTTATAGTTGGGATAAGGGTAATACCCATAGAAATGATTGGAGAGTCCCCACAAAGATATGAGTACAGGTCTGTGTGTGTGTGTGTGTGTGT
>JAAGVU020000092.1:28365282-28394738 GCA_011763525.2 Mormyrus iriodes | reverse complement strand
TGTGTGTGTGTGTGTGTGTGTGTGTGTGTGTGTGTGTGTGTGTGTGTGTGTGTGTGTGTGTGTGTGTATATACATGTTACATAACGGTGCCCTCTGAATGGAACAGCACATCCTGCCCTGAGGATCCAGCAGGCCGGCAGGGAGTCTGACCCTCTGCTCTGTTGCTCCCACAGTCCTTCAGCTTCGACTGCAGCAGCGACGCACCCGTGAGCAGCTAGTAGACCAGGGCATCATGCCTCGTGAGTATGCCCGCCTGCCCGCTCGCTCACCACCTCCACGGGTCACGGGAACAGCGCGCTCAGGGGCCAGTGTCTCTATAAGCCCACCCAACTTCTGAACATTTAAAGGTTATTCTCTCATTACATTTCCCATTTTATGCTGGATGTTTGGGATTTTTGCACTGAACATGTTTTACCGGGGTGGGGGGAGGGTCACACAGCCTTTACTGTGACTTATGTTTCAGGCGTGTTCCTTGTTATCAGCTTGGCTTGAAGACATACCGATTACGTAGTTTGTAAAAAGAGGCACCGTTGGTAACAAAAGGCACTGTACTATTATGTCAGGTTTGGTCATGATTTTCTCATCCCTTTGAGTTCTTTTGATGCCATTGAATAGACGTATCCAGCCTTCCTACAGAACTGAGTATGTTTCACAGTACATTTAAGGTAACATCACGATTTATTAAAAAGTCACAGTTTTATCATGTGATTACCCTGCCTGATGATATTTCTCATGTTAACAGAAATGACTGAAACCTGAGTGTGTCTCTAGCACATTAGCTCTCAGTCCAAAGTCTCCCTGGTGTCCGCATCGTCCCTGGGCTGTCTGTGGAATGGCGTTTTGGCTTATGGCAGCGAACCAGGAATGCGATGTTTATGGAACAGTTTATAAACTGCCCTGAAGTGGTTGAAGTCTGGTTCAGTGCTGGCACACGCCCTCCAGGCCAGGGTCTCCCCAGGGATTGGTGTAACTGGGGAGGGAACGAGACTAGTAAATGTCAGCTACAAGTGGGCTTCGCACAATTATATCATGTTCCACTAAACCAATCAGGCGCTGTGCTGGTCCTGGACAGCTGGGCTAAGGCGGTCCTCGTGCCACTTGCTGTTTCTACGGGTGTTTTCTACTAGCTGTGTCATGACAGCTGGCGGGCTGCAGTGTGAGGTGCCCTGGTGTGGGCGTTTTCTCTCTGTGACATAGCCGGAATTCTCCCAGAGTTTAGGTGCTCTGCCTGTGGGCCTGGGACTGGGCTGGGGCTCACTGCCGGACACGGCTAATGGTTTATTGCTGATGCAGCTGCCTCTGACGGTAAATAGAGTGGTGTTTTCAGGAGCAGGATGTGCTTTGTACTGGGGGCTGCACGGTATCGCATCGCGATGGACTTGGATTATATGGCGCACGCGTGATAATCACCAGGGCTATAGCTTAACAAATTGTGGGCGTAAGTAAACATCTGTATACAGTAGTACCGAAAAGCTGCCGTCTAGACAAATGTTCTGCCCGGCATCTAAAGCCCTGGTGATGATTGCACATGTGCCGTAGAATCGCGATTACATCATGATGTGATATCGTGCAGCCCTACTTTGTACCATGCGTGAATATTGCTGCCCTGAGTGGACATGCCCTCGGCGGTATGCCGTGCCAACCATCTGGGGTTATTGTTCATTCTTATGTAATTTTCCATTTTAAATTTATTTCTGTTTCATCTGAGAAGTTGTCTTTCCTGTTTGAGTGTGACACTAGTATTTATTAAAAAAATACATTAAACAGTAGGTTTCGCAGGAGGGCGTCTAATATTGTACTCCATCCATCCATCCATTTTCTATGACCGCTTATTCCATATGGGTCGCGGGGAATATTGTACTCATTTCAGATATTATGATCTGTTTTTATTTGTTTACTAGCAGTAATAACACACAATTTCTCTTTTAGTGATTTCAGGGGGCTGTCAGCGCTGTTCCCATATCTAACTGATTAACGCGGTCATTCCCCTAAAATGTCTAAGCAAGTATGTTATAAAAGTAGCCATAAAGGACTGATCTAATGCAAACAGATTTCCCTATTATCATGATTTTATTGAAGATTTGTAAAACTACAGGTACATTGTAACGTTTTTTTTCCCCACATATTCCCATATTCCTCTTTTTTACACATGCATATAGAGGTGAGAGTTTGGGGTCTGAGCGCAGGGTCTGCTGTCCATCCAGCACCCCTGGAGCATTTTTCGGGGGGTTAAGGCCCTTGCTCAAGGGTCTGGTGGAGATGCGACTACTCTGCCAAGCACAGGATTCATACAGGCGACCTTCTGATCACAGGCACAGAGGCCTAACTTGCTGAGCCGCACAGCTCCCCCTGTGTTTAAAACGTGGCTTAGAAGTGTCGTTATTGCATGTTATTAAGCATCAGTACATGCTCAACAGGGTCCCATGATCTGCATCCTTCTGAGTGAAGCAGGACTTAATTGTGCATTAAATAGTGTCAGTGCTCTCCGTTCTCCTGCCATGAATGAGACTACTTTACATTCACGGCTTGCAAGCTAATGAAAGATGTGAGTGTGTTTAAAGTGACCTGCGCTCAGCTGTGATCTTCTGTGTTTCCCTGCAGCTCTGAAGAGCCCTGCTGCCTTTCATGAGCAGATCCGCAGCCTGGAGAGAGCCAGGGTAAGGCTGCATGCTGCTGCATCTCTGCTAGACCGCTACCCGAGTCTAGCCCTTCATCCTGGCTAGTCCAGGATACAGTGTGGTGTGATGCCTGAGCCCAGTGGAACTTGATCAGAACTATTTAAGATGAGAATTTCCAGTATGGATTAAAAGTGCTTGTTTCAATGTCTAAAACATGACAAAATGGTCTCCATTATGCAGACCGAGAACTTCCTTAAGCACAAGATCCGAAGCCGTCCTGAGCGCTCTGAGCTCGTCCGCATGCACATCCTGCAAGGTAGGACCTGCCACATGACTGGAACTTCACAAGCTCTTCTGCTCGGCGGGCTTTGAAGGTCAGGATTAACATCTGAAACCTGTGCCTCCTCTCCCAGTGGAGCGGGATGTGACTTTATGTCCCTGTATCCGAGGCCTCGTCAAGCGTCGGCAAACCCTGTATTGAAATCTAGTAAGAAACCTATGCTACATGGGTTTTGTTGCACAACCCCTCCACATGTCGCTTAAAAATAAAGAAAACCTTAATGGCACTTTACACCAAATGTTTGTGCCTGAAATAAATAGATCTCAGATTTTCAAATTATATATAGAAATGATGTGATATTAGGGAAATCATATGGTTTGGGTAACTGGAAGGGTTTTGGTGAAGTTTGACAGGTGAGCGCTGCATTCAGCTGTTGTGTTGGGCCTAACCTGTGGGGCTTTGTGGTGCCGGTAGAGACCCTGGCAGAACCCTCGCTGCAGGCCACCCAGCTCAAGCTGAAGAGGGCCCGGCTGGCCGACGACCTCAATGAGAAGATCGCACAGCGGCCGGGGCCCATGGAACTAGTGGAGAAGAACATTCTACCAGTGGACTCCAGCGTTAAGGAAGCCATCATTGGTGAGAAGGCAAAGCATTATGGAATGACTTTTTGACTACCTGACTAAAAAGTAAGAAAACATTGATTCCAGACATCATCTGCAAGTTAATGAAATTTGTAGAAGACTGAAAACAAATTCTACAGATATAATATTACCCACGTAATCCTCTGAGATAGGAATTCCCTCTCCCACAGTTCTGGAGTAGCAACTGAGTGTTTTTTTTATTTGAGCATGAAATCGATATAAACCATATGCCATGCCTGCCTCAGTCACCAGATCTCAGCCCAGTTGTACACTTAGCGGAGAATCTGCAGCAGCACCTGTGACAGCTGAAACATTATGGTCAACCAATCAGACTAAACAGTTCAGTTTATCTTCTCATAGCATCTCGTCCCAGGCTTAGACATCCGGCTTGTACACGGAGCTCTGCCAGGGCAACTATCTGAAGCTGCTCTTCGAATTCAGGGTAGCACAGTAACCTGCTAATCTTCAGTGGTGCTTCAGTTATTTTTTATATATCGGGAAAAAAAAATTAAAATAGAATTGTCTTTTGTGTTAAAATTAGAAAGGAGTTCATTGTAGATGATGTGAGGGGGACTTTCCTGTGCTTTTTGTAGCGGTGAAAATGGTGTTGGGGTGAACCTTAGTTCCTTATTTTTTGCACTGGTACCTCATGTAAGAGACATCCTTGGTATCATTTCAGTGACAATATTTTTCAACATTACGCATCTAACCTTGCTCTGACAAACCATGCTCCTCTTTGTCCCCTGTGCCGGGCCCACAGTGGGCCAGGTGAACTATCCCAAGACGCTGGACACGTGCCCCTTTGAGGAAGACAGCAGTGATGCCCTCTCCCCAGAGCAGCCAGCCAGCCAGGAGTCCCAGGGATCTGCAGCCTCCGCCGGGGAACCCGAACCCAAGCCCAGCGAGGCCCTGCTCCTGCTACCCAGCTCCGGCCTGAAGGTATAGGTGGCATTGCCTCTCAGGGCCTTCATACTTATCCGTTATGGATTACGAACCCCTTTGAGGAAGACAGCAGGTCATTTAGTCTGTTCTATACAGCCCATCTGGTCCTATGAGCGAAAATGCTAATTCAGTTTCACATTAGCGTCATATAATTGATGCTTAGACGAGTATTAGCGTATCATTATTTGTAAAGTAATAATTGCACGCAGTTCTTTGCTACATAGAGTAGGTTTGGCCAAAGGTTGGGTTTGATTGAAGTGAGTTTGAGACTATGGGTGCTAGATGTTGTCTGATTGTATTTTTGTCTTCTGGTTGAGTTCCTCTTTCATTCTTACACTATTTATGTTCAGCTGTATATGTCTTGGGCCATATGGTTTTCATACGGTGTTCATATCTTTTCTCCTACATAGAGCTACCCACCCGCCTCCCAGGCTGTGGCTGACGTGCCCAAGCTGGTGTCCGCCAGTGAGCAGACAGCTGGTCGTGTGGTGCTCAGCTGTCAGGCTGTAGCCTCTGGATCAAAGCATGGGCCCACCCTAGTCAAGGTAAACCAACGACATTACATGTTTGGATGCAGGGCCTGGTGTGTGGTTTAAACATAGAGGGGGAAGCCTTCCAGTATGACAGATGAATGATGCTAAACGAGCAGCACATTCTCAATTCTCTGTTCAGTGGATCTTCCCAGTTAGTATGTAGCCAAGTCAAGAGCAGTTTTCTATTCATTAAGCTTGACCTTGTCTTCCCGGAGGTACATCCAAAATCACATATTTGTTTGCTATGTAGTAGGCGAAATATAGTACTAGAGTGTTCAGTATCCTCAATTTGAATGAGACAGTAGGCGAATGGTCCACGGATACTACATTCTGTGAAATTCCTAAGTGTGAAAGTAATGGACACTATGCTATCCCACAAGGCCACTGGAGCTGCAACCAGAGACGAATAACATCGCTTGCTCAGAAATTTGTGTCAAGATGGTGGAGGAAGTGCAGTCTCGGTATAAATTTAATTAGATAACAATACTCAGTTGCTTAAGTTGAATGGAATATGAATTTTTTGTTAAGTTTTTATCAGCTTTTAACTTCCACGGGGGTCAAACTACTTCGTTGGAAAATATCCAGGTTAGGTAATATGCAAGATGGCGACTGTGGTGTGTCCTAGTGCATGCATACTTCCTGTGGCGAGGGTCATTGAATTTCTTATGTTTTGAGTGCAGCTGCTATCTCAGGTTAGAAGTAAATTCCTGACTTCAAGGATAACAGAATATATGAGAAGGGCAGGTGATCGAATTGGTGTGCCTGTTCTCTACTGCACGTTCTTGTTCAGTCTGACAAGGTCGTTGTCTTAGTTTGGAATTTGGTGAGTACTGATATTTAAGGTTATTTATTTGGCATATCCTGTTTCATATGTTCCTATTCCTACATGGCTTCCTTATCCTGTCTTTCCAGACAAAAGCTGACGTTTCAGTGAGCAGCAAGGCCTTTTGTTTAAACTGGCAGATTTTTCATTTGGAGTAACCACCATCTCTAGTTCATTTGCTCTGTAATCATAGCCAATATTCAGTAATACACTTATACAGTTAGTGTTCTGCTTTGTATTGTTAGTGTTGATATTGATACTGAGATATTTCAGGTTAAATTCCTCCTCCTAGGAACAAGCGTATCCCCCATCCTGAGGATCCTGTTGCCAGCCTTTTGTTAACCTGATGGGGACGTTCGCTTTTAGTTCCCTCTTTGAAGCCCTCCACCTCCTCTTCCTCATGCTCTTCTTCCCTCACTGTAGCAAAGTCAGCCCAAGCCACTGAATGACAAGAGTCGCAGCAAAAAGGGCAAGGAAGCGAGGCCCCGAGTGAAGAAACTCAAGTACCACCAATACATCCCCCCTGACCAAAAGGTGGAGCCCAGCGAGGCCCCCATGGACTCCTCCTACGCCCGTCTCCTACAGCAGCAGCAGCTCTTCCTGCAGCTACAGATTTTGAGCCAGCAGCAGCAACAGCACTACAACTACCAGACCATCCTCCCCGCCCCCCTCAAGTAGGCCACACCCCCAGCCCTGCCTCACTGATTGGGGAGAATGTGTTCAATCAGATAGCGGGTCCCGTGACCCAGCATGAGCCCGGCCTTATGCTCCCCAGGTACTCTAACCCTAACCCTGTCAGATCATCATACCTGCCCCCCTGAAGTAGACCACGCCCCCAGCCCTGCCTCGCTGACCCTGGACAATGTGGTCAGTCAGATGGCATGAGCCCGGCCTTATGCTCCCCGGGCACCCTAACTCTAACCCTACCATACCATTCTACCCGCCCTCTGAAGTTGGCCATGCTTCCAGCCCCACCTGACTGGTCCAAGAGAAAGTAGCCCACCTAGTAGTGGATTCTGTAACCACAGGCACATGGAAGTCACTGGTTCTTAACAGGAAAATGCTGGGAACAGCAGGCAAAAAAACACGAGTGCTTTTTGAACGAGATCCAAATGAGCAATCAGGGAGCACAAGTGAGTGAACTCGGGCCAGAGGCCGGCAGAGGAGTGTGGGTTTTGCAGAAATGGTTGGAGTCATGCTTCAGACAGCGTGTGAGATATTGATCGAGAACTCTTATCTCTACTACATGTAAACAGTAACATTTATATGGTAACCGTTTGTTTATTTTTTGGTTGGTTGACAGAATATTCGAAGTAGCGATAATGATTCGCAGCACAGATAGTGGTTGTGCTCATGCCCATACTTAACGCTGAGGACACAGAGGTCAAGTATGTAGTATCGTTTCTGCAACGGCAGTAACCATGATCTACTACAGGGCTCACCTAGGAAGGGCTAACACTTTCAACCTCTGTATTTTAAAAGTCGTGGCTACCGCCCTGGTTGTGCTATACCTTTGGATGTATAAACTAGGCTTAAGCTACCCATTTTAATGCAATTTCCATACTTCTGCTCTGGGAGAGCAGTGTTCATTTCAGTTTCATTCATTGATTTTCAGTGTATTTTTATTAGCAACTTACTGTGGAATACAAACTCGTGGATGATTTAAAATGAGTACATATTACAATCCAAGCCAAAATCAAAGGAAAAGGTTAAATAAGCTGCTCTCAGTGGCATTAAAAGGGGTGAAGTAGGTTTCCTTCAAACCATCGTTTGTAATTTGGTGGGAATACTGTGTGACTCTCGCCACCGTTTCCGTCTCTCATTGTTCCACTGTTTCCCGAGCAGAGCTGCATCAGGAAGTCGCTCCACTACGCGTGTAGCCCAACTCTTCCTCTCACCCCCCTTCCTTCCCCTCTAGGTCGCTGGCTGACGGGCAAGCAGCTGCCGCTGGCGTGGCCCTCAATAGCAACAATGCTCTGCCCAACTCAATCGTAGTGTCCTTGCCCACCGCTGCCGTAAGGCCCAGCAACACCCTGGCTAATCGCAAGCCTGGCCCACTTCCACCAAACCTGGAGGAGATGAAGGTGAGAGATTTTGCTGGGTGCTGGTATTCCACAGACCCGGATGTATGAGTAACACACCATTTAACTGGTGAACAGTAACGTCTAGAAGCCAGCAGTTGAAATAAGTTTGAAACAGCTGGTAAAATGAGAATAAATGTTTCTGCAGGTGGCAGAGCTAAAGATGGAGTTGAAATTGCGAGGTCTGCCTGTGTCAGGGACGAAGACGGACCTCATAGAGCGACTGCGACCTTACCAGGAGAGCTCCAGCACCACCACCCCACAGGCCACCTTCACCTCCTGCAGTGTGCCCCCTGCCTCTATGGAAGTGACCGCCTCATCATCCATTCAGCACCTCTCACCTGTCCAGCAGGGGGTGACGGAGTGCATGAACGCTACTCCCCCTTCTTCCCCCGTGCCCTCGGAGCTCTCTAACGCCAGCCTGGAGGAGGCGCTGGCATCAGAAGTCTCCAAATCGCCACATAAAGTGGCCCCTGAGGAGAAGGACCGCCGCCTCCATGAGAAGGAGCGACAGATCGAGGAGCTGATGCGCAAGTTGGAACAGGAGCAGCGGCTGGTGGAGGAGCTGAAGATGCAGTTGGAGGTGGAGAAGAGGGCCCAGCAGGTCTCCTTGGCCGCAGAACCGCCTCCTGCTGCAATTGTGAAAGAGGAGAGTTGCATCTCCCCAAATTGCTCGACCGCCTGGGCCCCCCTCATCCAGCCAGCCTCGCTTAAGGTCAAGCAGGAGGAGCCTGTCACACCTTCTCCTCCAGCCCCCATCCCCCCGGTCGCCCTGCCCCCCTTTTTCATCCACCCGCACGTACCTCAGGTCCTTGGGCAGCCCCAGGCCCTGATCCCCACCCAGCCTGGCACAACCCAAATCCTAGTGCCCGTCTCTCTCCCTGCCAGCGCCGCCACCATCCAGCTACCCAGCGCCAGTGTTAGCCTGAAGGTACTGTGGCCACGACTGGTAGGTGGTATACAGTGCTGCATAATCATATCACAAACTTTGGGGTGGGCTTGTGATGCCACAAGATTGTTCACAGAATCGCAGTCTGTTCAGTATAGATCAGTGTTTCCCAATCCGATCCTCGGGCACCCGTAGAAAATCCACAGTTTTGCTCCCTGCCAGAGAAAAACCGTAGACTGTCTGGTAAGGACCTGGGAGGGAAGAAAAACGTGGACCATGTGTGGGTATCCATGGACCGGGTTGGGAAACAGTGGTATACATCATGAAATTGATCTTGGTTATTTCTGTGTATGTAAACCTAATGATTTAGCCTTTGTTTGTTACTATTATAATTTAATTCATTATCATATATGTAAAAAAAAAAAAATTATATGCTTATTAAATGATATACCAAATATTATTTTTATTGTAGTGATACCGGGGTCGGACAAAGCCTAAAATTGTTATTGAGTAGGTGTTAAATAAGGAGAATAGGATGCCCGGTGCTGTCTATGTTTAAGTGTAATTTTCTTGACCATTTAGACCCAGCCAGTTGCCCAGGCTGCTGTCCCAGTTCAGAGCCAAGGCCTCGTGCAGCCTTCTGCTCCAAAAACGGAGACATCGCCCTCCCACTACGGCGGGCAGGACCAGCACATTGCTAAGGTGAGTCAGAATTAATGAGTTCCCAATTTGTGCAGGAAGAGGTGAGGTTTTACTGAAGCAATCACTGTGAGAAGATTACAACACTCCTCTGAAAAACAACCTTTATGGGTGAAAGAAACCACCTATCACCAATGAGAAGATATCTGTGGTTTGCAAAAATTCTTGATAAGTCACACATGATGGGACCTGTTAAAAGGCTTAAACGACAGAAAAACAAATCAAGTGCATGATTTCAAGGCTGAGAGTTTAAAAGTATAATGTGTAATGAACTTGACTTTAAGTGAATATTTCAGTCTTTTGTGTTATGCTTTTGGGTTTTTGTGAGGGTCTCAACCTCAGTCCTGTAAAAGGATAATTTCATTCTAATGCCACTCAAGCAATGACAGCTATAATATCACTGCAAAAATATATAGCAAAATGCCACGGGCAAAGTATTTATGAATTAGAACATATTTTAAATATCCCAATGGCTGTTAACTGTGAGAGGATGCACTTCTTTGTGTCTGGATGACATGCTGTTAGTTTTTAGCTTTTCCATTCAGTCATATGACATTAAGAAGGTATTTTTCAGTGTTTGGAAATATGATATTAGAAGGTATTTTTCTTTGGAAATGCTATTCATGCACAAAAGGTGTTGCAATGGCCATATTTTTGTTTTTAGTTGATCATCGCGATATTTACTTGCCCTATCGCGGTACAAGATGTACTTAGTAAATATCGGACTGCCTCTGTAGGCAGTGAGTGATGGGAGATATGAGCAGTTTCAGCAGATCTGGCTCTTTGCAGCCTGAGCAGAATGTAGGATGTGCAGGGCAGCTGTCTGTCACTGAGCAGCAGGCCTCACTTCACAGCACCTGTCCGCCTGTCTGCCTGCATGCCTGTCTGCCTCCGTGCTGGGCCTCCTGGCACACATTATGTCTGTAATGTGCTGTTTGTTGTCTGAGGATATCATGAAGGAAATTATAGACAAGCATGTTAAAGTTAAAGGCTAGAACAAGTTTAAGGTCCATATAACTGTAGCCAACCTCCTTGGATGCGGCCGGACAAGGAAAATCGACCCCAGATTGAGCAGAAGGATAGTAAGAATGGTAGACAAAAAACCAAGGACAGCTTCCAAAGTGATACATGATGAACTTTAAGGTCACTGTCCATCAGTGTCTGGTCGCACCGTCCGTTGCTCTTTGAGAAACAGTGGGCTCAATGGAAGAAGACCCGGGAGGACTCTGCTCTTGAAAGAATAACATAAAGAAGCTAGACTGGAATTTGCTAAAATTCATATTGCCAAGCCTCAGTGAGCTATGTCCACAGATAAAAAATGAAACTTTCAAAGAAAAGAACACCATACCTACTGTGAAACATGGAGGGAGCGCAGTTATGTTTTGGGGCTGCTTTGCTGCGTCTGGCATGGGGTGTCATGACACTCTGCAGGACACGATGAAATCTCAAGACTCATCAAGATGTTCTGAAGGGAAACGAATAGCCCAGTTTCAGAGAGCTCTGTCTCAGTCATGGGTCCTCCAGTGGGATAATGACCCAAAGCACCCAAGAATGCCTAAGAACCAAACTTTTGACCATTCTGAAGTGGATCTGAATCCTATCGAACACCTATGGAAAGAATTGACACATGTAGTGTGGAGAAGGCACCCTCCAAACCTGACACACCAGCTGACCAGGTGCAGAAGACTCATTGAGAGCTACAGGAATCGCTTGTTTGCAGTTATCGCCTCTAAAGGTTGTGCAACAAAATATTAGGTTAAGGTCCCATCATTTTTGCCCATGTTATTTTCATTTCTGTTATTTCAAATATTCTGTTTGATCACAACTCTAAAGCAAAGTCTGATTTTTATTAAATGTGGAATAAACAATGATGGGTCATGTTCAAGGTATTTCAGAGACAGTTAAGGGTGGGTGCTTTTATTGTGGAAGGGTACCAACAAATTTGCCCCCATCTGTACATGTAAATGTAATGTGTGCCCTATAGTCCCCAAACTCTCCTCCCACCCCGTGAAGCCCCGCCAATGCCATGTTTGCCAGTTAGACACTCGTCACTCGCTGATACACGCTAGCTGGACGTGTCCCAAACTTTTGGGTGGCTCAGGACCCTGACACCCTGGGTTATGACTTATGAAAAGGAGAAACAGAGCTGGGCTTCCCTCCCTGCAGGCAGTTTCTGGGGCTTTCCCAGGCTTTAGGTCGACCCTGCTGCCTCCCTAGTGTCTGTTCCGCAAACCAACCCCTTGATCAAAGCCTTGCAGAAAGTTCAGTGGTAATTGTGCCTGTTCCTGGAAAGCGCTTTTGTATATTGTACACTGGTTAACCTGAAATAAACCGTATTAATACAGAAAGCAAGTTGAAGCATGGTTATTGCTGTGAATTGAAGTATTTCAAATGGTGACTGGTAATGTATGGTACGTGTTCATATTAATTAGTATTAACAGTGAGTTGTTATATAAAAAATATATATCCTCAAATTCATCTTTTCGAGAGCACTAAGCTGGCACACTGATTTTATTTTCTGCTTACATTGTTCAGTAGAGTTTTGCAACATGCCCAGTTTTCCAGATCAGCGCGCTTCTGTGAATTGGGAACCCTCCGTTTGTTGGTCTAGCCCTGCCTTGGCACTTCTCACGTTCCGGCCACTTTTCCTTTTTTCGTTTTGCTCTGCAGACCTTTCCAGTATGTACCACTCCTGAAACTGGTTTCCAGTACAGCACCAACCAGAACCATCTCTTGAAAGAAATACCCCAGTGCTTCCTGAACAGCTCCCCGGAGAGCAGAGCCTCCGCTGTTCTTCCCAATGGGCCCGTGACCGAGGTACTGCTCCGTGCTCCATACTCCGATACATGCAAAATGTGTGACATTATCCAAAGTGTCACGCCTGGAATGTTCCATTAAGAAAAGCCTCCCTGCCCTCCCCCAGGCTCCATCCTCCTCTCCTCCCACTTTCATCCTTCAACCGTCTACCTTTCCCGGCCACACCGGCAAGAGCAAAGACCCGCCCCGCTACGAGGAGGCTGTCAAGCAGACACGCAGCCTGCAGGCTCCTACTCTCGCCCAGGTGAATGTGGCCACTTTACCCATGATAAACGGAAGCTTTTACAGCTCACACCTCATTCTCACTGCCTTTCAAGAGGCCAAGAGGCCAATCATTTTGCCCATGAATAGATTGACATATTTTATATATATATATATTGAGATAAGCCTATAGTTATACAGTACTGAGGCGTCCTGCTGTCCCTTTTATTTAGGAGGGGCTTAATACTGGGCGTGCTTGTGTTCTGCTTGTGCAGTAAGATGGTTATCATGTCATTGCCTGATGGGGTGGAGCAAATGGTCTGATGTCTTTAATTTTGTTGTGGAAACAAATGTAATCTCATTACACTTTTCAGCTGAAGAGAACTCAGGGACTGACTGTGTAGGGGGGATTTGTTCATTTGACCTCTAGCAAATGGAACAGTTACTTTTGATGTTCTCGTTAATCGTATTGGAGAAATAAATCTGTCTGGCCTTGCTTAGCTCAGAGTTACACATTCAGAATATTTATAGATGTCATGGTGGCTCTGAAGCCTATTCTTCCTCCATTAACAGTCATCATGTGCTCTGTGTCCTGTTACAGATGCCTACAGTCACCAGTCAGCAAATGGACGACCTGTTTGATATCCTGATAGAGAGCGGAGGTAAGCATGTGCTGTTATTCAGCTGTGGCTGAAAAACCTTGATTTGCCTTGTGAGTAATACTTACATGCATGCTCATATCTGAGGCATGTATTTATTATGAAGCAATGCTTCAGAATGCTCAAGCTATTCATTTTCATGGCCACGTGTACTATGGAGTTCATGGTTACAGGAAACTTTGCTGAATGTGCCCAGCATGCAGGGTTAGGATTGTGCTTAACGCCAGCCTGGACAAACACATGACACAGATGTATACATCAAGAAGCTGACCATTTTCATACGGTCAGGTGTGAGGCAGCAGTGGAGCCCTGTACATCACTTTGCCAAAAATACTGATCAATTTTTTACTAAGGTGCATCACGTTTTCTCCCCTGAAACCCACTGAGAATGACATCACTCCTATTCTGCTGTCAGTGTCATATGTCAGGGTCGGTGCCCATCTGACCCTGTCCTATGTGCTTTGTCTGCTCTTGGTCAGCAGATGTCGTTGGTCATCCTGCTTCCCCCCTCACTCTTGTAGCCCTTCAACCCCTAGTGTGTTTCTCTGCTTCCCGGACTGCTGCATACCTCAATGGGTTGAGCATGCGGCTCAAAGGCTGAACCCCTCCAGCCATAAGTTTGCAGCTGGCCAGAGGCCAGCCTCTCCTGTCATTTAATAGTCATTGGTCTTCTGGTTCTTTAGTTTCTGTTATTGTTTATCTTTATGTTCCTATTTAAGATTTACCCTGCTCATGCCTGGTTTAATTCTGTTCTGCTTGTATTTATGTTCCTATTCTTTCCTAGTGTTAGCCCTCAGTGTTTATCAGTGTTCCCTAGTTGCCATGCTTGTAATGTATACGACCTGCTGCTTGTTGATTTGTGTCTTTATTGATAGGTCGATTTTATATGGTCTACACCTGCCTCTTGTTACTCCTTGTTTCTCTGTGTATTTAAGTGCCTGCCTTTGTTCATTTCCTTGGTCAGTCATTGTAGTAGATTTTACAGCGTGTTTTAGTTGTACCTGCTTGGTTATAGCTCTGCTTGTTTCTTGGTCTGCTCCCAGTTTTTGCTCTAATCCCTGGTGTATTATTTTGTGGTTCTTTTAGTTCATTCTTATTTTTCCTGTTTTGTTCTAGATCCCATGATTCTATTTATTTTATGGTTTTCCCCTTTCTGTTCCGCTTGTTAATAAACCCCTTTTTGTTTTTTGAGCTGCTCTGTGGATCATCACTTTTTTTCTGCCTGTGTCATGCCCCCACCTTAACACCATGTGGTCTGGGAAAGAAATAAACAAACACTAATGTTAACGTTAAGTATATTATGTAGATCTACATGGACTGTCATTGTGTTTATAATATAAGGGATCACCGTTTGCAAAACTTCAGACTGTTTTCTTGTTGCATCTTGTCTTATTTCTTGCACAGAGATCTCCCCCCTTATTCGACAAGATCTGCCCTTGGTGAGGAAGATGCTGCCCGTGACAGCCAGTGTCACCACCCTCCCTGTCAACACTGTGCTGTCCCGCCCCCCTCCCCAAGTGCAGCTGGCCCCAGCCACCTCCATGAGCCTCGACTCCACACCCAGCCTGGCCATGCTGGCCTCCGACAACCAACTGGAGGCTCTGCTGGACGGCGCTCTGCCGGAAGACTCGGAGCCCCACACGCTGCGCCTGGTGGAGGAGCTTCAATGCCAGCTGCTGGAGCAGCCTCACTCTCCCATGGACACGTCAGAACTGACGTTTGCTGACACCGTGCCTGCCACCTCCTTTGACCTCCAGGACGCTAATCTGGACAACATGGAGTGGCTGGACCTGACCATGCCGGGCCCCCCAGGAGGGCTCACGCCACTGGGTATATCCTCAGACATACTTGACACTCATGACCTCCACTTACACTGGGACTGATGCAGAATAGGCCCCATCACCTCTAGGATGTGCGTTTTTGTTTCTTCATTGCACAGTGCCCCGAAGTGTGTGGCCACCTTCTGTCACTGCCAGAGCCTAGATCAGCACTAAACACATCTCTGGCAGTTTGTCTGGAGGTGGGGAATTAGGGGGCTGGACACATGTTCTCACAATGTGGGTCCCACTCTCAGGCCCTGGTTGGTCCATTCAACAGCCCCAGAAGGTTCCTTTGTGTAGAATCAAGTCCTGATTCGGCTTATGTGTCCCCTCTCCTGAAGGATGTTCCCTGGAATGGCCATAATCTGTCACCACTACCTTTCCCCGTTCATCGTTCCCTTGTTCCCCCATCCTCGATTCCTCCTTTGTGCCAAGCAGAACCTGTCAGGCAGATGGTCTGCTCTTTCTGTTTGCCGTTCCTTCTCTGTTCTGCTCTACTTTCAGCGAAATCCGACGACAGACTCATTCTTCCACACACTACATACATAAGTACCACTAACTGACCTTCATTTCGATTGCTGTGTTTTTTTATTCTTTTTTTTTAAGCTGGCTGTCCTTCAGAGGTGTGCTGGTATCTGAAATTGTTCATAATCATGTGCTCAAACAGCTGGAAACAATTTCTTGTTTTTATTGTCGTAATTTTTTATTCTGTAGCAACAAAGGGATTGTTGGCTGCTACATATCACTATAAAAGCGGTTGAAAAATGGGTGGAATGTGACAGTTAAAAATGTATCTTGAAAAGCCGTTGGACCTTCAGGTCGATCACACTATGCTGTTTTCGTTATTTATCCAAACTACAACAGTTCTTCTCTTAGCCACATATCCTATGGCAAACAGCTCTGCACATTTTATCACATCTGTATGAGTGAGCACTGCCGCTGTTCCCCTCAAAGGGATCTGACTGACATTAAATGCTCCTTCATCCTGCTCCAGCCCACTGATTGCTGCTGGCAGCCCACTGGCTTACTCTGTGCTCTGTGCACTAAGGCTGCAGACTGTAATGTAGGTCCTCCCACTCATTGGAAACTGGAAACAGGTGATTTCTGCATTATTTTCTTCCTCACTCTACAGACACTGGCTCCATCCAGTCGTTTATCTGCGGTTCAGGCAGTCAGAGGGAAAAGCCATGCTGCGTTTTAGCGGGTTATCCAGGGACCGTGCTTTGCGTTCCCCCTAGCGTATGATGGGTTCCCATCTTCACATCTGCACCACATCACTATTGTGTTGTGACAGGTGTCTCAGGAACCCTCCTGGGCTCCTGAGATGATTGAAAGAGAGGTATACATCTGCTTTCGCTTAGCCGGCTGGCGTTTGCTTAGCTGTTCAAGAAAAGATCATTGTTGGAGGAGCTTACTTTAGCCATTTGTCCTTATACAAAAAAATGAAAGCTTTGACCATCATGTAAATACATGTAAATTGAACATGCAGCCTATTGTGTAAATACTTCAATAAGTAAATTATTATTAGAGGGTGATTTGAGTGGGGATATTTTTTAAGTAACATTTAACTGCTGTACAGTCTTGCTGGAGTTTTACTGGATTCATGCGTGTCTAGGATGTGGAAGAGTCACATGTTCTGTAATATTTGGTGATGCTGTGAAATGAGATACAGTGAGTAAGTTTGTGCATGTGTGTGCGTGCACATGTCTGTCTGCCCTTTTTTGTCTATCTGTGATTATGTATGTGTGAGTGCAAGAGTTCAAAGATGGTAGAGTAAACCTGTTATTGGTGTCTCCACAGCTGGTTCTGGACCAATTCATTGTTTTGGGCACAGATACCAGTAAGGGTTACCAAAAAAAAAATGCATGAGATTAATAACCTGTACAAGGCATCGGTGTGCACCATTCATTTCATGTCACATTTTGCACATCTTATATTCATGCTGCAGAACAATGATTTGCTGAAATTTGCTGGGAATTCGGATGGAGAAACAAATTAGGACACTTGGATGAATGTAGCACTCTTGTTGTTAAGTCCTCTCACTGGCGCCATCTGCTGTTGTGACATGCAAATTATAGAGATTATTACTCTGATATTAACACCAGTGCCCACCTAAATGAAAATCACAGACTTTCTGCCTTAAAGGGTTGATAGCTGTTAATGGGAGTGTGTTTATTGGGGGTGGGGTAATTGATTTAAGGTTTAGAATTGTCAGAGAAACACAAGGGACCGACCTCATAAATCGGTGTTGTTAGGCAGTAATACCGTTTGCCTTGCCAACTCTAGAGACTATATCGTGGCATATGTCAACCTTCCCCACAGCACAGTTTTCTTGTGCTTATAACAGTGTGAGAGACTGCGTAGTGCCGACTAGTAAGCATCATAGTAGAGGAACAGTATGGTTGCCACAGTGGGTCTGCCGTGTTTCCCTCCCTTCTGCCTTGCATGCTGGGACTTATGCTCTGCACACGCCTAGTGCTTGGTGAGGTCACTACATACCGTGCTACAGATGTAGTATTGACTGTAGCAGCCTTGTTTTAATTAGTCCACTAGGATCACGGTGAACCTATTGGCTCTGGAGGTCATATGCGCCGCTGTATTCATCACAGGCATCATTAGACCCCTTTCACTGAGACACGCGCCCCAGAATTTATGCACTGTGCTCCAGTAAAATTATGTTTAGCTTTCAAAAAAATCATATGGGTAATGGGGGGTGGGGGGCCTGTGCCCCAGTAGAGCTTTATGTCTAGCAACGCCCCTGGTATTTATCATGGCCGGGGCTCTCCTAAGTACTAAGAGAGAAGTCCCACTGACCCGTTTCTCATCTCCCCTGGTAGTAGGATGGTGGCCAAATATAGAACATCATTCTTATCGGATTAATAATACACATTCTAAATACTGTGGCACTTGGATTTAGGTCTGTGAGTAGAAGTGTAAAAGAATAAAGTAGGAATTAGTGTAATTGACTTAAATACCCCCAGCAATAGGGGGAGCCATTTATCTGTGGAGGACAGAACTCAGTGGGAGTCTAATCTTATATTCCCTACGTTTTGCCAAAGAGGGTAGTAGGTTACTGATGCCCCGTATCTGCCTTTATGTTCTGTTGTTTTTTTGAGGCGAACCATCATTTTTGTGTAATTCAGCTGGTGGTGAAGATGTACATAGATTTACTGTTTTCCTTTAAATGGATATTTTGCAGTAAGAACCACTTGGCAGCCAAATAGGCCAAGCAAAAGGGGAGAAAAAAAATCAGTGTGTTTCAGTCCCCCAACCTGAAACATTGAGTCAGCCATTTATGATCTAGGTGTCAAAGGACATGACTGTCTGAGTGAAGTTAGCAGGGATCGGCGGTACACTGGATGTGACATCAGTGCATTGCCACACCATGGCAATCTTAGGATAGTTACTCTAAAGCACACTGCTCCATGGTGCTCAAGATTATGTTGTAATTCTAGCTTTAACGAGACTCACTTAAACTTAAGAACCTAAGGATAATATGAAAGTTTCCACTGAAAGCTGATTGGGTATAACTGAGATATGTCTTTCAGCTTTCTCTGTTTAATTGCTCATCAGTCCTTCCTTGTGAATTTTCGGAGTCTTCCACGTCTTCAGTATTTTCTGTTGCAGGAATAAAACTATTGAAAACTATTCCAAGGAGGTATCAAAGATCTATCTGATCAACATTTTAAAGTCTTTTCATGTGCTGTATCATTTATTGTTTGTATGCCATGATTTGCACAATGTATATATTTATATAGATGTAATGCATATTTTTATATGTGGCATATTCATGAGCTCTATTTTGTAAATATTTTAAACAAATACACTGTCTAGTGTGTGTGTGTGTGTGTGTGTGTGTGTGTGTGTTTGTTTGTTTATATATATGTATATATATAATACACCCCTTTGTGTCAATAAAACTGGTGATGTGCAGTGAGAATGCTGATATGTTTTTGTGAGGTATTCTCATTTTCCAACACGGGACTTTGTGCCTGTGGTAGGTTGAAACGGTTCCTTATTTGGGCCATTTTTACACATCAGTAAGACTCGAGATGAATTATGTAACGTATGCAAAAAAAATAATAATAATAAAAATGCACTGACAGCTGTTTAAGGTTTAGACACAGGTTTGTTCATTATAAAAAAGGTTGGATGACAAATGTTAACCTTTGAGTTACACACGTTTATATTTTTCCCAGAATTTATATTAAATATACGTAAAATGATACATTTCAGAAGTGATTAAATTACAGTAACGCATGATTAAATTATTTGCTTTTGTCAACTGCATTGATTTACTGTTAATAAAATGTGGAATTTTGAAAAAAAAATATCAAGCATTATGGTTCATCAAGTACTTCCTTTGAATTTATTGTGCAATTTCTTAATCCACTGCTTCATACAATACAGGTGGAAGCATTCCTTCACAGTTTTATGGTTAGGGTTAACCCCATCCCTAACCCGTCACAGCTTTGTGGTTAGGGACTTTTACAGGATTTCACATTTAAGAGACGTAATTTTTCTGTCGTTCGTACATGGAGAATATGTAAAATCTGGCCTTTTTGTGATTACATGGCTTAAAAAATTGCATTTCCACCCAAACAATGGAAAAACCCCACAGGTTCAAGTAGGCCAAAATTTTAAACGAAATGTTCATGTACAATCCGGATCCTCATTATCATATACAAATTCCGTATTTTCGTACTTGACAGGTAAGAGCCGCATTTTCCACATGTAATTTCCAGATTCTTCTTTTGTCATGTTATAACTCAACGTAGGAGCAACGTAGAAAGGTGATTCAAAGTCTGCCTGAAACTGGACATTCTCCCCTTGAATTCCATTTATACACATCCATTAAAATTATTTTGTCTTTCTGATGCAAATTGTCCTTTATTTTGAAGGTCACCATCTCTGCCAGACCTGAAAAAGCCTCCCAGACTTATACTGTCACAGAACTGAATGGAGAGTGGGTCAGCTGTATGGGGAAAATTGATGTTTGTGTCCCTAAGAGGTGGCATGTTCAAGCTAGAGCTCTGAAATTTGTTATGGACACACTAACAACATGTGAGAATGTGTGTGAAGAACCATAGCTGCAGATGCAACAGAATAACTTTTATTAATTTTTTAAATAATTTAAGTCGCCAGTGTGAATGGGGGCAGGGATAGGTCGCTTGAGAGGGTCCCAGGGGTGGCCCGTGCAAGGTAGAGGTCTGAAAATTTGCACAAACAAATTAGACGCATGCCAAAACATTCACAGTTATTTTGCCAAGTATCATGAGTACAGCCCTCACAGAAAAATTGTAGTGGCCTTTTGAATTTGCTATGGTCGCCAATGTAAGTCAATGGGGACATGGTTAACTTTAGCTGTAAAGTGAACATGAGGGGGCGTTACAAGACATAGGTCAGAAATTTGGCACAGACAAACTAGATATATGCCCAAATGTGTGCAAGGTTTGTAATAGACCTCACAGAAAAATTTAAATGGCCTTTTGCATTTGTATTGAGGTTGCCAATGTATGTGAATGGAAGAAGGGTAATCCTAAATATTAGCGCCTTACGGAGCTGGCAGTATTGATTTGTTCGGGTCGTTCAAGGCTGTCGTGCAGTGAACCGTGCAGCCTGGAGGCACAGTACAGCCATCGGCAATTAGGGTATAACGCCACACATACCGAACGAAGGATCATTCAAAATGCACCTGACAGTAGATGGCAATATAAGGGTTGCGCGGCTCTTTCTGAGGTATTCATGTTAAAATCCACCTTGCAACTAAAAGGTTATTCTCGGTCATGAATAAGCCGCTCGACACATCGCAGGACTCTGTGCAACTGCAGGCTGTACAGAGACACATCGGTAATCACTTTAAAAAGTTGGAGAAAAGTTAAAGGATAAATAAAATGCGTGTTAAACTACACGTCATACGTCAAAACCACACACATACATATACTTTTTTTTAAAACGAAGTGTGTGACTTTTCTTTCGTTTGCCATGTTAAAGTAATCTTCCAACTTCTAGAAACTGCATTGAAAATAAATCTATTAAAGATGCATAAATATAAAATTTGGATGTTCGTAATACATTAATATTCATAAACCTCGGGCAGCCATAGCGCGCAACAATTGTCAATCTTGAGACTGCGCTGGGAGCAGAGAAGGCAGCGCGCGCTCCGCTCAGTGTCATTGCAGTTCGGGAACACGCAAAGACAACTTCGCAGCAGAAGCGTGTTACGAAAACAGTATAGGCTGACACTCTTTGGTCTCTTGGTGTGTACATGTAAACCTCTTAAACTACTATTTAATTTTCTAAACTAAGCAAGTTACAAACCGTGTCACTGTTTAACTCCGATGGAAAAGGCTCGATGTTGGGCTAAATGTATGCGTGAAGCACAGTTCATAATTTACGCTTTCCGCGTGCGCTTTCTTGCGCTTCCGGTCTGGAGACGGTCGTCCGCGCAGCAGCTTGTGCTCATACTGCGCATGCGGATGGTCGCGGTCGGCGCATGCGTACTGCAATGATATTCCTCCAGACCAGCAGAGGGCAGATGTCGTCTTCTAGGTCTGAATGAAGCTTACACAAAAACAGGATGAGATACGGTTTATAATCGCAAGTTTCAAGTCTTCTCGGGTCTTTAAAACTATAAACATAGTTTTCTTTTGTAAAAATACTTAGTTGATGTCGGCTTTGTCTCACAAACAATTTGTATTGTAAATATGTTGAATATTTGCACATATCGCGCAACTTCATTATTCATAATTCAAAAATGTACATGTCGTTTATGAATATGAAACCTTGGCAGGGCGCATGTAATGTTACAAAGGAGTTTTCAGTTTAATGTGTGCTGTATTTAAAACATCTTAAATCATAACGCTATCATGAATTTTACCGTGGAGTGACTGGAATATTACCCAAGAATTACACAGGAGGAGCTTGTTAATGATCTCAAAGCAGCAGGGACCACAATCACCAAGAAAACCACTGGTAACACATTGTGCCGTTACGGTTTGAAATCCTGCAGTGCTCGCAAAGTACCACTCATCAAGAGGGCCCATGTTCAAGCCCGTCTGAAGTATGGCAGTGATCACCTGAATAATTCCAGTGAGGCTTGGAAGAATGTGATGTGGTCAGATGAGACCAAAATCAAGCCGTTTGGCATCAACTCCACTCACCATGTTTGGAGGTTAAAAAATGCTTAATATAACTCCAGGAACACCATCCTTACCATCAAACACAGAGGTGGAGGCATTATGCTTTGGGGGTGTTTTTCTGCCAAGGGTACAGGACAGCTGCACCGCATCGAAGGAAAGATGGATGGGGCTATATTCCATAAAATCTTGGATGAGAACCACCTTCCTTCAGTCAGGGCACTGAAAATGCATTGCACGTGGGTCTTCAAGCAAGACCGCAACCCTAAGCATAAGGCCAAAGGAGTGGTTCAAGAAGATGCACATTAAGATGATGGAGTGACCTAGCCAGTTTCCGGACCTTAACCCCATAGAAAACCTATGGAGGGAACTCAAGCTTCATGTATCCAAGCGGCAGCCTAAAAACCTTAAAGATTTGGAGATCTGCAAAAAGGAGTGGATGAAAATTCCCTCTGAGCTGTGTGCAAACCTGGTGACCAACTACAAGAAATGTCTGACAGCTGTGCTTGCCAACAATGGTTACTCTACCAGCTACTAAAGCATGTGTTCCAAGGGATTACAGTGATCCCTCGTCTATCGCGGGGGTTGCGTTCCAGAACCCCCCGCGAACAGTGAAAATCCGCGAAGTAAAAACCACATGTTCATATGGTTATTTTTGTATATTTTAAGCCCTTATAAAACCTTTATATTTTTTAGATATTAGGTAAGATTCGTTTTATATGTAATTATGTATGTAAACACACTTTATATACTACGCACAAACATACGTATCGTATATCATTGAAGAGTTTTATTTAATACGTAAAACGTACTTGTAAACACATTGTATGCATATACATATTTTAACAAAAAATACTTTTATATTTACTATAATTTACAGTAATGCACTCGTTTTACTTACTTACCCAGTTATATTAGATATAATATGATTATTCCTTTAATATTAGTGTCATATTACTAAAATACGAACACTGCAGTCTTGCGCCATTTGCATTCTGATAATGTTTACATTCTCAGCTGATTTCGGTCGGTGAAATCAACAGGGCAAACCAACTGAGGAAGCATGTACCAGAAATAAAAAGACCCATCGTCCGCAGAAATCCGCGAACCAGCGAAAAATCCGCGATTTATAATTAGATATGCTTGCATATAAAATCATACAGTGAAGCCGCGAACGTCGAAGCGTGATATAGCGAGGGATCACTGCAAATACTTATTTCCCTAGATAAATGACAAATTGTTTTGTAACTGTTACATAATGATTTTTTCTTCCTTGATTTGTTGATAATCTATCTTTTGCTCTTAAAATAAACCTACCAGTGAAATTATAGACATCTCATGTCTTTATTAATGGGTCAACTTAAGAATTCAGCAGGGGGTCAAATAATTATTTCCCTCACTGAATAGTGTTCTTTTTTTAACATACAAAAATTAAACATTTTTCTATTTGTAAAAAATTACATGCAATGCATTCCTAAGAAATAATCAACTGAATATGTTTTCAAATGTACTGTGAATGACTTAATTTTTAATTTTTTTGTAGTCTCTCTCTACAGAAAAATGCCCAGGGGAAAGCAGCCCTGCCCATTGTGAAATTTACACTACTATAATGTGTCTATCCACTTCGGGGATGTGCACAAAATTGAAAATGTAAAGGAGCGCAAGCTCCTTAACTGCGTCAGTCCTTCCAGGTACTCAGAACTTATTGATTGCCCACTGTCAGACTGCTCAGCAAAGGCACTGTGCCATATAGCCTGCATCACAAGTTGACAGGTGTGGAACTTACAGCACAGGTATTCAATTCAATTCAGTTATATTCTATAAAGTGCATTTTCATGACATGGCATTGTCTCAGATGTGATACATATTATCTCTTCCCAAAACCCGGGTAAATTATGCAAAACATAATGCAGCAAAAGCCGCTTTAAAACACTTCAGTGAAAAAAAAGTGTCAAAAGGAGGATGAGATCGCGAACTTTAAGAGACAAATCATGGAGCTTCGGAAGTGACTTGATTAGTTGTCGAGTCAGGGGAGCAGCAGACAGCATCCTGTCCACAGGGTTCTTTTTGAAGGTAAGACTAATTATAATTGTAACGTCTTGACATACTTTATAATAGCTTGCATACACTTACACTCATTTTGTCTTGTCTCCTTTAGAGAAGGTATTCTCAAAGTTCAAAAACAGTTTGTATAGGGTCGGTGCCACCAAAAAATCTTACGAGAACACCGAACAGGAATTAGGCTACGTAAAAAATTTCATAGACTACTTTCATAGACTAGGTATCGGCCCATCTAAAATTTGTTAATGATCCCAGTAGAATTAATTTGTGGATATAAAATTTAAATAACAAAGGCATTTCCAAATTCATCCAGTTTCTAATTGATCAGAGCCTTCCTCCTGTGCACTTGGGCCAAAAATTTGTAAGCGGCATGCAACGGCCTCTAAGGTGCCAGATGCAAATCCTTTCAAAACAGATAGTCGGATACAATCAGGAAGTGAAGGAGAGGAAGCGGAAGCAGATGCCGATGCAAGATGATTTGCAATGCTGGCGACAGAGTTGCTAAACCGGATCCCTGACGCTCTTGGTAAGTTCAAAGTCATGGAATCAAAAACACAAAACTTAAACTTGTCAAAGATGCTCTGACTTACATAATCCCTATGTAGAAGATGCACCTTGAGTAATAAGAATGAGAGACTCTGTAATCCCTATGTAGAAGATGCACCTTGAGTAATAAGAATGAGAGACTCTGTAATCCCTATGTAGGACATGCAGCTTGAGTAATACAGATTTTCAGACAGTGGTAAGAACCTCTAGCATTATAGCAGTCTGATTACATGATTTAAATAATTTGATCAATCATTTCAATCTAGGACCGTCCAGTTGTAATCAAAATTGTGCCCACCTTTAAGGTTACAGCAAATTTTCCTTCAGTGTCCTAGAACATATCACCTGTTTTACCACATTTTTTTAAGTCATAAAACATTGAAATCTTTGCCATAATAATATGTTTTATTCTTCTAACAAAATTATCACTTTGTCATATTACTTGTTCACAGAGAAATGTAGCCATAATAATGATTATTTTTTTAAAACCCCTTTTTAGTATTTAAGACACTGGCTCTTACTCTATCCAAGGTCTGCCAGAGTGGTCGTGCAGTATATTGAGATCTTGCTGGTGGACAGGCATTCATTCATAGTCTGTTGTTGCTACATAAATTCACCAATAGATGGCACTCTAAGGGACTAAGATATTGAAGCACCAGTGACGTACATTGCTGTACTTTGCATTATAGTGCCGCTTGCCTCAGCTCCTGGGGCTGATGTCACAGCCACACCTATAGGTCTCATGAGGTCTCTGTGCAGAATCACTAAGCTGAGAATGGATGTCGATGTGCGTCTGTGGGACGTAACTCTGTAACACCATAGCGTGCTTAATGAAGAGCAGACTGCAGGGATCTCAGATATGACCTGGTCACTTTGACTGATGGCCTTTGATTTCCCCTTGGTGCCCGCAGGTATAATACCCATTCTCTGTACAGAACTAATGAGACCTCGCTCTTGTAAAGGAAATTGTCTTTTAAAACACTTGTCTACTTAAAAAAAAGTACATATTTAAAAAGATTTACATGATTGTGTGTGTGGTCATGTATATATTAAAAACCTGTTATTTTAACCTTGCGGGAACATTTTTCGGTCCCCACAAGGGGAAACTCTTTTTTATAAAGTTCTTGGAATGCAATCAAAAAAAACTAAAAATGCCAAAAGTCTTGCAATTTGTTTGGTTCCTTATGGTTAAGATTAGGGCTGGGTAGGGGTTCTGGTTGTTATGGCTGAGATTAGAGTTATGCCCATAGAAATGAATGGAGAGTCCTCACACAGATTTAGATACCTAATCTGTATGTGTGTGTGCGCACACGCACATGCACGCGCATGCCATGTGATAGGCTGGCATCTCGTCTAGGGTATATCTGAGCCTTGTGCACTGTGCTGCCTGGGAAAGGCTCCATACACCCATGCCCTCCCCCAACCACCCTGACCAGGATAATCGGGTAGGAGATGGATGAACAGATTGTGAAAATTGAATTGCCTTGTTCCCAAGCGGAATGGCCCTGATAGGCTCATTAAAGGACTCTTTGCTTTATCTGAAGTATTTTACATCCACCACCAGAAGGCAGATGTGAGTAGGCTGAGAGAAAATTAGAATGAAAATGATCAAGAAAGGGTGTCATTGAATCAGAGGGCATTACTGCTGTTTGTTATGAATGACAATTTATAGCTATTTATGTCCTGTGCCTTTGTTCCTGAAAAATCAGATTCACAGCACATTTACATTTATTTATTTAGAAAGAGGCTTTTGTCTGAAGTGATATACCAGCCAGGATCGGAGAACAGGGTGAGCCAGTGTTCCTGAAGCAATTGGGGTTAAGGGCTTTGTTCAAGGACCAGTGTTGAAACCGCTCCGCAAGCCATTGAATTTCAGCCCGCAACTTTCTGATGACTGAGTTCAAACCCATGGAGCAACTCACGGACCCCTCATAAACAAAACTGACGACAGCAGGGCTATCTGGTATCTGTGGAAATCAATGACATGAATACAGAATATTAGCATTCCCTCTCTACAGAGGATGATGTCCTCAGTAAACGATGACTGAGAGAGTCTAGCTCCCATTCGCTGCATTCTTCTGAGCAAATTCCGCAGCGTAAGACCACAATGCGCTTTTCTGTCTGGGCATTTCTGAGTGAAAACATTGACAGCCACTTCCTGCTTGCAGAGAACAGCTGGAGCCTCGCTGTGACTAACAAGGAGGGAGTAAAAACTCCGACACATGAGAAGATCCCAGCCAGCCGCAAAACACCGCTTTGTGGCGCCATCGCCTTAAATGTTCCCTAGGGCTGCTTCCTCTTCGCCCCCCACCCCCCCATCACAACAGCATCTCAGTACCCAGGCGTGACCACCCCATGTGACCATCAGCGCCGGGATGGAAAAAAAAACAGCCTGACTGGGAAAGTGTCAAAACAACACAGGCACAGCTGGATTCCATCAACAGGCAGGAGCAGGAGAATTAGGGCATGTTAAATCCGGGGTTCTTTGGAAAAACATACTTTGAAGTTTAAATAGTCCTCTCTGTAGTTTGAAACCTTAATTTTGGTTTAATATACATATGCAAATAGGCATATATATATATATATATATATACATATACCTGTCAAGAAAATAAAAGGCTAAGACAGGTGCCAATATACAGTCAGATGTAGCTTAATGTCCCAGACATGGCGACAGAGGTCTGGCTCTGTGTCTCCGCCTCTCTGCTCATGACCAATGTTATCAGTGCTTACACACAAACTTATAATTAGCCACTAAATTTAGGCGGTGAATTCTCATTAATTACATTTACTATTGCCTGAGAAACAATAGCCTACACAGAGATCATTTATATAGAGCCAGTAGCTGAAATGTGTTCTTCAGAAGTATAAGCTCAGGTGTTAGATTTATCAGGGTTCTATTACTTCCAAACATCCTGGCCTCTTCCTACCAATGACACATTCTTACACCAACATGCAAATATGTCACTGAGTCCAGGAGTCCAGAAGTCACTGGTCCTGGTATAGGCACATGTGGGAGAGGATGTCTGCAGGCAGAACATAGCCAGCCTTTTGGGGGGGGGGGCAGGAGGTTTGGCGGGGGGCATATGAATGAAGTGGGAAACCTCTGCTGGACGCTGAGCCCACTACCCTCTCACCCAGACTCATCGTGTATCACAGAGCCAGTCAGCTGCCACATTACTGAAATGCGCAGCCTCCCACTAGCCCCGCAGCTGAAGAGCAGAGAGGCTGCAGCTTTTAGTGAAGATTTTTTACTAAGAATGGAGTACTGCCTGGGTAAAGCATAATGCTGACGACCAATAATCTGAAAAGGCCCCTCCTCCACCTCCTCTCCTCCCCTCTCCTCCTTCTCTCACCCTCCGCAGCACCCGTACTCCCCATCTCTCACCTGCTCGCACCTCCCTGTTTCCTCTTGATGCATTTTCTGCCATTTTACCTGCACTCGTTTCACTTCAGGTGAAGTCCACACTTCACAGAGCTTGTTGCACAGTGCCGGCACATTAACTATGTATGACCTTTAGCTCACGGTGAAGCCGACGCCCCAAAGCCCTGGCACATTAGCTGCTAAGTGCACAGGATGCCAGAGCACATCACAGCAACACACTGTCCGCAAATGGCTGTGGATTAACATGTGTTTATGGCTTTGCGCACTTTCCTGTGTTTTTAAGGCAGCCATTGCAGGCTTGGCGACAATTACTATGTGTCTGTGACCTGACAAACCTTTAACGACAGGGGGTTGGCCAATGATCTACTGAAGCAGAGGGCTTTCCTGCTTGTTGTGGTGTCTTTAATTCCCCATCGGCAGGTCAGACACCTTCAAGTGCATCTCCATGCCTCCCTATTCCTAGTGTCTTGGTTCCTGCTCCCCGCGTGAGCTTTTAAGGAACTACAGCTTCTCCATGCTTTGATGGACTGATCCGTGCAGAAAAGTCGGGGCCTCTGGGAAAGCATTTCCCTAAAAACAGCCTGTCCTCATTCCCATTAGGACAAGAGATTGTTGAAGATCCAGCTCCGACTGTTTCGCTACAGCACAGAATGATGTGGTTATGACAGCCGTCATGCTATTTATTTAGTGGCCTTATCAAATGTGAGAAACTCAGCTTGTGCAGCGAAATATTTACGAAGGCAATTTAAGTTGTTTTCTCACTCACGTGAACAACCTCACTGTCGTTCCATTTTTGCACTTTTGGTATTGCGTGTTTGTCTTGTTTTATTAATACGCAGACTCCAGTCAGTTCATATAAATATTTAATGGATGGTAGTTCATACCTCATATTGATGACTTGCACTGCAGGATTCTTCAGTGGGATTTGCCTGGTTGGTAGAGCGGCTGCTACTAGTGATGCCGATTGATGTAAAGGTTAGCCCTGATGTAACTGAGTAACTTAACGGTCTATTTTGCATGTTCACCTTACTATGAATAGCACAAGCATCGTTCATGATTTACCTGGCCTCCAATTCAAGACACACCCTGTGATGTAGTGGGGGGGGGCACGGCACCACTGACACACCCTTTAATGTAGTGGGGGGGGCACGGCACCACTGACACACCCTTTAATGTAGTGGGGGGGGCACGGCCCCACTGACACACCCTTTAATGTAGCGGGGGGGCACGGCACCACTGACACAACCTTTAATGTAGTGGGGGGGGCACGGCCCCACTGACACACCCTTTAATGTAGCGGGGGGGCACGGCACCACTGACAC
>JAAGVU020000092.1:28348546-28361496 GCA_011763525.2 Mormyrus iriodes | reverse complement strand
CACCCCCCAGTATAGTGTGAGACCCACAGCGTCCAGGCCCTCATCTCTCTGCTTCCATGACTACGCTGGCCTTCTGTTCGGCGGAGGCTTGCTGAGTGACTGCAGCGGGCCAGCCAGGAGGGGGCGCCTGAGAGGCAGCCTGTCCCTGTGTCCACAGTCCCTGTTGCCCGGTTGCTGTCGGAGGGGAGGTGGCCACGGAGCTGCCGCTGCTGCCATTGAAGCTTTCGGAGGCCTTGAGGCGGGAGAACATGGTCAGCGCATCGGGGAAGTTGGGGGGCGTGGCAGGCGTGTTGGCCGGAGTGCACATCTGAAGCGAGATGGGGCAGGGCAGAGGCATGTCACACACACAAGCGGTGCACATGGGAAGCTTTGCTAATGTCCCTGATGGACTGTCAAACCTGTTTCCCTTTGCCACTGGCATCAGAAGTGTTCCCCGCTCTTAAGTTAGTACTATTAGTAACTGTTACTAACTGTTGTTTGTACAGGATCCCCCATGAGGCTGTCTTTCTATTCACCTCTTGGAACGAGGGAGGGGAATGGAAATGATTCCCCCCAATCCCCAAAGACCAAGCCGACATTCCTGCCCCCAGCCCGGAGTTCCTCCTGTTTATTTAGAGTCATCTACTCAATGGCTTTGCTTCCTGTATCCGAGCCCATGCCTGGCATCACCCTGCTCCCGCTCTGGTGCCCGCTCCCTTCCGCACCATGACCTCGCATGACCCGACCCTGCATTGTTCTCCCTGTGAATGCCTCAGCAGACAATACCCCCCCAAGGGCAACTGCCTCCCCCTTTGTGACACCTGCTCCACCAACAATCCTCTAGAGCAGAAAAACATGGCTGCAGTGGACACCATCCACGTGGGTCAGAGCAAGGACACGGTGTGCCCATCACCAAGGTACAGCAGCTACTGAGAGACACAGCAAACGCCCGTTTAGACGATTATATGGGCCGTGTCGTAACTGGAAGGCACGCACAGCAGCAGCAGGGTTCACATGCTATTCTTGGCAAGTCCCAGTTTCTTTAACATAAAAATCTGTAATATGACACAGAATTACGTTTGCTTTAAACCCAATTCCACCCATCATTTTCCATGACAGCTTATCCAGCACAGGTTGACGTAGGGCCAAGCCCACCCCAGATAGGGGATATTCTGGACAGGAACCAGTCCATCAAAGGGCCCACACACTAGGGGTGTTACAGTACACGGTATTTTAATCGAACTGTTCGGTATCCCCCCCCGATGGTTCAATACACACACGTGAACCGCAGTTTTACAACATTTTCCTATATGTACACAGGTATGAATATAAAATGGTGTGTTTTTTTTTTTTTTACCAAAAACTGGGTTCTTCTTAATTTCAAGGGCTAGACTTTACAGGTCATTATACAACAGCAGATGGCATAAATTATCCAACTCCTGGTATATGGTAGCCACATACTTCAAACGTAATCGATGTCATTTCGGCAATGTGACGTTGTCAACGTGTGTAGACGATTGGCTGACATAATGTGATGCTGTGGGGTAGGTCAGCAGTCGGCAAGCTTTGTACTGCACCCTGCTAATCTTTAAATGGTGTAAATTAATATGTGTATTCATGTATTTATCCATCCATCCATCCCTTTTCTGTAACCGCTTCTCCTATTCAGGGCTGCGGGGAGTCTCAAACACTCAATACGTGAAGAAGAAAGGATGAATCCGTCAGCCTGTCAATGTAGCATCACTGCAAGTTCTCTCTTCTAGAAAATTAAAGCCTAAAAAAACCCAAAAAAAAACAAAATAGAGCCACCCAGCGATTCGGCCTACCCAGATACACTATACTGTTAGATTATCTTACGCTGAATCCACATCTGCCAAGCTCACACAGATCTGTAGCCCAGTCTTTGATGGAACAACCTTGACTGGGACGTATTGATCGGCAATAAGAGAATCCGGAATGAAGCCCATTATAAATGTACACTGAGTTACAGAAGCCTGCACACCGCTCCAAGCAGGGTGCCCAAGTAACAGAGAGCACAGGGAATGACATCTGAGCTGAATGCAACATGCCCCCTTAAAATGCTGGTAATGCCCCCTCAAGGGGGGACAGGGGTCTGGTAGAGGGTGGAGGATGCAGAAAGCCCAGCGCTGCCCTGCTTTTCAGGCAGTTCAAGCTGTGCACGCCACTAATGGTAGCCACAGTAATGCCGTCTACCTGCCAGTACGAAAAGCCAGTACCCTCTGCCACTGGACCACCTCGATCCTTGCTGATACGCTGAGGTCAAGTTTAACTCACCGAAAGAACAAGGAAGAACAAACAGGCATCCCAAAGAAGCAGTCTGATGAGCTGAAACCCAGCTCAGCTTGTTTTCTTCAGAGTATTCACAATGAACCTGTACACCCTTGGGAAAATTAACTGAAACAAGCAGTATTTGTTTTTTTACAGTCTGATTTTCAGTTTCATTCCAGAAACTGGACAATATGCCTTCATTAGTCACCTTTTCAATGTGTTGGGGTTACATCATCATATGTAGGGAATTTCGTCATTGTTACATTTCCTGATGGGTCAGGCATCTTTCAGCATGATCTAGCCCTGTGTCGCATGTCGAAAGTGGGGAGGAATTTCATCAGCAAGAAGAAAATCAAGGTACTTGACTGTCCTGGAAACTCTCTGGATTTAAAACCTACAGAGAATCTGTGGTCAGTCTGTAAGCAGCACCTTCATGGAATGGACTGTACCACAAAAGATAAGCGTATTCAGGTGTTAATTCAAGTATGGTACTGGGAGCCCAAGATCATCAAAGACTGCTCCAAATTGTTGGATTATATGCCAAATCACATCCAAATGCTACTAAAAAACTGAGGAGTTCATATTATATATTGAAATTCTATATGTTAAACTTGTTTCTATTAATTTGCACAAGGCTGCATTTCCAGTACTACACACAGCATTCTTGGGAAATGGCTCATTTAAGTGGGATTTTTACGAACAGTGGCTGAGTGATTCACACAGACATACACAAATGAACAATTATTAATTGTGATTTTTTGTAAAATAAATTTTTAATTGTTATAAAGGTTATCCTTGCCCCACGTTGCCCGACATGCTTCTCGGTCATACAGTTTTCGCACAGACCGTATTCCCGCCATTTTTTGACTCGGGGGTCTGTACCATCTTACATTTGTCACTTCCCAAAGCAGCATAAATCATCAGGAGATGCTCCTGCTCTGGCTTTTCAGAGGTAGAGGCCTCCTGAAAAGTACTAACAACAACACAGAAAACGTAACCCCAGCTGATCCAGTGACAGAGCAGACTGGATCAGAGGGGAGGCTCTGAGCCCAGCGTTTACAACCTTCCCCATCCCTCCATGCTAACTAGGATCAGTTCCAAGCCTCTGCTGTGGGATTCGGTGCAGAAATCAGCTGGCACTCGGACCGATACATGATTCACTGTTGACTGTTCAAATTAACATCTTAGGTCTGCAAAACGATTTGAACATCCTCTTTCAAACTCTCAAATACCCATTAGGAACACATGTCCCTACTGTGGAATAAGAACCAAATAATAATATCAGAAATTAGGTTTCTAGCAAATCTCGATGAACGTACAAAAAAAAAAAAAAGCATATTCATTCCACATACTTATCTGTGGGGTGTTGTGGAACTTTCAAAGCTAACAGCTTCATAAACTCAGTGGCACTCAGGTAAGCACTGACACGTCAAACTCACACCTACACTTCAGCTCAGCGGGTATGCAGTTTGCCTGGTGACATGGAGGTTTCCACCCATGCTCCAAAAACATGACTATGGCTGCCACTCTGACCAGGATGAACAGTTCGGAGATGGACAGTTGGAAGTTATTAAAGTAATTAATGATGTCAGCTGGATACTGCATGATAAAGAACATGACCCCCCCCCCCCCCCCCCAATGTTTGTACAGCCGTTTCTACTCTATTACCTAAGTGTGATCAACAGGTGGTGTGAAACAGGAATTTCCTCTAATAAAAAATGAATCCAGCATCAACCAGCACCTTAATTGTGAGAGGATTATCACTGAAAGGGCAGATTGATCATTAACCCGCCTCAGGCTGACTGTTAACACTGCAGTGATGTTTTCCCCATCAGTAAGGGTGGAGCTAATCCTCCACATGTGCTCATCAGGAAGAGGAGTGGAAAAAAATACAAGATGAAGAAATGCCACAGTTCCCTGGGTTTATTTTCATGCGCAGTCCTGGCTGACCCATAGTGATTCACTTATGAATCAAGTAGTTTGCCTATATCATATGGTATATGGGAATAAACCCTATCCCTACATGGTACTGTTTAGGGGCATAAACCTTAACCCTATATGGTACTGTATATGGGAATAAACCCAAACCCAACATGGTATTGTATATGGGAATAAACCCAAACCCAACATCGTACTGTATATGGGAACAAACTCCTACCCTATACTATACTGTATAGGGAAATAAACCCTAAGCCTGCATTATATTGTACTGGGGAATTAATCGATACTCGTCTCAACTGAGGTCTGAGGTGGACTAAGAGTCCCATTGCTGACACATATCCAACGGTTACACGTGAGAAAAATGAGTGCTGGTATTTATTCCCCTGAGGAGGTCATGATTTAGTTTAGCTATTTATCTCCCCCTCTGCCATATTCTCGCACTCTCAAAACACCTGAGGAGAGACAGCTGTACGGCTGGAAACCATCTACGAAACAGCAACAGCAGCAGCACATGGCCGGCTCACATCTGCTCCTCACCCTTCTCTGCTCGGCCCTGGGAACAGATCCCCCGGAAACTTGCACCGAGCGGGACTGTGGAGCCATGCCCAGATCTTGGCTGCAGGGCCACCATTTAGACGGGACCATGCGGCCCCAAGCAGATGCCACTCAAAACAACACACAAAGAACAGAGAATCCATAAGTCTGTCGGCCAATCAACCACTCCACAATCAGGAACACTAGGAAAAAGCTCTAATATCTAGTCATAACATTCAAGGAAACATCATAAAAAAAAAAATCCCAGTTCCATCTGAGGAACCAGTAACTAACCATGTAGAAACACAACCCAGCAGAGAGAAAAGGGCCGTTTCCTAATTTGCAGGACACCAAGGACACAGTGACCTTGGCAAAAGTAACAACACGGCTTCTACAGAAACTTGACCTGACTTTGTATAACTTCACCCCACCCCATAGCAATTAACCCACACTCCAAAGTCATGCTCCGAGGTCTGGAAACTGAAAACACTGTTAAAATTTTACTCTCCTTATCAGCATATTTCAATCTTACTTCTGTTTCGCTCTCCAAAACACCTTTATACTGCAGTCTTGTGTATTAAGAATTCTGGTGTCTTTTCAGTATGAGAAACTCTCAAAACTTGTTGTTCTTAATTACTGTCGTTGTTTTATATAAAATGTTTGGCACAACAGCATGGCTGCTCTCCTCTGCAAGACTGTTCATTCTGACTTTTTCCAGCGCCTTCATGTCCAAAACTAAGGACACATCTCAGAATGTACACTGAGTCAGTAGGAAGCAGTATGGAGGGGAGGCTGGAGAACAGGCCTGACAGAAGAAGTCACCCACACTTCTCCTTTTTAAAAGTGACAGTTATGGCCTAGTACAGCCCCCTCAGAAGGTTCCAGAGGAAGCCCATGCACGTTGGTACCAAAAGTCACAGACCAATCATTCCGCCTTTACCGGGATGACATGACACAATAACTAGCCCACAGAGTGATAATCCAGCTGTTGTCATGATAACCCAACATGACCCTCTGAAGCTCTTCATTTTTCCCAAACACTGAACCCTATTAACACCTCTCTAGATGCCACACTGTCTAAAAACCATACCTACCACCACTCTGATAGACAGCTTCCTATGCACTCAATACATTACAACTGCTCCCCAACAATATTAAATTCAATGAGTCGAATCAATACATGTGCGGCGTTTTCACATAATGGCAATTTAATTTCACACTGAAATATCAGTTTAATATTATCGCTCTTCTTAAATTACAAAACACCTCTTCACTCTTACAGATCGATACAGCACAGCACTAAATGAGTGCCCATTGCGCTTATCTTAGTAAGCAGGACATAACAAAGAGCCTGGAGAGACAATGAACAGTAACACAAAGCAACATCAACCCACAGACCAACACAGTATAGAAACTGGCTCTCTTTACTGATATTGTGTAACACTGGGATTTTTTGTATCTTTGTGGAGAAATATTAAAATCCCTCACCCGGGATACAGCCTTAAACTAGAACATGGTCAACAGTAATTTTGGTTTTTTTAAAAAAAAAAAAAATGTTCCACCCCAGGTATGCACTCCGGCCTGTAGTCAAACTGCTACCCCTCCGCCTTCTCCGTTTGGCCCCTGGCTACAGAAAGTGACCGTTTTCTCGGTGTGCAAGCTGAGGCAACGTCTGTGTTTATACAAGCCGGCTGCTCGATTCTTAGTGGCTGGAGGAGGGATAGCTGTCGGAGAGGGAGGCATGTGGGGTGGAAAATACTGGTGACCAAAATACAAATATGGCAACGCATTCTGAGTCACTGAGGGTCAGCAGGTGGCGTGGTAAGTAAAGAACTGAACTCTCGTCCACATTCATCCCCATCCCACCAGAAAGATTTCACTTTACAAAAACACATCTGTAAGTCATCCAGCCGAAGGGGTGAAAATAAAACTAAGCTTCGCCAGCCCCTCATGAGAGTGGTGTCCGTTTGGCAAACAGGCCATGTAAATATTGGACAGCCGGCCTATAGACCAAGAGCTCCGCCAAAGGGTGTACAGAGGGGATGCTCATTGCTGACTTACAGACAGCGTAACAGGCTGGCCACCCCCTTCATGGGGGGAAAGCCACACATTATATCAAGGTAATGCATTCTTGTGAGGTATAGCTATTTTAGTTAAAATACTTTCAGAGAAATAAGAGATTCTTCTTCAAAAGGTACAGCAGCAAGACCCATGCTTGGACTTGAGAATTGTCAGAGCGTAAAACAGGGACAGTGCGATTTCATCAAGAGCAGACAAGGCGGCAGGCACACATCAGTGCCATGGCAATTGTATCCTGTCCCAAAAGCTCTCAGAGCATTATTCTCTTATGAAAAGGGGTAAGAGTCAGAGCACCACCACAGCAAAACTCAGCAGTCACCCAGATACATCACTGCCATGGAGCTCATGCCTGTAGGGTGAGCAGATCCACACCAGCATGACCGTGCATCTCTACCTACATGATTGTTCTACCATGAATCAAAAAGTTTTCAGAAGAGTAACTCTATTAAAGCTGATGTTAGGCTATAGTTTAGTTTCCTATCAAGTACTACAGTGCTAAACTGAGACTGTGAGCCTGACTGAAGTAATGCAGCACAGTTCATCACCAGTTTACAAATATTTATGCTAATTTCCAGAATACTCCCAAGTCAGTCCTTGCTGACACTATGTTATAACACTGGCAGTTTGTTGCACTACATAAATACAAGTCAGTGGGAGAGTCTGCCACATGCGTGTCTGTTTATCTGATTACCAGTTACCAAACCAGAAACCCAGGTAGTAAATGACTAAAAGTTTGACATGGAGAAAGATCAGCAGCATTTTGGACAGCATGATGAGACAGAAAGTAACAAACTATTTCACACTGCGTTTTAGTGTGCATGACATTCCATTTTGTTTCTCCTGCAATCAAGGAGTGCAATTTATGCACCCCTTTAGATGATTAAAACAGGACCTCAGAGTTTGCCTGTACACATCCCTCACCATCCAACATATCAATCGACCTGTTTAAAGTGAGATTTCATGAAGCCTCACTAGTCTCGAAGGTCAGGCTATGTTTTACTAAGCTGCAACTGGCTGGTTTCTACAGAGCAGAACAGTTTCACATTGTAACATTATTAAGCCTTAAAGGGGGGGGGATCACAGTTTAGAAAAGCACTTTTCCTGTCCAATGGCTATTGCAGCTAAACAAATGATGACATCAGAAATTACCACTAAGTTGCCAGACATTGGAACATCAGTTGTAATTGGGTTGATTTCCAATGTAGTCTTCAATTATAACAATTATATTCAGAAGTTCTGCAGATCAATAGGCAGCCCCTATGTTAATACTGGCTTTCAGAAGCCCTCAAATATAATTTTTGTTCTGTAAGTTTTCTGTTTATAAAGGAATTAAGTGTTGAATTTCTTCTTAAATGGTTGTATTATGAATACTCTGCATGTTTCTCTATACAAGCACCGTCACTTGCATCTTAAATGATTGCTTTTTAAATGCTTTTGTGTACAATTTGGCATACATTAACTTTAAACAGGTTTCTTTCATTTAATTAGGCTTAAGCTTCATATTTTCACCAGAACAATCCCAATTACGGCTTTTGCAAACCCAAATGAAGAAATCAGGCACCTGAACCCGCAGGAGTTATCTACAACGCAAAAATTGGAAAGGAAAGAATATTCCATATACATCCATCTATCTTCTATAATCACCGATCCAGTACAATGCTGCCGTGAGCCCGGAGCCAGTCCCAGGAAGCACAAGCTATGCCTGTCCATTGCAGTACACACTCCATTATATTGGATTTCTGTACAAATCAGCCCGAATTGCTCGAGTGACGTGGCCACTACATTTATACGCAGATGCTACACACGGATCATTTTAAATGATCGTGCTTATATAAATATAGCTTAGGTATAATCCAACCTGAAATTTATGGACATTTCAACGAAAGAACGAAATAATCTGCCAAAGTTACACCATAAGCACCATTAACCAGCCAAGCAGACTGACAATAAATAATCATCGTAATGTAATCATCGACTGAAGTATTTCTCATTGTCCATTGTCCGACTGTACAACCATATTCATCAATAAATAAAAGTAGAAAGCAGACTGTAGAGAGTCTTTAAGCACAGGCAGTATGCATGCCCAGTATTTACTAATAACGATGCCCTGGGGTATAATGAAGGCAAATGTGAACAGAGAAAAGAAAAGGGGGAAAAAGCTGCAGCACAATGCTGGTCATGTTCCTGGAAACACCCGCCCCACGCTTGTGAGATACGCTTCCAGTGCCGCAATAAAAACACGGCCACTGAGACGGTGAACGGAACGCGGCTGTGCCGCACGGGCTCCCCGCCGCCACGTCTCATTTCAGACGGTGCTGCGGGAAATTAAGCATTGTGGACATTTCACGGCATGCTAGAAACGTGAGACGGGGAGCCTTTAACGTGGCAAACTGTGTTTATTTGTGGCTGCCTCGCGTCTCCGCAACATGGCGGACAATGACAATGGTGCTAGTAGTAATAGTAATAGTAGTAGTAGTAGTATTCATAATAATAATAATAATAATAATAATAATAATAATAATAATAACAGTACTCACCATTTGATGGTGGTGGCTGTATGGGATATTTGTTTCTTGAAAAAAGGCACTTAATGCAGTCTAAACAAAAAGAAAAGAAATTACAAAATGTCATTATATTGTGCCTTTCCTTCAGGGGTTTGGATAATAAGGCCATGATATAGATAACGCACGCAAAACATTTTAAAATATTTTTTAAACGTGCCTTCAACATCATTCTCCTTTTCATTATGTAGCCCTGCTTACTAACCAACAATCAAAACTGCACTCGTGTCTGTTCATTTCTGAGCATGGATCTCCTGCTGGGTCAGGAGGAAACGCTTTATACTATTTACAGATAAGTACAGTCGTACGTACGTATAGCCCATCTATCCAAGTTAAATTTTTTATTCTGATACAACTATCAAATATCTAAAGAAAAAAATATATATGATATATGCATATATAAATATTTTAAATACTTCATGACACAAACCAACAATTAACATGGCAATCCTATTTAAGTCATTAATGCAGTCACATACACAAAATACGAGCTTGCTAGCTGGCTAAGTGTCCTTACCTCGAACTGCCAATGTGCCGCTTGTAAAAGCTGCTTCGCCTGGTCCGCCGCACATCCCGCTGTAAGGACAAACTGGTTTATCATTACTTGGTGCTTCAATTCGTCCATATTTGCCGGAGCGGATTTTCTAAGCGTGTATTTAGTGTTGAGCCTGAGGTTCAGTCTTTGTAGTTTTTTTTTCTTTTTCCTGTGGTTCCTCTCTCAGTCATCCACCATTACAGCCGGCTGAGCAAACACAAATATTTACTGTATGAGCATTGCCAATGTACTGAACGGTACGGGATTGACAGGTAAGTGCAGCCAATGAAAAAGAAGAAAGGCCATCGGTGGGGGTGGGGACATACAAAGGAACCGCCACTACTGAAGGTTCTGCTGAGATACGGTTTGTTGTAGGTTGTCAAAGAAACCTATAATATATAATATCCGTTCAAAATATGAACTTAGAAAGCTTCCTCCACTATTAAAAAATAATATTAATAAATATTTGCAACTGTAACAACACATATTGAGAAATACATATATAAAATATATCTTTATTTGCGCCGTGTTCTTTGTTTTTGCTTTGCTTTGGACTACAAGTCCCGGCAGCACACGTTTTGTTTGTAAAATTCAGCAGGGCAAAAATTTGTGAATGACGGCCACTCCTGTCCAGTTTCCATGCGCTGTGTCACTAGCTTACCAAATAAGGTAAACAAATGTTTAAGCACCAATAAAATCGAGCCGAAGCGGTGCAGTCGGGTATGTCTGCGTGCGTGTCGTACAAGAACGACTGTGTGAATAGGTCACATATTTACACATTCAGGTTTAAAATGTCTGGAATATTCTTACCGAAGCAACGACACAGCTATCTGGATGCCGCATACCCCTTTTTTCTGTACATCTTTTTCAATTCTTGTAGATAATGGATAACCACACCACAAAATTCTCAAAAGTACTTGGTTTGTAAATTGTACATTAGTTACTGCTTGAATGCTTGTTGAACTGTTTTGGAATGAGAAGTCTTTATTTTCATTTTTGTATAACATTTTAAAAACAGCAAATACAACAATTATTGATTAATGCTGTAACATTGCATCATTGATTAATGATGTAACAGTTCCAAATATGGAAATTCATACTTGACGTCATGGTTAAATAATTTACATACACATTTACACTTCATTGTTTATCATTGACAATATATAAATATGCAATACAATCTATAATAATAACCATAATATCTCTTCCCTACCAGTTTTATCCAGTATGTACATATTATATCCTAAAAAGTATGTTTAGTTTTATGACACAGGTTGCTGTTGTTGTTTAGTTATTTGTTTGTTTGTTTGTTTGTTTGTTTGCTTTTACTACCTATCATTGTGTTCGATTTTGTTTTGTTTTTCAATGAACTGATGTTACTCAGTTCTCCATTTTGGATGTCCATTGTAAAGCGCATTACCCTGTGTCTCTGAGGAACTTTGGGATAAATTCCAAATGGATTCTGAAGAATGGGAAATTTTTAACATTAATTGCTAAACGGGGTCATACAAACTGTGCTCTGGACAGATTGGGGAAGCCATTTGTATACCCAAAATATATTCACAAAAGGCATGCATTAAATCTCTCTGTTGCAATTAGCACTGATATTTCTGCTATTATTATATGAACTTACTACTGTGTGTGGGCCAGCTTATAATTCACTGAAATGCTATGTTATACTTGAGGCTGAATTCCATTAATGTTATCTTTCCCTCTAATTTGCATGTGATAAGAGATGAGTAAATATTTAACTGGAAATAAAACTGCTAAACCACTGTTTCCACATATTTGGTGTTGTGACTGTTTGATGAACAAATGGGTGTTTTTTCCACTTGAACAGTTGCAATGAAAGCACAGATTGTGTTTGTATTTTATTTAAACTGAAGGGCTCTGTTACATGAATGTCCCAGGGCAGAATAAATCATGTGGGACTCAAATGCCCAGCCTCATGAAGCAGTAGTGCTACCCACTGAAACACTTTGCTATCTTTCATTATTTTTTTGAATATTTGTAAATGCCAGACAGCCGGTCATTTCACCTGGACTGCTACTCAGCTCAACTTTTGTTTTTCAAGTGTTTCCATTTTGCTTTATAAATGGTTCCCAATTTAATGTATTCACATAAATCCAAATATGTGGGTGAGAGACAGACAATAACTGGGTTCCAGAATAAAAGAATAGTTGAGCTGCAAAAGTTACATTTTCAGCATCAGAGAATAATCACAATTAAAAGATGTTATTTGGTTGCTATGGAGTTGCCAGTTCCCTGAAATATCACCAGTATTATTTTCCTACCTTTTCTCCTGGTATGGATTGCTGGATTGCTGAATGCATGCTGAATAGGCCAGAGAAGTCCAGACCCCTTTTTTCCATGGCCACAGATTCTAACTCATACTGGGGGATCATTTGGCATTGCCAAAACATCCCCTCTGTGGTTCTCTCGTGCAGAACAGGTCTATGGGAAGTGGCTAGATGAACCATGAGCCAATAAAAAGTCCAGATGAAAGGTACCAAGAAGAACCATGGTACCCAGCCAAGAATAGGTTTACTGGGACCCAGCTGCAGTGTCTACCACCTGCGTAGGGCACCTGAGGTTTGGGGGCCTCTGTTGGTCACAAACAGTCACTACACTAGGGGGAGACTAGACTTTTTGAATGGTGCCCTAGAAACATCACACCAGTCCCTGCTAGGACGTACCTTTGGAGCCAAGCCTGGGGACGGTGTTCACCAGTGAGCACCTGGAGGTCAGGCCACCCAAGTAATCCGGTCAGGCTCATCCCAAAATGACTACGTGTAGCCATGTGGACCTGTAAGAAACGGGGAGTGGTCTGCGGTGTCCTTTCAGCCTAAGGATGAACAACCCCGATAGACTGAAATGTTACTGACATTTAAAAATGATTTTAATGGCTAGGTAACATACAAGTGAATTAAAGCTATAGCATTTCCCCCAAATATTTATCCATCCATCCATCCATTTTCCAGAACCGCTTATTCCATTTCGGGTCGCGGGGGGTCCGGAGCCTATCCCGGAGA
>JAAGVU020000092.1:28314617-28348446 GCA_011763525.2 Mormyrus iriodes | reverse complement strand
CACGACGACACGGGGAGAACATGCAAACTCCACACACATGGAACCCAGGCACAGACGTGAACCCTGATCCCAGAGGTATGAGGCAACAGTGCTAACCACTGCACCACCGTGCCGCCCCCCAAATATTTATATATTTTTATTTATCTAGAAGACAATTTTTATCCACCGCAGCATGCATTTTTTGAAAGAGACCAGTGTTAGGGAAAAATTTTGGATTAAGGGCTTTTCTAAGGGGCCCAGCGGTGAAATTACTCTTTTGAGTCAGGGATTGGAACCAGCCAGCTTCTGATTATGGTCACAGCCTCCTAACTCACAGAGCTGCACGCCAATCTTTCAGAAGATGCCTTTTCAGGCGAAAAAATTGAGATCTTAGTTCTGTTTCCTCTAGAAACAGCAATTAAAAAAACTCAATTTTGAAATGGAACCGACCCCGCATAAAACATAGCGACCATTGGTACTTTCTGAACTACATTTCCCACAGTCCTTCGCACATACTTACGCTCATCGCGCGAAGTGCTAGAAACGGGGGTGAAAAAAAACATCCCGTGTTGTTTGTTTAGTTTTTCTTTTCTTTCTTTTTTGCTTTTCGTAAATGTTACGTAGCTAACGACAATCATATATATTATAGCTTAATACACTTAGGCATAAGGAAACGTTTTCAAACCTTTAATGGAGAAGGCAACATAGAAAATAGTCTGTGTAACTAGAGCAGCTACTCAGACTTATTACCCTGGAAAACATCGACGTAGGTGGACCAGGCAGGAGTTATGGTTAAACTGATATAACGTTAGGCTTGCATTACACGATGTATGTGTTTTGAGAAAAAAATCCTGAAAGAGTTTTTGTGGGAGCTGTCTTTGTCACTTGGGAGTACGGTTTAATCTGTTGTTGTAAAGATGGGATCCATTCTCAGCCGAAGAATTGCTGGGGTTGAAGACATCGATATCCAAGCAAATTCAGCCTACAGATACCCTCCAAAATCTGGTAAGTAGCAGTAAACTGATTTCACCTCATTCGATTTTCGTTTTTCTATCCCTGAAACGAACAGAGGCACAATCGAAACAGACATTCATAGGTGTTTTGGACTGCCCAACTTTTTGGATCAGTCCTTTATGGAAATGGACACTTAGTAAATGTACTGGCCTATAGAGCAGACTAGTTGATGTCCACGGAGACCATGTTTCCCCTTGGAATAAAATTAGTTACATTTAAGACAACGAAAGCTTTTTGTTAGACAACCCATGGAGCCGAATGAATTATTTATAGCCTATCTGTGTTTGCTTTTTGGTTTTGAAGAAACAGCTCTACATTAGAATCGGACAAAGTTTATACCCGATATCATTGGTGTATTATAATGGAAATGCAAAATGTAACTAGTCCTTATTTTAAAAAATTAGTAATGTCGTGTATTTGTAAATCAAAATCAGTCTTCACCTGATGTGTAATACTCCACAAAGTCTGTTAAAATGTAATCAATCTTAATGCAAAAGAGCGAACAAGGAACTCGATCAGAAACGACAGTAAAAAAAAAAAAACATGCAATAGTGAAGTGCCCTGGCGTATTTGACTGTAAAATTAAAATTTATTAAAATTTATCTAAAACAATTTCAAGTTTGTCCGAAGTTTTTTTTAGGAGTCATTGTGATATTTCCTGGTTTCCAAGGTGATGGATTAATGAGTACGAGTTAAAAGTTTAGTGGGCAGATTAGCACAAAAGCTTTGCAGGACACCTTTAGTGTATGAAGTTATGCGTGAAGCTTCCCTGAGGGGGAGCGTGACCTTGGAATTCAGTGACTTTTTCATAGCACTCTGCTGGGGCTTTATGTTTGTGGGCTTGTGATGTATGCAACTTCTGGGTTTAGTTGCACAGTGATTCACTTTAAAATTCACATATTTAGGTGTTCAAGGATAATGATAAAGGATAGATTACTACTGGCCACTTTTTTTTTTTGCTTTTTGAAAATGTTTAAATAATCCAAAGACCAAGGCAAAGAGTTTTTTTTTTTACAGTGGCTTAGAGACCATTCTTTATAGTTCTGCTTTCTTTTTGGTGAGAACTGAGCAAGATAAACATAACTGTACCAGATGTAATTATGATTATTTAATTACTCTTATTACTTAATGGGTCACAGCCCATGAATATCTAAATTGAGTGAGGGATTCATCTAATTTAAGTGCAATTAGAATTTGTAATTTCTAATGAAAACTTTGAAAGTCACTCGAAAGGTGACCTGAAAAGTCAGTGTACTGGATGTACAGTAGATGCATATCTGAACCAGATGGCCTCATATGCTTTTGAATTCAATTAACTCGCAGCATAACCCAACCCAAGGATGTTGGCTTTCTGTAGGTATTGTGTCATGCAGAGGTAGGTAAGGAGCATGCGCTGATTACAGCCTGTTGCGGCACCCACCACATGACAAACCACCTCAGGGATGAGAACCTGAGTGCAGCCATGCAGTGGGTGATACCTCAGCACCACACTAGTCCAAATGGATCAGTGTGAGTTTTTTCCAGTGGCTGGAGTGGCAATCCTGCCACCAACCCCAAAATTTCCCTGTAAGTTGGAGGACCTACTTGCAGGGCTGGATGTAGATTAACGTCATACTCAGGATGGAGCAATTGCTGGTTTGCTCAAGGGCCCAACGGAGTAGGATCGCTCCTGGAATCCATGGGATTTGGACCAACAACCTTCAGATTGCTGAGATAGATCCCTAGCCTCAGAGCCACCACTCTACCCTGTATCATGGGAAATAATTGCAATCCCCAATCCCCAGCACGCATGGGGTTCAGCGGGTGACCCACGCCTCTCGGCGAAGGGTGCGCCCACGCTGCTCCACTCAGTGGGGTGCGTGCAGCCCCAGACATCTAAGGGCACCTGTTATTGCTCAATCTCGTGTGGCTGAATGCCACTTGTCCCTCTAAGAAGTTGTAAGGCGACCGCACTGAGTCCCATAACTAGTTAGCATGTCGGAGTCTTGTTCGTTATCAGAATTAACCAGACAAATCGCTCCACCAAATAAGAACGGCCATGCACCACCACCTACATGGCCATGCACCACCACCCTTGCAGGATGGGTCATGTAGGATATTGAAAAATAAAATAATTTTGTTTTGGAATGACTCTGGGTTAATTTGCAGTTTGTGTACAGTGCTGAAATCGTTAAAGCTGAGACCTGAAATTACTCGTTATCACTTGTACATAGTAGTTCCTCCTCATGGTTCCAGTGCTAGAAATCTTCTGTGGGTTGTGTTACTCATCCTGCATCCGGAACAAAAATGACGAGAATACGGTACAGATCTCTCTTCTTATTCATTACACAAGGTATCATGTCATTATGTCAAGGCATGCTCGATTTGTTGTTCTGATTCAGATGGCATCCTGCTTTAAAACAAGCTGATGCAGAAGACACAATCTGGCACTGTGTCACAGCTATGCAGTTTGGAAGCAGTGTGGTGTTGTTCTTGAATGTGACATGCACTATCCCAGCTGTCGTCTCACAGGGAGCATTCTGGGAAGTTCTTTTTGTGACTCTTTCTGGTGACAGTTTGTCTTTTGTTTTCCTCAAGGAAACTATTTTGCCAGTCACTTTTTTATGGGTGGGGAGAAGTTTGACACCCCGCATCCTGAGGGATACCTGTTTGGGGAAAACATGGACCTGAACTTCCTTGGCAACAGACCTGTGCAGGTAAAAGGGCTAGTAGTCGAACGTCATTATTATAATAAGATTTACTTTATTGACTTTACTCTTATTTGAATAATTTGAATTTTAAAATATTTACACATAAAATTTTTTGAATATTTCTGGTGGCAACCATTAAGTCATCTAACACGCATTTTTGTTTAGTCTAATGGCTCACTGTCGCAGAACGTAGAATGCAGGATTTGCTGTTAGGGGCAGACTGCTGTATATTAATTGTACTAGCCAAAATGGGTGAAACTAGCCAGCACAGAAACTAGTGAAATTATGTGTGAATCAGAAGAACGCGGTGATACAGTAATTCCCAAAGACCTGAAAAGTGCAGTCTGGGAACTATTTAGATTTTGCCTGCAGTTTTTATCCTGGAGACCCCTAAATAAACGAAACATAAATGTGTTATTATGTTATTGCCTCGTCATTTTCCTATCTTAAGACAGTAGTAGATTAGCATTCAAAGTTTCACCCTTCATGGTCAGTTGCACACAGTTGGCTTAGGATACTGTGCAATGATGGGCTGGTTCTGTAGTATAATTGTAATTAATATTAGAATTTCTCTGAATGATAAATCTGTTATATTATAGAATGCTTTTTAAAAGAAGTTTCCCAGCTCTAGCAGCCCTAGCAGGCAAAGGGACGAAGAATCTAAAAGAAAAAGTCTTGTTTCTGTAGTTTATGGATCAGCTTGAGAGCTTTAATTGCACTCTCCCCTATTGCTTTTAGACTCATCCTTTGCTCATTGATGTGATGCCTGGCCAATCTGGCAATAAACTGGCAGCCAGTGTGGTGTTTATATGTCCACGGTGTATAGACCCTTTTAGGTAAAACCACCATAGTGCTGCCATTATCCTGGGTTCTACTCACATAGTGCTGACTGCATCTACAACAGTTAATCATTATAAAAGCTCTTAATGGTTTAGATCATGTTTCTTATTGTATGGTGGTCTGGGGAACTCTCTCAGGCTGGCCTCTTATTGCCGATTTCACAGGAAGGTACACCCACTGATAAGAATGCAGGAGTTCACAGAGCTGGTCTTGCAAAGGAAATTTAAAAATAAATATTAAGTCAGTCACCAGCCGACGCTTCTGTTTCCTTTGTTTTTAATACTGTCTAAATGATGTGGAAAGGGGCGTTTAACGAAGCTTAAGGTTTAGGAACACCTTAACTGGAATCTCTTCTTGGTGCTCAGTTTCCTTATGTGACCCCTGCTCCACACGAAGCTGTGAAGACATTGAGAAGCCTGGTGAACATCAGGAAGGACTCTCTACGACTTGTCAGGTGATACCATGGATCCACCAGGCCGCAGCTAGACGCCTTTCATCATAGTGCCCAGTATCTGTCAAGGCAGTCCTCTGTGACATGGACTTGTCTGCACCCTTAGCAGGCAGCGCTTTAGAATAATAACAGCAGAATAGTAACTGTGTCTGTTAAATCCTGTAATATTTGTATGTACAGGATTGTTCATTTCCTGCATTAGCAGCGTTCTCTTTCTTTGGTAGAATGAGGAGGTCTTGTGAAGATTGTTGTTGGTTATTGGCAGGTACAAGGATGATTCAGACCATCCTGCGGAGGATGGGGTGAGGCCCCGAGTCGTATATAGTGTGGAGTTCACCTTTGATGCGGATGCTCGGGTGGCCATCACCCTGTACTGCCAGGCCTTTGAGGAGTTCACCAATGGCATGGCCATGTAAGACAGCAGACCGGACCACTAAAAACCAGCAGAATCACGTTAAATTTATAATTCAGGCTGATTTTAGCCTTCAGCATTTTATGTATAACAACAGCACAGAGCCAAGCCAACATTTTTGATGTGTCAAGCACAAGTATTTATTTGAGTTCTACTCTGGGAACTCGTATCTCCACCATCACCATGCATCATTGATGAGCTCATGTCATCGTTGACCAGAGCAACATATTCGTTGTCTTCTGTTAAGACCTGAGATGAAAATGGCCTTTTTTCCTTTGAAGTTACACTCCCAAGAATCCCATGATGGTGTCAGAAACTGTGCACTACAAACGAGGAGTGAGCCAGCAGTTCTCACTCCCGTCCTTCAAAATCGATTTCACTGAGTGGAAAGAGGAAGAGGTGAGTGTCCCTCAAAGGCTTCTTAGGCCTAGTGGAGGGACAGTGCTTCCCCTGCCGTCCCCTGCCAAACTAAATTAAGGATCTTATATCCTCAGGCCATCAGGCTTCTTAACACGGACATGCCCGATGACTTTTTTTTAAATTTTATTTTAACAGTAGTTAATTATTTATGGCTCTTACTGCCTGCCATGTATGCTGTACATAATACTATTTTGCACACACTCTGAATAGTATTTTTATACATAGCTTTTCATTTATCTTCTGTTTATCCTTTTTTTTATCCTAACACCCCCTTAATTTTTACTTAACTGATTTAATTTCATTTATCTATACTCTTTTTGGGGCAGTCGCAGGAGCAAGCCAGATTTTCATTTTAACATTGAATCTTAAATAAACGTCATGGCCTCTGCTGCTGAAACCTTCGGCACCCAAACCAAAGAACGAGTCAGAATTGCTTCTTTTCCTCACTGGTCTAGTGTTGCGTATCATCCGTTGGTGTGACGGAGGCCCATATTATCCCCGACATCGCTCTCTCTTGTGTAGTTGGAATATCATCTCCCACTACACTTAAGGTTATTGGGTGCAGTGGAAAGCAGCTGTGTTGTTTTTTTCTGATGACTGGTGATGGGGAAAGGAAAATTTGATTAGTGCAACTACAACACAAATGGAGAACACAGAGTATCGACAGCCTTTAACATCCCATTGTAAACACAAGTACCCCTGAGCAGCAGCAGTTGAGTGCTGTATAAACCTGATTTCATTTTTTCAGACCAGAGAGGTTTTCCATCTATCCAGGACATTTTGTTCTAATCACTGTCCTGTTTGTTTATAAGTTTCTCAGAGTGTCATCAGAAATGTTTTTCTTTTTCCCCCTCTCCCCGTCCCCCTTTCTAGCTCAGCTTCGATTTGGACAGAGGAGTCTTTCCAATGGTGATTCAGGCTGTGGTGGATGAAGGTGACGGTAAGTGCTCTTCAGAGCACTCCTCACATGCAGCTGCAGGCTGAAAGCATCTGTGTCCACTGCACTCTCTGCTAGTTAAAGGCATGACACTCTGCCATGTCATCAACAAGTGACCTCATTCACCGAAACATTCATCTTTTATTATTAATATTCTTCTCCTTTTATAGAAGTTTCTGCACATGCACATGTGCTGCTGGCTGCCTTTGAAAGGGTAAGTATCATTTTCAAAGTTCTCATTGGGTTTAGGGCTAATTTTTCTACATGACATTTTACATTAAACCCTAATGTGCTGCAGTAGCTCTAGATTACTTTTGCAGAAAACCGCAGTGGAGTGAAAGTGGTTCTTGGTACATCATCTGTGTTCGTTTCTTTATGAAGAGCACTATGTTTTTGGTTGACTTTGTTGTTTGGACTAAGAAGAAAAAAGTTAGGAATTGAAAAAAGAAAAATGATGCGTTTGTACTCCAGCCAAAAGGATGTTGCTGTTTTGTTTCATTTTATGCAGGGCTGGCTTTGCTAGGCTCACCACCAGGAAAAGCCATTAGCACTTATGAAAGAGTTTAGTTCAAAAAGACATATTAACAATTATCTTTTTAACTTGCTTAACAAAGATGCTAGGCTTGACATTACATAGCACAGATGCTATGGGGCAGCATACAGCCAAAGGAAAAGGTTCTTTATTCCACAAACAAGTATAACTTATTTGGAAAGTAAAACTATTTTGTTCTTGTCAGCATGTCGACGGCAGTTTCTCTGTGAAACCGTTGAAGCAGAAGCAGATTGTGAGTAAATACTGCATTATGTGTTTTGTACAGACCCAGGCATTTCTTTTGAAGTCTCTCATTATTACATAACAGATTTGTTAGATATCCCAAAAATAGTATCTATAATGAAATGACTAGGTTTTCCATTAACTGTTTAATTCTAAATCCAATTCTATGCATCCAACCAGAGTTAAACATCAACCCAAGTTTGCTTGGGATTCTGCCCTACAGATAGGAACAGAGAAGTGGCTGTGTGGAAAGACTGAACTGTGGAAGGCTCCTGTTCAAAAAAAAGATTAGATTTCACAGTGTCTAGGAAGAGAGAATATGTAAATAATGGTCACATAGAGGAGACAGTCGCCATGCAAGGAAAAATTCCTTTCAGAAGTGAAAATGACATTTTTAGCAAGCTCCTAATAGCCTTTTGAAGTCATCTCAAAGCTGAATAGCTATGAGCTGGTTTCTTTAATCCAAGAGACCCACACAAATCTAATTATGTGCATTTCATTCAGACAATATCAGATGAACTTTTTTGTGTCAACAGTCTGCACCGATACAAGCGGTGTAGATTTGGGTGTGGATGGCAGGACGTGTCCCGAACAATATTATGGGAGTGCCATGTGTGAAAAGCCAGTTAGAGAAAGTGATGAGTTTGTTTGTAGATTCCCTGTGATAGACAGCATACAGCTAGCTTCTGCTTGATTGTGATGTCTCTGTCCAGGTGGACCGAGTAAGCTACCTGTTACAGGAGATCTACGGGATTGAGAACAAGAACAACCAAGAGACCAAGGTACAGCTACTTGACCATTTGCCATGCTCTGGTTGGTCAGTCAAAATTTAAAAGAAAACAGTTTTTGACATGCAGCTCCCAGCACCCCAAAAGATTTCTCAGGAAAGCAACTCAGAATTGAGGGTTATAATTAACAAGTAAAATCCCTTCCCATCTCAGTTTGGACTATAATGACCCCACATGGAAGAGAAATGTCACAAGACTTGAGAAAAGTAATTTCTTTATACAAAAGGTCAAGGCTACAAGGAATCATACATCCAAGTAGGGCTGCCGTGATTCGTCGACGTAGTCGAAGACGTCAATGCTGGAAATGCATCAACATCAATATTTTAAATCAACGCATTGTTTTATTAATTATTTTGATAAAATTATTTTGATTGAATGCTTCAATTCATTATAACATATGTTTTCCTTTTAATATTACTACTACGTAACTATGTGAGTAGTTCAAAATTGAACAAAACGAAAAGGTGGGTTTACACATTGCAGAGTGCGATACACTACAACGGCACTCGACCAATCGATAAAATAGTCGATAGATTAATCTATAGAAAAATAGTTGTTAGTGGCAGCCCTACATCTAAGGCCACTGCTGCATTTTTGAGGAAGAACAGGGTGAAAATGATTCAGTGGTCAAGCACATGACCCGACCTCAATCCAATGGAACACCTGTGTGGCTTTCTGAAAAGGCAGGCTGAGCATCATTCTCTATCCAGCTCCCTGACTCTGAAAAGGTTTATTCTCCAAGAATGGAGAAAGACAGACTTGTGTATTCCATTTCTAGATGAGTTGGTACTGTTTTTAAAGATCATGGAGGCCATAGAAAATATTAGATTTGGTGGACTTTGTTGCAGGGTGTGTTCATTCTTACAACACCTCATTTAAATAAAATGTATTATTTTCTTATCCTAATGATGTTGGTGACCAAGCTTTTATTATTATTATTATTATTATTATTATTATTTATGCTGAGCACTGTATATACTGGACAGGACATAGCAAAACCAGATGGCCGAAACCTGTCCTCGGAGACCCACAGACAGTCCACGTTTATGGTCTTCCCAGCTCCCTGCTAGGCAGTGCACATTTTTGCTCCCTCCTAGCTCCTGGTACTGTCTGCAGATCTCCGAGGAACGGGTTGGGAATCACTGGTCTATAGGCCTGTGAGGATTTGTTTGTCCACTGTGCATTTCTTTGATTCACTCTGTTGGTTGTATGAAACTTGTCGGGAGCTGTTTGGCAGTCACTGAATCACACAAATCCCATTTCATTTGGCAGCCAGCAGATGACGAGAATAGCGACAACAGTAATGAGTGCGTCGTCTGCCTCTCAGACCTGCGCGACACGCTCATTCTGCCATGCAGACACCTTTGTCTGTGCAACTCGTGCGCAGACACACTGCGCTACCAGGCCAACAACTGCCCCATCTGCAGACTGCGTGAGTTTGCCAAAATGCAAACACAGATGTGAGAGTGTTGAAATGTAAGGCTTATCTGTGTATATCTCCCAGAATAAAACTGGAGTTAATTCTTCGCTGGTAGGGTTACTGTGTAATTCTTTATGCTTGGTATTCAAATAAAGTAGATTAACACATTATAGATATAGTATATAGTTATTTGCCAGATATTTTTGGGGTCCTTGAACAGACATTTTTGTTTCAAGCCAAAATGCTTTTGTATCACATTTGTAATTCTTATCCCCTGTAAGGAGTATTTGGAAGCTGTTCTTGTGACACTGTACAGTTGGAAAAATGGAGACATCTGGTGGACATTGCGTTTATTCAGAACCAGAAAAGTTACATTTGGAAAAAAGGAATTTGTCGAAGCTGCCTAAGCAAAAGAACCATGTTACAGTTTACATTAAACGAACAAAAAATATTCTCAAGCAGATCATTGTCTGACCGTTACTTTTGTACCTTACTAGGGAAAAAGAACCACATGGTGATGGTCTTTAAATCAAACTTCAATGAATGGATGGCTGAATGAATGTTATATTTCTATGGTGCTTTTCAAGACATCCAAAGTGCGATGCAGAAGTAATGGGGAGCCAGTTTAACCACCACCACTGTGTAGCCCCCACCTGGATGATGTGACGGCAGCCATTCTGTGCCAGTATGCTCACCATACAGTAGCTAAGGTGGTGAAGGGGCAGGAAAGAATTCATCAAATAGATATGTGGGATGATTAGGAGGCCAGATTTTAAAGGACCACAGTTGGCTGTTTTAGCCAGGGCATCGGGGTACCAGCCCTACTCTTTCTTTACGTCTCATATGTGCCGGCTCTAGTCGGTTCTTGTTGTTTATTATAGTTTGGTCAGTGCTCTATATGAAGTGTCTGCTGCTGAAGCAATTATATATACTGCACATTGCAAGAGTGTGACCAGGCACTGCTTTTATTCTGAGTTGGCTTTCTTATACGTGCCTTGTGGCACTCTAATGCGACGTGTCCAAACCCTTCCCTCCAGCCTTCCGGGCCCTGCTCCAGATCCGTGCTGTAAGGAAGAAGCCTGGTGCACTGTCCCCTGTGTCCTTCAGCCCTGTCCTAGCACAGACCATGGACCACGACGAGCATTCGGTACAGCACTTTGAGGATGTCTTTTACAGTTTACAGCTTGTCTCATGAGTCTGACTGCGTGACTGCTTTTGGGATGGATTAGTCGGATAGGAACCCTCACTCCCCACCTTTGCCCCAGTTACCTTTGAATGAGCTTATTGGGGGGAGGGAGAAAACAGAACTTTTTGGAAATGGAAGACTGCACATTTGATCGCTGCATGCCAAACAAATGGCAAAAGTCCATAGCTGTGTTGATTTCCCGCGGAATTTCTCACTTACTGTCGACATGACTTGAAATTGAATGTGTGGGATATCAGACAGGGAAGTACTTTTCGACATTAGAGTGTGGGCCTCTGTACTGCCGTGCTGAAATACTGGAAGGTGGGAACTGGAGGGGCCAGGCTCTTCCCTCTGCCCCACCCTCAGCCTGCTTATTGTAGAGTTTACCATTAAGAAATGTGGGCTCTTTAAATAGCTCTGGCTCCCTTCCCAGGACCCAGCAGCCATCCATTGAGCAACAATGCTCTGAAATGTTGTGTCTGACGGAGAATGAAAGGCACTCAGGCAGATATTGCACAGTATCCACATTGAGCTGATTGAAAACCAGGAATGTTTTCTGTGTGTGTATGTGTATGTATGTATGTATGTATGTATGTGTGTGTGTGTGTGTCTGGGCATGTGTGCATATGTACTGAATGTGACCTGTCCCTCCACCACTCTTGCTGCAGAATTCAGACAACATCCCACCTGGCTTTGAACCCATTTCCCTCCTGGAGGCGCTCAATGGCCTGCGCTCCATTTCCCCCAGCATCCCCTCAGCTCCCCTCTATGATGACATCCATTTTTCTGGAGGGCTCGGGGATCCCTTACCACTGTCGGGCCGGCAGCTCGGGTCGGTGGAGCGCTCCGGAGATGCAGGACGGGGACAGAAGGGCAAGGTCAGCAAGTCACCTGACAGGTGAGAGCATGCCCCGCGATTAAACATTAATTAGAGCCGCCTTTTCTTAATTTATGTGTAAATGTTAACGAAATGCTCATGGAAGCGAGAGTAGCAAGTCTGCACTCTGATGTTATGTACCAGGAGCACAAACGACTAAACATTTTTGGAAGCAGATGGAGAATTTAGAGCGTTGGCCCGCCCCTCCGGTGTCCCACTGCATGTGTGACTTCAGCTGTGGGTCTTTAGTGTCCAGTGTTACGCAAGTCCCATACGCCAGTTTGGACTTGGCACTGAAATGTGATTGGACACACTGCTGACACACACGAAGAAGCTCTGGGTTGGAAGCAGAGCTGCTTAAGAAGTCGGCGTTTTACGGTTATTAAGTCATAAATTTACTGCTGTTTTTCCCCAGTTCAGGAACGGCAGCCTCTCTTGCATAAGAGAGATTATAGCCAAAACCTCAGTCAAAAATGTTCAGGGATTGGAGCACCAGGGTTAAAACTAGACTTAATATACATTAAAAGTGAGGAATTCTCAATGCATACTCGTGATTGCGGTACACACAAAGTTTCTGACGAACAAGAAAAAACATCAGCTCTTGTGTAATGACTTGATATAGATAATGGAATGACTATGGATGAAGTGTCCTAGATACACATCAGCATCTGGTTTCTTTGCATGTTTAAAACGTTCCTTGTGAGAAAGTCCATGTTGGCTTGCTATGTTTAGTGTGTCTCCTGGTCACAACTTTAAGTTTCTAAGAATATAATAAGACAAATTAGTGCATCCTTAAATGACCATTTATTATACAATCCCATTTGGGGCAGTGCGATATGCTAATAAAACAAAGAATAGTGATTGATAAATTCAGTTGTACTCATGTAATTGAAAATACATGATGTGTAAAGTTTGAACTAATCAACCTCATTTGTTTTTGTAAATAAACCCTTATAGTAAATGTGATGCTTGCAAGATTTTCTAAAAAATTTGGGACGGGGCACGTTTTCCACTGCTTTACAGAACCTGGCTTTTCAATAACATTAAATCGTTTGGGAACTGAGGACATCAATTGTAATTTGGAAAGTGTGATCCCCCCCCCCCCCCCCATTCCTGCTTGATACAGGACTTCAGCTGCTCAGGTCTCTGTTGAGGTCTCCTTTGCCATATTTTGCACTTGATGCGCTGCACATTCTCAGTGGGACAACTGGTCTTGGCTTCAGGCCGGCCAGTGTAGCACTCACACTCTGTGATTACAAAATCACGCTGTTGTAATACTTGCAGAATGTGGCTTGGCTGTGCCTTGCTGAAATAACCAAGGACATCCTTGGAAAAGATGTCGTCTAGATGGCAGCCTATGTTACATGTGTACCCTTCAGTGTTTATAGTGTCTGCACAGATGTGCAAGTTCCCCATGTCACCGGAGGCTCAGACATACCCGCATATCATGACAGACCCTGGTGCATGAATTTGGCATTGATGACAATACGGATGATCATTTTCCTCTATGGCCTGGGAAACATGACATTTATTTTCCTCAAAATGAAGTTCATAGGTGGACTTCTGAGTCCGCAGCATGTCTCCACTTTGTGTCAGTACATCTTGGCTTTCTGGATATAGCTGATGTGTGGCTTCCACTTTGCACAGTAGACTCTGCACATGGTCTACAAATGCAAGTATTTTATTTATATCTTCTACTGAAGCCAAAATGTTCAGTTCACAGTAATCTCCAATTAAAAATGGACTGTTTCAACATACAGCATGGCCAGCAGTTTTGTTCCGAGTTCTTTCTGATTTCTCCTGTGAGAAATTAAGGAAATCATTATTACTATTAAAATGGGCCAAAAAAGGACATTACTGAGAGTGGGGGGGGGGAATAGTAAAGTGCCAGTCAGAGGAATGCAAGACACAAAATTAGATGGAAGAAATGAGTAGAGAGAAGATGACACAAATGAACTGTTAAAGAATTAAAGGGGAGACTTTCAGAAACTCTTTGGCATCAAATGTCACTATTTTTCAAAATTACAATATGAATCGAATTTTCAGAAGTACTAGATGCAATGTGCTATGCATCATTGCTAGGTCACACAAGGTGAAAGATGTCATCCACTCAAGTGGACTGAGGAAAAATGGTCAGCACACAGTGTAGATGCTGCAACAGTGTTTGCCGTCACTGGTTTCCAGAAGAATTCCTGAGCACATTTGCTTACAGTCATAATGGAAGAATGTCGGTTTTCAATGCAGTGCAATCTGCGGGCATGAAGATCACCAGCATTCAATACTGGTTTGCAGCCTTGCCTTTCATCCACAGTAATTTCTCTGGATTCTCTGAATACTTTTAGCGATGTTATGGACCATAGGTGTTGGAATCCGAGTTCCTTGCAATCATACGTTGAGAAATGTTGTTTCTAAACCGTTGAACTCGGCTCATCCTTGCTTGTAAACAGCCGAGCCTTCTGTCTCAACTTTTTTGAACATGTTGCATCACATTTAAAATGAGTGTATATTTACAAAAATAAATGAAGTTTAGTTCAAACTTATCATGACTTTGCAGTGTTTTCAGTTACATTTAGGTAAATTGAATTTACCAATAATTGGCTTTGGTTTTTATTTGCATTTTTCACACTGTCCCAACTTCTTTGGAAATGGAGTTGGAGGTATATGTGTAATGACTGTAAGGCATACGGTGAAATGTCTGACACTGGCCTGTTCCCAGCAGCACCCTGAGGTCCCCATCATCACCCATTCAGGAGGAGGATGAGGAGAAGCTGTCCGAGGTTTCTGATAGCCAGCCGCACGCCCTGCTCTCCAGCAGTCCCGCCTCCACTGAGGTAAGCCCCCAGCACCCTGTCCTGCCTACCAGCCTGCTACTCCTTATAGCATTTTGCTAAAATCGAAGCCATTTCTTCCCTTGTCTCCTGTAGGCCATTGCTGCCGAGGAAGGGCCAGGGTGCATCACTCCTGATGAAGGTCAGTGGTGGGTTGCAGAGTAACAGGGTGTGCTTTAAGTGAAAGGGGTGTAATGGAGAATGTGGCAAAGCCAGCTGAGGTTTCAGAGCTATGAGCCTGTTAATGAAGCTGTTACATGTGGGGATATTTCACTCATCAAAAAAGGAATTGTGATCATAGATTAAGAATTTCCAGAAAGGACTTGCTTTTAAAGGCCAAAGCAAGGTGCTTAATGTGAATTGGTTTAATAACAGCAAAATAACAAAAAAACAAGGAAATAGAAGGAGGAACTAGTATGGTGCCTCTTAAGGTTATTTATTAACTCTGTTTTTGTGGTTAACATTCCAAGTCATTACATGAATGAGAACATTTTTATTTGTTGAAGCTGTTCTCAGTCACCTTTTGACATCAAGTGCATTTTGCAAATACATTTTTGAAGTTGTTGTCTTACTAACATGTCTTGCCCTTTCCTTGCTTCCACTGTGCAGAAGATAGACTTCACTCTATGGGTGAGATCTTTCATGACAGCAGCAGTGAGCACAGCCGTCTAACAAAGACCGAGAGTGACCCACCTGTGGAGTTGTCACTACCAGGTAACCCTGTCTCCCCCATCAATGGCTGTTCCACTTTTGCTGTCAGTGCATGCTCCCTCCTCTGGACCTTTCCTGCTGTCAAGGAGAACTAATTCCTTCCCATCTGTGTGTCCAATTCGTGTACCTTTGGCGCATGAAGAACTTCTGCTTTTGGTCATGGTCCTTATCTAGGTATTGGTCTGCAGTTTGCATGTACAAAAGGATTCGGATTGTTGAATTAATGCTCCAGTGTAGATGGTCTTTCATTGGGGCCCAGGTGTATGAATTGCTTGCTATTCTTGCATTGTCTTTGCACCTCACCTGAACTCTCTGTGCTTTTCTCCTTGGTTTTCTAACCCTTTTGTCCTTCCTTTCCCTTCCCTGCCCGCTTGCTTGCTTTTTTGGTGGGACAGCCCCAGGTCCTGACTCCTGCTGTGTTGCTATTGAGAAATGACACCGGTAGGTTCCAGCTGTCCTCCGTCCTGCACCACTGGCGTTCTCACCAACTTGCAACTGTGCTTTTTTCCCCATAATATTACTGTTTATTGTGTTTTATTGTACTTGCAGCAAATGTATTTGTCCTATAATAAGACAAATGTCATTCACAGAAAATGTTTAAAGCTATTTATCTGGGTCGTAATTATATATTTCCTCAGGAAAAAAGCATTTCCTCTGGAAAGAAGCAAGTGAACCGTAGCACAATAAAAACTAACAAGAATTATTTCTGTTCTCCAAAAAGTTCCTGATATCTTGTTGGATGGCTAGATGAACACCGCTTCAGTTCCAAAACCTCTTCTCAGGGGCACCCCAGTCATTCCATATATTTGTTAAATTTCACCACCAGCTTAGTTAATTAAATTGACTCAGTGGCATATTGATTAGCCAAACATGGAATGCTAGTGGTCCAGTCAAAAAATACATTGGTGTATGGGCTAACTTTAAGAGAGGTTTTGAAATGGCTAAGCTGACACAATTTGACAGGCATATCATAGTTTTAGACCAACATGAGATCATTTAAACATCATTGTCTTTGATGGCCTAACACCTTTTCGCAGTACTGTATGCGTATGTATACTTTGGATTGTACACAGACAGGATGAGTATGGTGTACACCTCTCACTTCCTGTTGAAGGTATGTTTCTGCTCCTCTAATTCCCCTTGACCTTTTCTTGCATTGCCTTACGTCCACAGGCTCATCAGAGTCTACGGAAAGTTTGAAGAGCCAGAGCACCAACAGCTCTAGCCAGCCTCTCTTGTGCCCCCCAAGCAGTCTGCACATTGAGGACGAACAGCTCATCCCCTAGCAGTGGGTGTGCCCTCTAGGCTCCTGCCGCCCTGTCCCATGGCTTACCTGGTCTAGTTGTCATCCACTTTCCTGTCCTCATTGTTCTCTATCTGCCCCATGGATCGCGCCTGGTTGTATTCAGCCTTTGGATGAGTAGTGCCAAATAGCACTTATACAAAAGTCATCACCACCCACCAAGCCTTCAGTGTCCCAGACTTTATGTATCTGTGGAAAACTGTCCAATCTCCAGGAATCACTGCTCGCCTACAAAGACTAGCTACATTATGCTTTGTTGCGACCCAATGCATTTGAAATCAGCACTTTTCCCGAAGTGTGCTCCAGCCAATCAAAGAGGGGTTCCGTTGCTAGCACTCGGCCACTCAGTGCCAGTGGCACTCGATTGTTCTACCAGAGATCACAGTGGTGGTGGTTGAAGTGGCTTCCCATTGGTTCTGTAAAGCGCTTTGAGTGTTTGAAAAAGTGCTATATAGATGTAACTTTCAATCATTCATCCATCCATCCATACCTGGCATCACAAACACACATCTGATTTGCCATTTTAATACATCTGATTAAGTCCTGATCAAACTGATTTTAATGCCTGGAAAGTATCCCGTTAATGTTCCCTCCCAAGGTTATGTGGTTGAACCATGACCTTACTTTGAGGGAAATTAAGTGTTTTTTGTGGTAGTTTTTTTTGTGAAACCTAAATTTATACTAATGTCCAGGGTGTCTTGAGTGGAAAATGATTAACCGAACCCCTTACACTTAAATGGGAAAGAGTGGTAGATTCACGTGAAGTGTAACCCTAAAAAGGTATCATTCCAGGAATTTAACAATTCTTGCATTTAATATCTTACCCCACCGGTCACCCTAAATCATCTTATTCACAGTTTTGGTTAAATCAGTAACTATGTATTCAAGTGGCTTCCACGGCTGGCAGAACTACCCCCTGCATGCTAGCTGTGAGCTGTTTTGATTGAAGTTTCTGTTCTAAGATCTGTGTCTATGGTCATTAATGTCCCTGTTTCCCCACTTTTCCCTGCTCTGTGTGGCTAACCTTGCATCCTTGCATGTGACCTTGCCAATGAAAAGTTAGTCTTACCAAAGGTTGTTGGTCAGGAGCTGTTTTCTGTTTGTGTTTAAAGCTCAAACTCTAAGAAACCATTTCAAGTACTTAGATTTAAGCATTGTTTCACTAAACAGTAGTATTTTTAAATCGATCTTATATTCTTTGTTTTATATTGCTGATTTTAGCTGAAGATTTATATATGCCTACCCTTGTATATTTCACTTGCTAACTAAAAAAGATTTTAACAAGCCTGCTATCCTTTATGCATGTTTTAGCTTGATGGATAGCTATAATTTAAATACGCTGTTATCTTTTTCATACCTAGTGCATTTGTAAATTAAAAATAAAGGCTTCTTGCATACATATATTTTTTGATCCACTTATGTAAAGAGTACATTGTCACGTTAGTACAAATTAACAATGCTGTGACCTACACAGGAATTACAGTATACTCTTCAATTTCAATTATGTAAAGAATAACAAAATGATATAACTTTTTCTTCATAGAAAATGATGCCGTTATGTTCAGTTTGAACCTATATAGCTAGAACGGTCCTTTCAGGTCCCCCATCTTTATCTCAACCATGAAATAAGTTGATATATTTTGGATTAACCGTATTAAACCCTGATGCAGAAATCATGGCTGGCGTTTGCTTATGTAACCCTGGAAATGCACAATTTGCTGTATGTGTGCCTTTAAGATGATGCACTGGCATGGCTGGCTGGCTAGCAGATATTCTGGTCTTCAGTGTTTTTTTTTTTTTTTTTACTTTCAAAAGTAAAATCACTACTTCAAAATATCCAGAACTTAAGCATTTGAGTTCCTTTGAATGCCTTTTATAGAATTCTGCAGTAATGGAGATGTCTTGGGGGTCAGATTTAACTTTCACTGCCTTTTAACTGTCATTCTCAAACTGTGAATGTATCCAAAAATCCAAAGTACACCTGGGGAAATGGGCAGGGATGATGGGCACAAATGAGCTGCTACTTCTGACAGTGGTTCAACAACACATTTTCCATCACCGTATTAGCTGCTTTTCTTAGTCATATACCTTTTAGCTATTTTGGGAATAGTTACTCAGCTTTACCGTGAATGTCTAGGGAGTGTACTAGGTGCCTTTTTGTCCCAGAAAGTCATGTATTAATGAGTGTTGCCTGTTTATTATTGTTCACTTTAGGGGAACTAGTGCTGGATTCTGTAATTAAACAAGTTTCTTTTAAATGATTACTTTTCTAAGCCATAATTGATTACTATTGTTCAGTGTCAGAATTAAATATCTTAAATGTGTTATTCTCCAGAGGCACATTTTAATAAGAATTTGCCTCTGCCCCCCCACCCCCAATGCATTCTTAATCTCATTGCACAATATTTACTGTTGATTATGTGCATGCGATCCAGTACACATTATAGCATCTAAAGTCATTCACTGTCCATTTACTTGTATTATTTTTTCCAGTTTATATTTTGGCAGCAGGTTATACTGGTAGTACAATGAAGTAACTTGAGTTTAACACTTGTATTAGAGGGTAGAGACAGGCAGGCAGGTCTTTTTTCAAGTAGGGATTCCTTTTTAAATATCTTAAGATGTACAGGATAGCATTTTTTTGGAGTAGCATATAATGGCAATATTTTCTGCCATGCAGAATACAGAAAACTGATTTAAGAAGCTTCCACTATTATATACACTACTGTTGAAAAGTTTGGGGTCACTTAGAAATTTCCTTGTTTCAAGCATTGTTTGTCCATTTAAAATAACATCGTTAATCAGAAATATGATGTAGACATTGTTAATGTTGTTCAAGACTATTGTAGCTGAAAATGGCTGCTTTTTATTGTAATATCTACAGAAGCCCATTATCAGCAACCATCAGTCCTGTGTTCCAAAGGCAAATGTTTGCTAATCCAAGTTTATCATTTTATAAGGCAAATTTGATCATTAGAAAACCCCTTTGAAATTGTTAGCACAGCTGACAACTGGTGTGCTGATTAAAGAAGCAATAAAACTGCCCTTCTTTAGATTAGTTGAATGTTTGGAGCATCAGCAATTGTGGGTTCGACTGAAGACTCAAAACGGCCAGAAACAAAGAATTTTCTACTGATACTAATCAGTCGATTGTTGTTCTGAGAAATGAAGGCTATTCCATGGGAAATTTGTAAGTGACCCGAAACTTGAATGGTACTGTATCTGCAAAATGACAACTGACAGTAACGAGACTTACTTTGTCTTGCTTATTTTGCATGGTAATTTACACTCTTAAAATTATTAAACAATTTTTAAAAAGGATATGCACTTTCTAGTCTTAGAAGTGTTGGCTTTCAGTGGATAATAAGCTGCAATGTAGGCATAATTAACTGAAAATGGTGGCATTACTGCTTAGCAGGGATTTGGGTAATATGACTGCATTGAACTTAATAGCCTCTGCTTTTAAAATTATGAAAATGTTCAAAGGAGCCCACCTCCATTATTTTGCACTCGTAGTCAGTTTTAATGATATTGTTTCAAGTTTCTAATGCTTATTAGTATTAATATTTGTTTGTGTTAATCTGATATGCTTAAGTTTTTAAAAGCTTCCTATTTACAGTTGACTGGAATATCAGGGAAAATTTCACAAACTGACATTGCCAAAGAGCATCTTATGACAGTACCACTCTTGAATTCAGTGAGCTCTTCTGAATGACCCATTCTTTCACAAATGTTTGTAAACTTGACTGCATGGCTAGATGCTTGATTTTATACACTTGTGGCAGTAGATCTAAATGAAACACCTGAATTCAATGATTAATAGGTGTGTGCCAATACTTTTGTCCATATAGTGTGTGTGGTGTGCTTAGCTAAAAGTCAAGAATCATGCCTGTTAGATGCAGCTGCTGTACTCATAATACTCTCCGAAGCCTGAATTGTATGTATAGTAGGGCTGCCGCTAACGACTATTTTTCTAAAGGTTAATCTATCGACTATTTTATCGATTGGTCGATTAATCTAAACGATTACATTTCCTTCAGAAATCAACTTTTAATTTAAGTTTAAGTTAATTTTATTTAGACAACAAAAAAACTAAAGTGTTTTAGATAATGTACACCGGCTTTTCGGCACTATGCGCACATTATTTTCGCCCACAATTCGACAAGCAGATTAATAGTATGCCTAAAAATATTAATGATATGCGTATTGTGTAGTTATTAATCTATATAAATTTGGCGTATCCTTATGCTTAATAAACTCAGCGGAGTACGCCACATGCGACACAAGCCACAAGCACAGAAGTCACGATGAAGGAACGGACAGATAAGCAGCCACATATTTGAAAAGACGAGAAGATAGTGGTGTGGCGGTACTTTTTGCAGATTAAAGTCCGACACGCTTTTTTGTAAATATGGTTTTCATTTTTATTTCAGTTCACGAATTAATTTCTTTTATTTAGTGTCCGTTTTCATTTAAGTTTTTGTTTACGATAACGACACTGGTCCCAACAAGTACAATGTGCACAAGCGCGCACACCGACACCCTCTTTCAGTGTAGAATAAGCCTGTAGATTTTAGCCTTAACATTTCCACAAACTTATTCAATGAAGATTCTAATGTAGCAGGCAGACAACTTTATGTCTTTAATAATGAGTGTATTTAGCAGCTACAAGGACAAAAGATGTTAAAAAGCTCTCCGCTCTAATGCTAATTTAATAAACATGAGTAGAGAGCATTTAGGGTGATTTTTGCCTAATCTGGCGGTCCATCGTCCAGAATAGCTCCTGTGGGTTTCCTCTTCAGGTGCTCCTGCATTCGCGCTAGTACCGCTATGGTATGCCGTCCAATTTTGTACTGTGTAAAACAACCTTTTTGTTTTGTTATTATTTGAACTAATCCCATAATTACGTAGTGATATTAAAGGAAAACATTTGTTATAATGAATTGAAGTATTTTAGAAATCATAAAAGTAACTTTATTAAAATTATTTAAAAAAAAAAACGATGCGTCGATTTAAAATATTTTCAGCGTCGACATCATACATCGACTAGCCGCAATGTATGGCTACTGATGCGCACAGTGTGTGGTGACGGTGTATGGAGAGTTCTTATTTGGGTTACAGGCAACCAGATTTTAGTGTGACATTGTAATGTGTCAGTGGATGTGATTGTTGTCTGGAGTTTGTGTCACCATTCAGAGCAAGGGTAGTGAGGCTAAATATAACGCATAGCAAGAACTAACACCAATGCAAACAAACACTAGAGGTGTCTTGGAGGTAGAAACTGGGCAACAGCCAGAGAACAGACTTAGTGTAAGTTAGTGGAGAACCCAAACTCCATCACAGACAAACCCTTGCCTTTGAATATTGGCGAGGCAGCGTATTTAAGTCCATGCTGACGCAAAACCTTGTTTATTTGTGTCATATGTATTTCCTGGCATTTCTGAAGTGTAGGCTCACAGTATAGCCTTATAGGAAATGGCTTGCCAGGTCTGTTATAAGTACAGTACAGTAAGCCTGTTTGCTGTTGCAAAAAACAACCTCTAGATGGCAGTGAGTAGTTTAGCTTTTTTTTTTATTAAGTCGGTGAGCAAAGACGTCCCCAACTTACAATAGAACCAGCTTGTGAATCCTAAGCAATCAGTAGCTAATTAATGAGTATTTTTCTAATAAATTTAAAAAGTATGACAGATTTGTCAAAGTGTGCGAAGATTCTCTTTATAGCACAACCTACGTATTTCATAGTGTTCCTGGTGTAACTGTAGCGCATAGGCACACTTGGCAAACTTTTCTATCAGCACCCCCACCCCCCTCAGTAAACTGTACCACCAGCACCATGCAAGCTGATTAGTGGATTATTGATGATGTGTCATTTTTAATTCTCTCTCATTTCTATTTCCGCTCGAGTGGCCAGCTTGGGAGGCCTCCTAGTCATGTCAGCCTAGGACCCACTCCTGTCAAATCCAATGCACATGCCTATATAAAAACCAAATAAAATATATAAAAGTACACATCCATCTATACATTTTTTCATCAACAGCTTATCCATGTTTCCTTTTCTCTGAGCCAGAAATCAGGCAGAGATCCGCAATAAGTGGCCCAGATCTGGTTCCTGAGAGTCAAATGTTTCGCCCATGTGAAAATATCGCATTAAACATATTTAACATCAGCTGCTTTTTATTTTTTTAATTCATGCAGTAATATATATAAATGTGCTTTATTTACCTAAATTGAGCTGTATGTCTTGCAGAAAGGCTTTAACAGTTAAGATTTCATGGGACACTAAGCACCGGTGGACATCCACCTTGGTTCTGCCCCAGATGCTGTTTACTTAGCAGTCTACTGATTTTCTGTGACTTCCACTTCATAAAGAAACCAATTTGTCTCCAATCCAACATAAAATGCACCTCTAATGTGATGCAGTACAAGTCCAGAGAGCAGCTGAAGTGCTACATTATCAAGGAAATGCCCTAACCTTACATTGAAAGGAAATTGAAAAATAATAGTAAGGAAGGGATTTTTTTTTCTCAAAAACTGTATTCAGAAAAAAGCAAAGCTCTCAAATTCAAAGATTTTAAATGGCACAATGCTTGTCGGTAGTACCTAAAATGTTAAAACGCTCCATGTTCTCCATTTGGAACAAATTTCAACCGTATTAGTCTCCAAATAAATTTTCAAAGAGTGATTTAATAGTGTTGCAGACGTGGTTAGCAATGCCGCAACTGCAGAACGTCAGTTAATTAACTGATTAACTGATTGATGGGTTGGTTGCATGATTTCTCCATTCAAGTTTTATTGTTGCGTATTTTGGGAATACAATAAAATTCTTATGCTTCAGCATCTTGCTTACTGTAACATGGGGTTGGAAGAGGGGGTGAAACACAGGACAAAATGGTGCTGTAGTTCAGCAAGATAGCACTAATTAATGAGAAGTAATTATTTAGTTTTAGTTATACTTTGAATCCTCAAAAGCTAAGGATACCAACAATACAGTAAAAAATGAATGGAAACATACACAGTGTACGATCTGAGTTTCCTTCACCCAGTGATAGAACTAGAGGTAAAAAATACACTTTCTGTTATTCACTCACTTCAAATGATAATGCACAATGTAATTTTTTGTTTCATTTCATTTTTATATTTCTTTGGTCAGTTTTTGAAAGTCACTGTAAGAATTAATACCTCTTAGCCCCCCATTTAAATGTAGTACAAGCAATGGGACCTTCCTGAAATAAAACGTTTAAAACAACCAAACAACTAGCAAAAACATGTTCAAACATGGTCCAGCTTAAATACAGACATTCACGAGATGCTAACTAAACAAAAACCAATTTCTGTAAGTTTTACTTATATGGATAAACAAACTTTAATTGCAAACAAACTTGGTTTCCCTTTTCCATTATAAGCATTTTGAAGACTTCTACCCTCAGTACATCACATTATTTTGAAACCTCTGTTTTTTGGCAACAATTTATATAAATCTTGGCTCGATAGTTTCCATGTTATGAGTTAGTTGTCTGGAAAGCCTTGCCATTTAGGGTAGATCAAACGGATAGGCCTATATGCAGGCTTCTTTTGTTATGTAGGCTGAGAACTACATATTGAATGCTGTGAATCATGTGTATACGCAGTTTTGCAGGTGCTGTATTTGCAGGGGTAGTTTTTTCTGTTTTTAAGCATTTTTGCTTGTTTTAAGACTAAAGGCCTATGACAGATATCAATCTTCGGACCCTTTTGGAGATACAAACGCCGAGATCAGCATACTCTGGTGAGTGCTATGTTATTCATGTAAACATACATTCAATTCAATTCAATTGAATTATAGCCCTTAGAAGGACTAACACAGACATCAATCACCTCATCGACACAAGTAACACAGGAAACACAGGGAGGTCTGATGCCGGAAAGGTAGGGAGGTCTGAGGGCATGGAAATACTCGAGCAACTGGCATAGATCGGGGCACACATAGTTAAATACACTTACATAACCTGGGGACACAGCACAACTATTTACAATAACAATTACACATAGGGCTATTTACATAGCTGCTGAGTATGCTGGGAAATTCTAATGGGCTCCATTATGCAGAGCTATCTCCCCGACGCTACACTGCCCCCCTTCAAAGGTCTACCGTCCCAGCAACCACCACACCCAGTCTCCAACTCTAAATCAAGTCCCAGAGGTCCAGTGGCAACCATTGTGTCTCCAGTGATGGAGGGAGCCATCCACTTGCGAGCGTTGGTGAGGCTGAGGAGACTGGTGGATGCTGAGCTGCTGATGGGCGCTGGCATTGCAGGTCTCCCTGGACACTGACTCTTTGCCTTATGCAGCTTGGTGCGAACCTACTGCCCCTCCTGCTCTTTGGATTGGGCAGCCTCGTATAGCTGCTTCAGGTTCTGCTGGTACTGGCAGCAGTGCTCCCTAGCCAGCTGGTCCTCCTGAGCGCGGCATGCCCCCTATGGATCGAGCTGCACAGCCTCCACAGCCTCAGCCTCCTGCTCCTTGCAGCTGCGCTCATGCTTCTACAAACCCAGCTGTTTGTACAGTTTCTCCAGGGTGTGCTTCCCCTTTTCCACGTGCTCCCACAGCCACTCTTCATCTGGCTCGCTCTGTTGGTGGCACTGATCCAACTCTTGGCACTCCTGGTTGAGTTGGGCCACCAAGCTGCGACACGCTTCCTCATGGCTCAGTAGATGTGCTTCCACTAACTCAACTTGCTGCGTCTGCCTGTCACGTTCCAACTCCAACTTGCACTACTTCTGTTTTTCTAACTCACATAGCTGCTCCCAGTCCTGCTGATCCTACTTTGCTGCTCTTCCTGCTCGCAGCGCTCTTGAACCAGTCGGGCCTTCCAGCTGTGGCACACCTCCTTGCTCCTTTCAGCCGAGCTGAGCAGCCTTTTCCTACTGCCTTTGTCAGTCACGGTCACAGCTGGGGTTGCGCCGCAGCTCCTCGCAAATGGTGAGTAGGGAGCCCTCAATGGCCAGTGGGCAGCCAGAGTCTGCAGTGGTGCCTGCGTCTTTAGTCGCTGACTTATTCTTCGATGGGGCACCAGTGGGCTGGCAGGGGCGGCTTGAGGATGCACTGCACAGTTCTAGGGCATTTCGGATGGACTGAATAGCATTTCCTTCACTGCACCGCTCCCAGCTCATCTGTTGGTGGCATTGGGATAGACTTCTGGGCAAGCAAACAAGCTTCTTCTCCTGAAGCCTTTGGTCCCAGCCCAGCCTAGCCATGAAGCTGCCACCTCTCCCCGTTCCCCACTCTGCAGCTACCTGCAGGTCTGCCAGGCTGGAGCAGGCTTACCGAACAATGTTAAGGAGTGCCCACTCAAGCAGCACCAGTGGGGTCACTTCTAGCATCCCATTTCTGACACTAATGTAATTACCAGTAGACTGAAGCATCACGGCTGCAGGAAACTAAAAGATGAGATGTTTGCAAAGAAAACATATTCTGTAACTATAGCCCTTACAAGAATTACTTCATGGAAACATAAAACAGGCAAACATACCAAGGTCTGACGCTGGACAGTAAGGTACATACATGGTAACTATTTACAGAGGGCTCAGGAACGCACAGGTAATTGGCACAGATCGGGGCACACACAGGCAAATGCACTTAGATAAACCTGGGACCCAGTACAACTATTTAAAATAACAAATACACAGGAGGCTACTTACACGGCTGGCGAGCATGCCGGGAATTCTTAATGGGCTCAGCTATGTGGAGCCATGTTACTGGCGCTACGCTATGTTCAAATATGTTTGCATATTAAATATGTTTAATGACTTAAGACTTAACGGAGGGAGACCAATTTAAGGGTACAATAAAAAGTATAAACTTAATATGGTAAATTCAGATTATAGCAATGTTTTAAACTGGAGGTGTCAGGTATTCATTCATACAGTGGGCAGTACAGAGGGATTTGTAATTAACATGGCAGCTCTCAATTCTGTATTTGAAGAGAAGCATGTGTTTGAATCCGTTTCCTCCATGTTTCTTGGCATCTTGTTCAGCATGTCCAGTCCCTTATGACCTGACCTGGGACAGATTTCACACTTAGACCTACTATAAAACTGCAGTAGGTGAGCAGTTAAGAAAGATGGATGATTAGAATGAAGCAGTACCGGTCCTAGCTAACGTGGCACCCTAGGCAAGCATCACCACTGGTGCAAAAGTAAAATTGGCAGGCAAGTCGGCATCCCCTCAAAAGCTGGAGCCCTAGGTGGCTGCCTATGTCGCCTAAAGGATGCTTGTGGTCCAGATTGTTTAATACCATCTCTATAATTTTCAACCACAAAATCTGATATACAAAAAAACATAGCAGGCCTAGGTATTAAGAAACTTGCTATAATGAAAGGCAATATGTGCATATTTAATTTCTCAAGAGAAGTAAATTTGTTTTACATGATTAGAAAGTGGTAAACAGTGGTTATTAAGGACAGCTCTGGAAAAAATTAAGAGACCACAGTGAAATTTTCAGCTTCACTCATTTCTCAGTTTATGGGTGTGTGTCTGTGTAAAATAATACATTTTTTTTGCAAACTCCAGCCTAGCTCTTCCCTGCTTCTCATTGATGAAGGGCTTCTTCCTTGCTTTATGGTTCTTCAGTCCTGCTTCTAGGAGCCTATTATGAAATGTCCTAGCATTGTACTTCACATCACATAATGCTTCCCATTCTAGTTGAAGGTCACTTGAGATCATCCTCTGATTTATGAGGCACTGGCAGATAATTTGATCGTCATTTCTGGCATTAGAAAGTTGCTTCTGCTCTCTACCTGGCTGGTTTTTGGTCATTCCCAGTGTCTCCTGCTTCACTTTGCTCTCATGTACTGCTGTCTTACAAACTTTGAGCATGGAAACAGCCTGCCTGGCAGTGTAGCCTTCTACCAGCAGAACCAGGGTTAAACCAGGATTTAAAAATCCAGATTTTTTAAAAAATATCGAGTGATCTCTTAATTTTTTCCCAGAGCTGTATATGTGCACCAGTTCATTTATTGGTGCTTGGTTTTCAGTCATCTGCCATTTAATTTTTAATAATCTTGGTTTGTGATTTTTCAAAATTTCTGAATTTAGAAAAAGCATTTGCGTTTTCCCCCAAAATCTGATCTGACCATAATCTGAGGCTCGGTAACGTTATCTCGCTTGTACTGCTGAAGCTGGTGCATTTAAAGAAACGCACCTTCGTTTTTCATTTTGCGCTTTTTGTTGTTGACGCTCCCTAATGGTTCCGAGGCACGCTCGGTTCGAGCCAGTGAAAATGGACGGAAAGCTGAAACTTGGATACCATTTAACCAATCAGCGACGCGCAATGTGCTTATAGGATCACTGGAGTCCTTAGTATTCGCAAGGAGGGGAAGGAAACGTTCTTAGGTCGTATGTTATTGCCAGTAAATAAGAAAGCGTTTTCAGTTATATTATTTTAGATGCACATGGATATTAAGTTGCTCATTTTGGTGTTTGCAATTGAAGATCCGGACGTTTGTAATTTAATATACAGAAAAAGAAGAAATCCGACTATTTGAACAGGTTTGCTTAAGACCTCCCCTGTACACTTGTTGCACATTGGACAGCCGCACCTCAGAGGCGTTTGTGAGAGCCAGGTAACATCCAAGGATTCCGGTATTCCTACAGGTACCTCTTGCGAGTATCTCACCATCTATCAGCTGAAAAGGGATGTAACCCAGAACAGTGACTGTGAGAGCTTCGTTTATTTTCTAAAAACGGATATTTATTTCATTTGTACTTAATTTTAATTTTTATTTCGAAATCCGGTAGATTATAATGTAACGACCATTCTATTTTAACCTGGCGAAATTATCGTTTAGTGTAAATGAAGAAATATATTTAGTTGCATGTGAATTGTTTGACAAACTGCTGTGCATTATTACTAACACAAATACGTGGTATACTTTATTGCATATAGTTTCATCGGCGAGGAAGACGGATATACAATATAATGTTATTCAGAAATTGACTGTTCTTTATCTGTCAGGTCAGTATCTATCTGCGCGTCACCCATCAAGACCTCTTATTTACAGATTGCCGGTAATTTGCTCGCTATGCCTGTGCTCACGAGTCCAGAGATTGCCAACAAGTTTAAAGAGAAATGGATGATGCTCCATCCGGAGGATGTGGACAATGTCAGCGGCTCAGTTCATCTTGACGACAGCCTTACCAGCCTCCAGTGGCTTCAGGATTTTTCGATCCTGAGCGCCTACCTGGAAAGACCCCCCAGCTCTGGTGATCTTCCGCAACATGTCGCGCATCACAAACACGTGTGTCCGCGGGGTAACAGCTCGCCTGCTAGTCCAACCGCAGGAGATACGGCCGCTACGGGAATGCCCCAGAGTCTGGGAAAGCCTGTTACTTCCAGCAGCGCTTCAGCCATCGTTACTAGCACCAGTTATCTGCATCAACCCATAACCGATAATCAACAAGTCTCAACAGCCGGCAACCCACATGAGGAAATAGACTATAAGACCAACCACCAAGTAAAACCTCCGTATTCTTATGCTACGCTTATTTGCATGGCAATGCAAGCCAGCAAGAAAACTAAAATCACTCTCTCTGCCATATATAACTGGATCACAGAAAACTTCTGCTACTACAGACACGCAGATCCCAGCTGGCAGGTAAGTGACTCTGCTTCATTCATTATTAACGAGGGATAAGGTAAGTGAGGATGAGGGTTAGAAAAAAAATTGTACGCACAGGGGAAATATCATATATTCAATAAAATTATATTAAACGTGTCTGACGTATGTAGCCCAACAGACGAATAGCAAACGAATATTTTACAAATAACCTTGTTTTAAGAGTCGCTTTCCACTCAATGTTTTGGCTGTCGCTTTTTGCGTTTATATGACAATACCTGTGGAGAAATATTACTGTTTCGTATAATATCAGAAATCGATATGGGCTCACAGGAGCGGGTGCCACTAATAACAACACTGCCGGTACCACTGATTCTCGCAAGTGGTTCGAATACCCTATCCGTTAGTTAAAAAATGCATGAGCTGTTCCTGGCAGCAGAAGGGTGCGTGTGACAGGTGCACACAAAGGTGCTCAATAGTCGCTCGTATCACCCAAAATGGTACTGGGGTTGTACCTCCTTTATTATATTGCTGCTATACTAGAAGCAGTAGCCTATTAATAAGAAGGGAATGCGTTCTTTTACAAAGTAATAATAGTATTTTGTCTGCGTGGAAGAAGAAACCTTTGTTAATTCTTTTGCTTTTGACAGCTAAAAATTAGGAATAATGTTGTAAAATACTTTGCAGTACAGTAGTTTCTCTTAAAGTGAATATGATGTATGCTTTAACTGTTGAGTTTAAATATGTGCAATGGATAATGCACGGTTGGCGCCCCTTCCTGGGTTGTTCCCTGCCTTGCGCCCGTAGCCTCCGGGATAGGCTCCGGACCCCCCGCGACCCTGAATAGGACAAACGGTTGCAGAAAATGGATGGTTGGATGGATGGATTATGCACTATATTTTCTGACTCTATCCTACCTCGTGTCCCAGGGAGTCTTGTTAATGCGAGCTTGTTTCTCTAAGCAAATCTGGGTGTTTAATGCCTGAAATCCACACAGCTCTCATACTGGAAATTGCTGCATGTTTTGTAGTTTGGTGTTTTCCCCTTTTTGCTTTTTACTTCCTTTAAACGAAGAGATAAAAGCCTCCTCACCTATACAATATGTAATGACACAGCATGGGTGCTGAAAACTGGGATCGTATTGGAACAGTGCTCCATGCACGCTACTGATAAGGGTTAGTCACTGAGTAAATTGACTTTAATGCAGAATCAGACAATAAGCCGAGTGATATCTTTGAGTGGAATGGAACCGAATACCAATATTAGGGTTGAACGACTGGTTCCGTGTTTTTGATTTAGCTTGAAATACGTGAGTGAAGAACATTCTTTACATTTTGATTGGCATTAAGAGTTTTCGCGCAAAAAAACAAGTCCGCTAAATTACCGTGTTTGGCGGCGTGCCGCGAGGCAACAGTGAAATCATAAAACATATGCAAATGACAGGGGTAATCTGGGTGTCAGTGATAGACCACACGGAGCCTGATGAATCTGTATAATAAGCAGGGCCATTATTTGCCTGCAAGTGCAGGCAGATACGGCAGTGTGCTTTTTACACGCAGTCATTGGTTAACACAAAGCCATTCTCATCTTTTCTGTTAGTCCTATAGCCTGGGTTTTGTTGTTAATTTAAACAGAAACCGCAAATATACACATATAGACAGGCTCTGGGGAAAAGCTAGAACAACCTTACTCACAAGGGAGGGGGGAAGAGCTGATGTTATGGTGGATCGTTTGTATTTATATTGATGAAAAGGGTCTGTTAGGTATATGGAGGGAGGAGGGAAAAGAAACCATTTACTACTCATTACTTTGCTACTGATTATTGCATTTTTAGTGATGTCGTAAATGTTTCCTGACTTCTTGCCACGTTTCCCACAGAATTCGATCCGCCATAACCTGTCACTCAACAAGTGCTTCATGAAGGTGCCCAGGCAGAAGGACGAGCCTGGAAAAGGGGGTTTTTGGCAGATTGATCCTCAGTATGCCGACATGTTCGTCAATGGCGTTTTCAAACGCAGGCGGATGCCTTCTAATCACTTCAGCTCCCAGAGACAGAGCAAGATGGTATCCGGCTCAGAGCCCTCTTATTATTCTATGGGTCTGGGGTACCAAAATGGCCACCAGCTTAGCTTTGGACAGTCTCAGACTAACGGAGGACTCCAGAGAGGGGCAAGACTAGGCAACAAACGCAAGCAGTCCTCCCCTAAGCGAAGCTGTAAAGTGGCAAGGAGGCCCAAAGAAGAGGTGTTTGCAGCTGAGGTGAAGGAAACAGAGGTGCTTAAAGGGGATTTTGACTGGAGCTCTGTGTTTGATGATGTATTCAGCGGCAGCAGCAGTAACTTTGAGGACCTAGACATCAATGCGGCACTCAGCTCCCTGGGGTGTGAGCTGGACCTCTCCGTGCAGGGCCGGAATACGGCTGGAGCTGGCAAATGGTGTAGCGGTGGGTTCGAGCAACCTTGCAGTTACTTGGAGGGGGCTAGTGCCATTGGTGCCCTGCCATACGACGCCATGCAGCAGGCCCCTGTGCCAGCACAGCACTTTGAGGAGCTGTTTGTGGCGCCTCCGCGACACCCATGGGAGGAGTTCAAGGAGGAGGCACAGGCCATCCCACTTACACTGGAGCACAACTTCCCTTTCTGTGAGGGCTTCATGAATGAGATGCAACCTTGGGAAAGGCCAGAGTCATATCTGTGACACCTCCCCCCTGTGCCAGTCCCTACTCAAATGTGCACTTGATCTGCTGGACCTAAATAAACACTTCAGTTTTGCTATATTAGCATTATAAATACAGGTGACTACTGAACAATCTGTTTTCTTGTTGTATGTTTTTTCCTTTGTTGCTTTTCAAACAGAAACTTCATTTGCAGTTGATTTTTAATTTTTGTGTCGGGCTATTGGCATCACTTGAAGCATTGTCATTTTTGTGTCAGCTATGTATCACCTATAATTTAGGGTCATTTATGAATTACTCATCCAGATTATATTTCGAATTTAAAAAGGGAGCATATGTAGAAGCACAAACAATGACTTCCAGATTTCCATGCACAAGCACTTTGACAGACTACAGTTCATGGAGGGGTAGAAAAAATCCTGATAACTACTTCTGTTGCATATTCATTCTCCCTTTTTATTTGACAGAGACATTTTAAAGACCAGTAGAGATTATTGCAACACAGTATAATGCAGTTTTAAACAGTTAATGTTGCACAAATGCTTGAAATGCCACCTTAATATACTTGAATTAAATCCAACAACTGTTCACATGAGTGCAAGTGATTTGAAAATTTTTTAAGGGTATTTGAAGTTTGAAATGAAGTCTGTGATTGATTATCTGCCTCTGCTCATTCTCAGACTTGCTGTACCGATACACAGTTGATGAGACATGAAAAATATAACCTTGATACTTGATTGATTTGAGATATGATTAACAAGTATCCTACTGAGGTGACACACAAAGAACTATGGCTCCAGATGTTTTTGTGATATAATCCCAATAAATTAAAATGTTCATTAGAGACCTTTATCCTCCTTAATCATATAGAAAGTAAGTTACATGTAACCTACCACCTTATTCTTATTTGATAAAAACAAAAAGTAAGTTACTGATCTGTATCCAATAATGTTTTGAGAATACTGCTGAAGGACTATGCTAATGCATCGGAAGTCATCATAACTGTTTGCTAGTCCTGTTATTTAAAAGTAACAATGGTAGCTACATATAGCTTTGTGTGATTATTGTCTGTAAGTGTACCTATTCCTGTATTGTAGATTTTAAAATGATTGCAGTGTCCGCACCAAGGTGCCGGTGTGTGGCTCTGCTGCTCCATTATCATTGTAATGCTTCCATTTTTATGATAAAGTTTAAACAATATTGAATGCTATTTGAATTTCATGAGAAGACATTTAATGGAAATGTTTTTTTTTTTTTTTTCTTACAATGATGGCTTCAACACGCAGAGGTGATTTTTCTTGATTATTCATTAGGATTGTTTCTATGTTTTTTAAGATGACATAAACTGATAGTGTAAATGGAAAAACGTGACGAGGCAATGACAGAAGTTTATTACTAGAACTTGCAGGTCCTCCAAAGGACTATGAAGTGTGTGCAGTTGTTTTTTTTTATTATTATTTGTATTCCTAAGCACTCCATGCAATAAATTCAGTGGATTTTTTAAAAAGTCTTTTGGTGTTGTGTTCCATAGCAATATTGGGTTTTCTTGTGCATGGACCAAGGGTAACTAGATTATGTAGATGAAGTGTATACACAAAGGAAGGCTTTAGAAAGTCACTACACACAGTTTTCTGCAGCATAAAATTATAGGCGAAATATTCAATCTGTCGTTTTTTTATAGGTATCAGGGGACGAATGCAGTGATGGCTTGATATTTAAAAAGCATTGTCTAGCATGCGAAACAATTTCTTTGAAGTAGAGCACCAGTTTCAGGCTATCACAGGGCACAAGGTGGGGCTGCACCTCGGATGGGATGCCAGGCCATTACAGGGCACAAGGTGGGGCTGCACCTCAGATGGGATGCCAGGCCATCACAGGGCACAAGGTGGGGCTGCACCTCGGATGGGATGACAGGCCATCACAGGGCACAA
>JAAGVU020000092.1:28286332-28302684 GCA_011763525.2 Mormyrus iriodes | reverse complement strand
ATTTTTCTTTGTACTCCTCACCTTTGCGACGCCATACAGTTTTGAAGCCATCAGTTACAAAAACATTTATCTTGGTCTCATCACTCCAGAGCATAGAGTTCCAGTAGTCTTTATATTTTTAAACATGGGCCCTGGCAAATTCTAGACGGGCTTTTTTGTACATGGGCTTTAGGAGTCTAAAATTTAGCTTTGCTCCTAAGACTTTCAATGGGGTGCACTCATTTCTGCAACATAGTCTTGAATTATTTTGTAAGGACATTTTACTTTTTGTGTGAGCAAATTAACAAATCTTGTTTGCAATCAATGGCCCCCATTTGTGGGAGTATTTTTATAGTTTACTATCCCATAGAAAATGTTGATTCTGAAAGGAAACTAAAGGTTTTCTGACAAATCTCTTGGGGTATACTCATTTATGCTGAGCACGGTACATTGTTAATCACAGCTAAATCAATTTGTATTGTCTCTACAGTTGCTTGATAAAAATGACATGTAAATGTAGGAAATACATAACTGATGCTTTCATTTTATAAACTCTAAATCATTTGTAGGTGTAAGCTGTCAAAAAAATGATGACATAGGCCATGTGGATGAAAATAATGGTGGTAAGATCTGATGTCATTAAAACAGTGACAAAATGCCATTAATGTGGATCTGGTCTTCAGGGATGTGGTGCAAATAGATATTTGATGAAGCATGTTGGGCTGGACATCCTGTAAAGGCTGTTATGTACTGAATATGTAAACCGCAAAAACAAAAGATTACGGAAAAATAATTTGGCTTGTTTCATGCAGGCTGTTGCTCTAGCAGGTTACAGCAGAACACAACATGACAGAAAGGTTCTAATTGAAAAAGGTCCGTCGATTAGATTCTATGGCTGCAGACAAAGGAAGATATTAGTTTATAAACCCATCTAGTTAACACTGTCCAATACATTTATTTCTTTTTTGATCGGAGGGGACATTTAATAAAGGCCATTTCTTGCCACCATATGCTGCCTTAAGCAAATTGAACAGAGATAAAGCATTAATTTTGTCGTTGTTGTACACACTGTAAAAATCACGGGAAGGTTAGCAAGTACACTAGTGGCCAAAATTGTGGAAACATCTAGCATTTTTGGCACTACACTTTCAAAATTACTACACAAATATTGGTGGTAATGTTTATAAACAATCAAAGGATGTTGGAGTGAAGTGGCCAGGTCAGGGTGAACATGAGTACCAGTGGCTTACGCTGGAATTTCTTAGACTGAACCTCAGGCGCTGCTGTTTGGGAGTGGGGTATGGCAAGCAGACAGAGGGGACTTGAGCCACATGCACCCTCCGAAGCCCTTAAGAAGGTTCACCTTGTACAGGCTGCTGAAAGTGCAGGCTCCTTCCACTCCTACAGCCTTGAACTCCCATCCCTTATGCCAGCTTGCTTCCTCTCTGCAAAGCCTCACGATTACAGCTATGAGGCCGTCATCTCGCATTACTTTCCATATGCCTTTTTAATGTAGAATAATTTTGCTTTTGTGTACGTGTATCGTATCCCATTGCTTCTGCACATTCTCCTTCTAATCAGACCTTCTAGACCTTCTCTAGAACAGACGTACTGAAACACTGTGCTTCCTGGTTGTTACAAGCCCTCAGATAGCGAAACGCCAGGCTGAAATATAATGAGAGCTTATTTATCCAGAGTCATTTATTCCTTTTTTTTATGCAGTCAGAATAAATGCTGCCACGGTTTCCAACGGATCCCAGGGAGGGAGTCACAGTAATGTCCTAGTGATGAAACATTTTTAAGCCGAGAAAGTGATCAGTGCTTTCTGTGGAGATGAACTCAGATGTGGACACACCTGCTTGCATATAGTTGCTCATTTATTTCATTTATCCCAGGTGTCGTTGTTCTGTGTAATTATTCTAAGATTGTAGCCTGTAGACAATGACCACACAGCTGGAACAATTGTTATAATGCTGAAAAATGAAAAAATGGTGATGTATAACCCAAAGAGATCAGAAAATATACCCAGAAAATAATACAAAGCATGTCAACAGGTACATACATATACAAATTGTTTTTGAAGTGACTGAATTGTTAATATTGTATGTGCCAATTGTTAATATTGCACATATTAATATATTAAAAATGATATTTTTACAGTGGAAAATTACATTGCTTTCTTTGTTTGCTTGCTTGCTTATTTTTTTTTCAGGAAGGTAACAACTTCAGACTCTAAAATCCTTTTGGCTGTGGCCTATACAATGGCACACATACATTTCCCAATAGACATACTGGACAATAAGCAGGTGCATCCTTCTGGCATATAGTGACGACACCATGACTTTGTGGGTCTGCGATGATGAGAACAAATAGACGCAAAGCAATGTCAGAATGCAGGGCAATGTGGCAGTTATTGCATATTTTGTAAAACAGTCACCAAAGGCTTTTTCCAGCACATCAAAGTTAGAAATGTGTTACTTCAGCCTTAGGGAATTTCAGTGATGCACAGAGGTTATGCCTGTTATCGTGATTTTCACAGCTCTCATGCTTTCTGAGTGGGAAGAACTCTGCATAACAAAGAAGCTCTTGTTGCTCAGAGACATGCGTGCAGAGCAATATGTTTTGTGCATAAAGTCTAGCCGTGCTTATGACTATAGGTTTACATCTCCTTACAGCTCCTGTGCAATTAAACTTAACCCTGTATTTCTAACAGTTTTTAGCATATTAATGCATGAACCTTTACTGTTCTTACCCATGTCTAGTCCTTGTCTTTACATCCTAATTCCCAAGACAATGCATTGTATTATATTGTAACTGTCCTTGGTAATATTGATTCCTAAATGCTTTAGCCCTTTGCATGTTGCCAGGTACCTTTGTCATGTGACACTGGAAACAGTCTCTCTCTATGTATAGAAAAATTAATTCCTTCTTTAACATTAAAAATCATAAGCATACATTAGATGTTATGTTTTGCACAAGAAATGAGTGATTATCGTTTGGGCTGCCTTACTTATAATGTATGTGCCAAAATAGCTTGATTCAGGATGTGGTTCACATGGTTTACATGTAAAAATAATATAGAACAATCATTGTGACCAGTCTGTGATGAAATTAATATGTATATATATTACACATGTACCATTAATAGCCAAGCACCAACTATATCTTTTTATTATTACCTATATGACAATGAAGCACATGGACAGTTAGTTCTCTGAGGCTGTATTTCTGTTATGATTTGTGTTTTATGATATTTAAAAATGTTTTTGTCCAAATAAAACATGATATATTTACCAAATGCAATATTTCCTTTTCATAATGATCATATAATATTGGTATAGATTAAATGTTCTGCTGCTTGAATACTTAATGTCTGTTATGGGGATTTTGTTTATATTAATATGAATTAATAAATGATTAATTATTTAGCAGTTGTGAGCTGGAGAAGCTCACTCTCAGTGCCCAGGCATGAGGGAGTCGAGCCTGCAGGTGGACATAACGTGTGAATGGGAACGCCTCTCCGGGCCCGGGAGGCCATGGGCAGGAGCGGCAGCCGTGGCGAGGGGCCACACACGCTCACTGGGGGTTAATTAAGAGGCAGCTCAATCCACCTGGGACCCCACCTGATCCTGGCAGGCTCTCTCCTTCGTGCACATCTGCCCTCTTATCATGAGGGCCTGGGGGCGGTGCTCTGTGTGTCTTGGGGAGGGGGGAGGGGGCTAGGGCTGCCTCAACCCCCCACCCCCCACCCCCCTGGACTGCCTGCAGGTGCATGTGAGGCAGCCATCTCATCTGACAGCACTTCACTATTCATGGCGCACTTTTCTCTCAGATCAGCTGGCAGGCTGGAGGATTCTGTCAAATAACTAAGGATGCCTGGCAGAGTCTAGGGGGCATGTTGTTACATATGCACATGCTGGCGCACATGCACGCATAGTCCTGTTTACACGCAAACATGTTCCTTCAGTCTTTAGTAACCTGTTGCTCCTTTTGACATGCTAACAGTCTGCGTGACCTACAAACCCAGCCCTACAGCCACCATGGAGATGGCTTGCAATCGGTCAGATACTGGTCGAAACCTGTAGGAATCACTGTCACTGAAGGAGGAGTGTCATGGTTTCCTGCGGCCGAGTGGGCACTGGCCCCCCGCAGGCTCAGCCAGGCTGCCCTCTGTCTGGGATGGGTGTTAAATCACCACATGTTGTTATGTGGCTGTGCAGCCACAAGCGGGGAGGGGGAATTACTACAGCAGTGGAAAAGTGCACCTTACGCTGTTGTGCCAGTTTTCAGAAAGCCTAATTGGACACTGGAGTACAGGGGATGCGACACATCTCCTCTGGGGTGTGGGGCAGAACATAGGGAGGGGTACAGGTTGTGCAACAGAGAGGTACAGAGAGAATGTTTGTGCATCTGCGGATGTTAACATGTTTGTGTCTCCATACAAAATGGATGATCAGGGCTCATGAGTGTGTTCAAGTGTGATAATTACTAGACATATTTGCCAACATCCACGAGCAGTGTAACTAATTTAAACCTCCATTGTCGTTATACACCTTTACGTACAGTCATGCCTCGAATAAACAAACGTACAGTTAAGAATCTCTGAATTTATCAAGTATGTCATTTTGAATATTTACATGCAGTACTACTATAATCACAAGAACTCTTGTTAGACTGAGATTCTGTTTCACATGCAGAGTATTTTGTAATTAAATACAGCTTCACATACACTATTAAACAATTTTACAAGATTTTACAGCAACAAGAAAAGCTACATAAATCAAAACAATTTGAAGTAAACTCTCACTGAACACACAATAATCACGGGGCAGTTAACAACAACAACAACAACAACAACAACAACAACAACAACAATAATAATAATAATAATAATAATAATAATAGAACTGCCCCATGATTATTGGGTCAAGTGAGAGTTTACTTCAAATTGTTTTACTGAGGTTGTAAGCGGGAGGAAATTAATGGACTTTCTGCGGTTATACAGGCCTCCCTTGAGACATCTGGGTGATGCCGTCCTGATGCCGTCAGGAGGATCAAGGAGGAAAAACATGTACAGCTGGAGTCATGCAGTTGCTTCTCATGATAAGACAGGGACTGAGCTTCAGTTCAGAAGCAAACGGACATCCATGTTATTGCCTTTCTGAGTGCACAAAATATTGCCAAGGGCTATTGCACTTTTAGTGATAGCTGATATTTGCATGTAAATGAATGCTTTCTTTTAAGGAAGAAAATTCTTTAGTACCAGACAATATATTTAAGCTTTTAAGGATTCAGCCATATCACGTCTGTGTTGTAGTTTACAATACATATATATTCACCCTCAAGTAGACACCTGCACCTGCACATAAAGATGCATATCTTTATGGTCATTATCTAAGCCTCAACAGGGGATATTTAAGAAATTTCTCTCTAATATCACATTTACCTTTTTGTGCTGCACTTTTTCCAGCAAGGTGTCCACTTATCATTCCAGTTTCGAGGTAGAGAGTGATTGCATTTCATGTCATTTCGCAGGCAGAATTATATGTTGGTAACATCTTTCGGGGAAGTGGATGGGGGTGATGCTGTGGGCTGAGTGGGTAGAGGGTTAATTACAGAGCTGGGTATAGGCAGACAGGGGTCCAAAAGAGAAGATGAGGTGTCTTGGCTCTTACTAATAATGCCTGAGATGCTGACGTGAAGAGGAATAGTTGGGGATTTGAGAATGGGGGTGGGGTGGACCCTTTAAGCCCTGTCAGCTCCAGAGATGTTGCCCACAATTCCACCAGCTGCACCTGAATGGACTTCACTGCATCAACAAGCCACAGGCTGAATATTTCAATAAATAACAATAATAATACTCTCATTCAAGTCACTTTCTCCTTATCCAAAATTTTCATCACTGCATTTGCTGCTAGACATACTTAAGAATATGTCATTACAGTGGCAAGTGTTTCCTTGTTTTTTTGTTTTGGTGTAGGAGGGTTTTCTGTGTGTTCCTCAGGGATGATTCTGTAGAGATGTGATTTTTTTCAGCCCTTTGAATTGGTGTTTGGGGTGGAGACTTATTCTGTGAGAAACAATATATATCTGTGTCTTAAAAAATACTTTTGTGTTTAATTTGTAAGGTGGAAAGCAGATATTTTTAAGTGGTCATATCTAAGAAGTCTATGGGTGTGCACTTAGTCGTAAAATTTACTGTGATTGATTGATGGTGTGTGTTTCAAAAGTATATATAAGTTTTTTAATTCTTTCAGGTTGTGAGTCTGTGTGCCCTAGGTGTCATCCAAGAATGTTTCATAATATGCTAGTTTTCCTTTATATCTCAAATATCCGTAGCCTTCTAGTTAGCCATGTAGATATTTGCATAAGAAGAGTGAAAACTTCTTCCCCATTGCTATGCCCCTATTTTACCAGATCTGGCCATTGAATCTGAAGTTTTGTTAGGCTTATCTCCAGTAACTGGATCAGCTCATTGTCTATTCTGTTGCTGTCATGGTACCTATTTGTCTATTTTCTAGCAGCTTTTAATCGCACTGCTGTTTCTACGTCTGTGTACACCCTGTCAATGTCTATTGTGAAAAAGATGGGTTTCAACTACTGTGTTCTTAATTTTTTTCCACATAAATCTTATATAAATTTAGCTTTGTGGTGAGTGGGTTTAGGAAGCAGACAATGTACTCTGGCACCTTGGACTACCCAACTCAAATTTTATTAGGAATTGTCCAACTTTGGGGTCCTGATGAATTTTGGTGAAAAGTAAAATACTTTCTGTACTCAGATGAAATTTCTTTATCCTCTGATGTAATAACTAAGTCTTTCTTGATTTTACTTTTTAATCTCTCCTTTTTTTTTTTGTACTGATGAACGATAAGCCTTTATCCCCTATGCTTATCTTGGTCCTCTATCACAGTCTTTCCCAATCTGCTCCTCAGGGACTCTCAGAGAGTCACCTTTTTGCTCCCTCCCTACTGGGAGCTGGGAGAGAGCAAAAACGTGAACTATCTCGGACTCCCAGAGGACTGGATTGGGAAGCACTACTCTATTGGATTGAATTTGGTAGCCAACATGACAATATACAATATATAAGTAGGGATGCACCGATATCGATACTGGTATCGGGTATTGGGCCGATACCACGCTCACATGCTGGTACTTGTACTTCACCAAAATTTCCTGATACCTACAACCGACACCACGTGGTAGATATGATGTAGTTATGTTAAGTCAGCACGCGGAGGTACTGTTGAAGCAATTACTGCCAAAAAGGTGCAATACTAGTATCCTAATAAAACACTTAAGACACCAGAATTTGCTAAGGCTAGCAGCAGCCGTGGATCACTGCAACTAACTTTAAAAGAGACACTACAGAAGCAACATTTACAGAATACAGATTATATTGTACAGAGTTACGTAACACTTTTTTGAATCTTACAGCTCCAGTGTTTTTCAATTATTTTCTGATTTTTGGAGCTTGAAGTTTTTGATATTGTTAAAACAAAGGACTGCATTTAATGATCAATGAAAATAAACACTTCAAAATGACCAATCTCACTAATATTGTGATTATTATTAAAAAGAGATCTACATAGGTATTGGTACTCGGTATCAGTGAGTACTGAAAAATAAGTACTCGGCACTTGTACTCATTCTCAAAAAACTGGTATACGTACATCCCTAGTAATAAGGACCGTTAGCTTACACTCCCTATCTAGTGGAAGCATTGGATGATAGTAAATGTCTTCTTCTTATTATTATTATTATTATTATTAATAAAGATAATGATAATGATGATAATAATAATAATAATAATAATAATAATAATAATGATAATAATAATAATAATAATCTGATAAAAATGTCTAGTTATTGAAACCTGACCAGAGACAACCAAGATCAAGAAGGGGTTTCCATCAAATTTTCTCTGTTGAACAAGCCAGCAGTTTTTGTCCATCACCCATCCCTTTAGTTACTGATCCCAGTCAGCACAATACCACCAGAATACGACTAACATAAAACTCTAAACTACTTCCATAATTAATAGTAAAAATCTCCCAAAACACAGGACACATTTCAAGAGGTCTACATGAACAGTTCAAAACATCCAGTGCCCGATATAGCTGGGGAAATATTGTTGTCCCTGTCATGTACACATTACAGACTGGGGTACCATTAAGGTGACAGCTTATAAATAATTGATTACCAGTGACTTGAGATGTGTTTAGTACATACACTACTAGCAGGCAGGCTAGAATTTACTTCAGGCATAATTAAATGTTTATGCTGCAGCAAAGAACCCAGTTTTAATTCCTTTACAATGAATATGCATAGATTTACAGAGGCAAAAGGGAAAATTTTACAATAAAGTTTTCATTTTTGATTTTTCAGCACAAATGTTATATTGAATGTTATATTAACCACTTCTGTATTGTTAATAGGGGTGGGAAAAAACCCCATTTCATGATTAATCGAGATCCTGGTTTTGACGATTCGATATTGATTCACCAAATCCTAAGATCGATCAAGTTAATTTATGCTTTTTTGATCTTTGTTGAATTTTCCCTTATTGTATAGGTGGTGCTACTACCTCTCTCACCTATAGGAGTGTTGCAATAGTATTGCGTAATTGCCTCACACCGCCATCTTGGTGCACTGTGAGTAAATGGTAATGGAGTACTCCAAGCATGTGAATGCAAGGAAGTCAAGTAGGGCCTTATTCTCACACCAATCATTTTCAGTGCACTGCTTACGGTAACGCGAAATAACATTACATAAAAGCAAAATAAATAAAATAAAAATGAACTATGCAACAGATATTATTGGATGTGACCTGCTTTCAGTTATGAGAATATTGTTATTATCTGTTTTTTCAAATGTCATGGGTAACACTGAAACAAATGAAAGCTTATTCATGCTTATTATTATACATTGTTTTTCTTTATCTTATTATCATCATGTAATGGTAACTTAATTATGTTGTTTTGCAATGTCAGTGCTACAGTGCTGTGCCTGTTGTACTTACAACAGATCTGGTTTGATCACATATTAGTGAATGGGTCTTAAACGTAAATTGAATCAAAATCTAATCCAATCAGGCATTTGTGAATCGAACTGTGAGGTTGATTCCTAGCCCTAAACAATATCCATATGTTCCTCAAATAAAAAGCTTTTGATTTATGTTTTGGCACATATCTTTTCTGAAACACGGAATGTGAATTTTAAACTCACCCATTTTTATTTTCAGCTATTCTTTTCAGCCAGAAGTCATTTCTTGTGCTTCGAAAAAGACAGGTTGGTTTCATTTTTAAGGAACTATACCAGTATATTTCCTCAATTAAAAAAGATTTTGGAATACAAGCCTTTGGTCTTTCTTTAGCGGTTATCAGAATTTGTTTCCAGTGACTCTGCATTTGTAAATTTGTGTCTCATTTAGGGATTTTTAAACATCTCTCCAAATATGGAAAGCTGCTATATAGTATTTCATATCTCATTCCTATCGGATTGATATTGAATCGGAATTGAACCAAATTGAATTGTTAGCTTGTTAGTCAGAATCGAATCGAGCTTCAGTGCCATTGCCCAGCCCTAATCGTTAAACAATTTGTCTTGGTACAGGTGATTACGTAGAAAAAACAATTAACCTTGCCCGCTCCTAATAAGATATGATACAAGCAGTCAGCAATAGACTATGGTTTATAAATAAGTCACTAGCATATGAAAATAGCCATTAAAGTGACAGTAAACATATATAGCAAAGTCCAAAGTCCAAACTAAGTGCAAGTGCACAGAAGATCAATGGGCGCAGATGGTGCAAGAGTCCGTATTTAGGAATATTACTGCACTACAGTGTCCACTTAGATTATGGGAATACAGAACTGAACCATCTGGAGATGGAGGATGCGATAACTGATTCCCTGGGGTGGTTTAGGATGCTGTGCCCATAGTGTATGAAAGTTACATTTATATAGCAATTTTTTTCAAACACCCACAGCACTTTACAGAACCCAGTGGGGAGCCACTTCAACCACCACCACTGTGTAGCCCCCACCTGGACGATGTGACGGCAGCCATTCTGTGCCAGTACACTCACCACACAGTAGCTAAGGTGGTGAATGGGCAGGAGAGAATCCACCAGTTACATACAGAGGATGACTAGGAGGCCAGATTTGAAAGGGCCACAGTGTGCAATTTTACCTTTTCACCTGATTCAGGAGGATCAGGTGAATTTTGGGCCTTTTTGATTATACTGGTGATACTTCTGTCCCACTTGAGGTCCGGTGAGGTAACACCCAGGAGTGTGAATGACATGGCTCTGCTTACTCTGGTGTACTGTATTTCTACTGGAGATAGTGACAAGTGCCTTTTCCTGAATTCACAGACCATCTCCACTATTTTTTATCTATTCAGCTGAAAGTCGTTAACTTCATACCACTAGTCAACTTCCTCCCAGGAAGTGGACTTCTTGCAGTTTGTGCTGAGTCCTAGCAAAATAGTGTCATCTGAAAATTTAAGAAGTTTCACAAATTCCCTTCAAGAAGCACAGTCATTTGTGTACAAAGAATACAGCAAGGTTGACTGTACACTGTCTTCTGGAACCTTCACTGACATCACTGGTCCCTGTTTTCAAAGATATGCTGAAAGTATTTTTGTCCCTGTCCACCATTTATCAAAAGGCTAGTAATTGTTCCACTGCAGAAAAGATTTCATGTTTGAATGACTACTGGCTTATGGCACTATCTTCAGTTGATGCACTACATTTTGTGTACCGGAGGTCAATGGATGTCACCGTCTCTCGCTTGCCCCTCACACCACCCTCAAACGTCTGGCCAAGAAGAACACCTACTCTGCTTGTCAACTTCAGCTCATATATCCTGTTAGACCTGTTTTGGGAGAAATTCAGGGAACTAGACTTCTATAACACCATTTTCAATTGGGAGCTGGGCTTCCTGGATTAAAAATAAATAAAAATAAAAGTTCAGAGACTTCCTTTTATGGTCCGCTGCTGACAAATCGCACTGCATAGACTCACTGCTCCTGAAAATTCCTGAAAAAAAAATCTTTTCAAACAACCAAAGCCTGATTGAAAGTATTCTAAATACATTGTAAAGGTTGGTTAAAGTTATACCACTGAAACTAGTGAAAAGCAGACAGCAGTCAAAGACAACTGTACGAACCATGCTGACAGCATGTCCATGCTAGGCAAGCAGACGCCTGCCGAGCAAAGCGATGCTAATGTTAATATACCGACAAACAGCGATATCGCCAATGCTAACCACTCAATGAAGGAAGTCTCTGCTAAGCAACCTACAGGTGTGATGGAGGCACTAGATGGCATTAAAGCTGACTTGCTGGCACACTCGAGGAGGATTGGGGAAGGGGAAGGAAGACGTCTCTGCTCTCCAGCAATGAGTTAAGAGACTTGAGAATACAGTGGAAACATTAAACAGCAGAATGCAAGATATAGAAGACAGAGAGAGACGCTGCAATCTACGGATAGCTGGTGTGTCTGACTGTGTGCTTTTCTGCAAAACTGGACGATGCATTCACCACCCTCTCCCTTATAGAGCAAACACATCATGTGGGACAACTTAACCCAAATCACCTCTCCGTCCTAAAACAATAGTGAAGAAGTGAAAGATGGTGAGGGCACGCTGAGAGCAGCAAGGCCGCTTAAAGAAATATGGTATGAAACCCCGACTTCTCCGCCAAGACCTGTAAGCATCAGCGGTACTTTCCAGGCACTTGATATATACCATGACATGCTCTACCCCACCCACCTGATAATCATGCATGCTGACCAGCACACCGTCTTTAAATCCATACAAGAGCTGGAAGACTTCCTCTGAGGGATACAAACCCCTACAGAAACAGCAACATATTGTAGGTTTGATGGAAAATAATGTTGATTTTGATATCCTTTACCCTTGTGGATTTTACTTCATCAGTTCTAAATTCTAGAATCTATAGAATTTAACCTCATTTTGAAAATGGACTGGGGTAAAAATAACACAGGGCTTAAGATTTATTCCTGAGTGGGGCTAATCACCCACACATGCATAGATAATGAGAAACAGGAGTTTATAATCATATACATTGTTTCTTTTCTTGCCTATGTGGGTGAATCTGTAAGTGATTGACAGGAACATTTATATACTTGTTTTTTCTTAATCATTTAATAACCTTTTCTTGACACTGTTAACTGGGGCTTATGATTAGCTATTTTTTTTTGCTTATTAGCAAGCTATAGAGAGAATATTTCGCAGGGTACACTAAGTTGCTCCTCATGCGTGCATCAAACATTTACATAACCATAGTTCAGAGCATTTTTGGGTTTGTGGCCATGCATTCTGTTCTGAAAATGCATGATAGTTTAGACCAGGGGTCACCAACCTTTTTGAAACTGAGAGCTACTTCACGGGACCTGAGCCATACGAAGGGCTACCAGTTTGATACACTCTTCTTAAATAACAAATTCGCTCAGTTTACCTTTAGTTATATATTATTATTAATGAGTAATGATACTCATCTATGTGACGACACTGATCACGTTTATGATTTTATCATACCAACAGGATAAAATTAAACTTTAGACGCTGCTCACTGGTGAGTTGTGCTATTTTTAGAACAGGTTCGCGGGCGACTCATGTGGTCCTTGGGGGCATCCTGGTGCCCACGGGCAACATGTTGGTGACCCCTGGTTTAGACTCATGGGGAGAGTTTTTAATATTTTTCTAATTATCTTTACACCTTACATCTACATGGCAGAGATATTCCCATTGTACCATAAACAACAGATTGCAGGTTAAAGGAAGCAGCTGGAATAAACAGGTAAAACTTAAACAGTTTCCGGGTAGCAAATGAAATCTAATATAATATTTCTCCAGGAAACACATCTGTTTAAGATGATACTCATGATATTAATCAATCCAATTTCAATTAAAAAAAACAAAACAAAATGCTGATCCTTCAGGGAGATACTAGTTTTACTGCCCGCAAAAGAAGGCCCTACACCATACTAATAAATCATTGTGGTCTAAAATCGGGTGTTTCAGTGTCATTATTCATCTCCTACATGTATGATGAAAGTACTCTAATGTCATTCTCACAACTGGCTAAAAAAATTTGGTCTCCCTGAGAAACATTTCTTTAAATACTTGGAGATTAGAAGCTTTGTATACTCCCAAATTAAAACATACCCAGAGTTCCTATCCTATCGGATTGAGAAATGAAATACTATATAGCAGCTTTCCATATTTGGAGAGATGTTTAAAAAGCCCTAAATGAATCACAAATTTACAAATGCAGAGTCACTGGAAACTAATTGTGATAACCGCTAAAGAAAGACCAAAGGCTTGTATACCGAAATCTTTTTAATTGAGGAAATATACTGGTATAGTTCCTTAAAAAGAAAACCAACCTGTCTTTTTCGAAGCACAAGAAATGACTTCTGGCTGAAAAGAATAGCTGAAAATAAAAATGGGCATGGGGTGGTGTATGCTTATTCTATAATGTCCTGGTAACTGGATCTAAACCGAATTCCTTTTTGTACCTATCTGCATGGGAAAATGACCTTCAGACTGAGATAACCAGAGATAATTTGTTATCTCAAATTTGGGTTATTATAATACAAATGGCTTTTGAGAACTTATGTGCACTTGTCAAACTACACAGATTTAATTCCAATACACCGGATACATGCATAAATTGTAATGAAGTAGTACCCTTTTTTCACTGCATGTGGCAAAATAGGGAACTTCAAATGTTTTGAAAGGAGGTGCTTCAACAAAATATCTGATTTAACTGAAGAAATTCTATTTGAACCTACGTTATATTTCATATCTATCCTTTGAAGTCTACTGTAAAGGGAAGAAAACAAAAAAACGAATTTTCTCTTTACTGTAAGCCAAACGACTCATTACTAAAAAACTGACATATATAATCAGAGGGAAAACCAAAGACTTTTATAGTAGGCTATATGAAGGCTGTTTTTACAATTTGTAACCAGATAACACAGATAATATGGATAAATAAAGTTGTGGAAGACTAGTGAATTTGGGGTTGAAACTGAATGGTGGATTTAACCAGTAATCCAATTAATATCAAAGGAAATAAGCATAAAATAATAAAACACTTGTAAACTGTTAGAAATTTAAATATACAGTTTTCCCCTATAATGTCAGAGTGGGAGGGTTTGCAGGATTATTAATACTCTCTATCTTGTTTCAATGTCGTATCTTTGCGTACGAGTATTTAATGAGAAAATTTCAATAAAGATATTTCTGAGAAAAAAAAAAAACTGGCTAAGGAAATGGGGGATGGACAAGGCCATGTTCTATGTTCTACTCCAACACCACGGAAAGTTATCTGCTGCCATGACAGAAATGCATGGGGTTCTGGGGCCACCTTGTGGCGAAACTCTGTTACTACCCTAAAATGAACAAACAGCATTGTACTCGTAAGATATAAATCTTTTATGGAGCTTTTCTGACGGATGCATTGAGTTCAAATTTTCATTTATCAAGCTAAGTCAAGTGAAATCTGAAAATTCAAGAAATACGAAGGGCTATAGTTAACGTTCTATTTCCGCAGACATGTATACTGTCGACATCATTTGTAAAACGGATTGCCCGCTTGTGCAAGGGGTAGTTGTGTTGCATTGTGTGTAAGTAGTTTGGACCTTATATAACTCAAGGCAATGATCTGATACAATGAATCAATTTGAATAAATCTAAAAAGGGACTGTACGGATATTTGGCTTTGTATTAATTTTTAGGGATTATTGTCACGCCTGCGGGGCTGACGGCGAGACAGTCAACGACAGGAGATCGCGTTCCAGTAGCAACGGGGGGGGGGGGTGAAACTTTATTAACACAAGAAGCGGGGCACATGGACAATGACAGGCTACAATGACCGTTCAGGGTATCAAAGGACTAAGGCACTCTTATACATTGGAAGTCATGGGAATGAACCAGGGGCACCTGTAGCAGGGCAGGAACGCAAGGTAACGATCATGAGCTACAGGCATGGCCGATTAGCAGCCCCGCCTGTGGGAAACACAAGGAATAGACCGGGAGGGCGGGGCTGGACGTGACAATTACATATCAAATACTATGACTTATGTAAAGAGTTCTATTGTTATTTATATTCTGACATGACAAAAATCATTTGGTCCTTATCAGAGGTGTAACAAACATCCATTTCAAATTCAAAATTTGGTTCAAGTATCCATAGTACACAGAAATCTATACATCTCCCACATCACTATTACTGCGTATTCCTGTAATTTTTTTTTATTGCAGTGGCGTTAACAGATAGCAGTTAGCAGAGATAGCAGACTTAACACAGTTTGCCCTGAAAGGTGACTCAGCAGGGATAACAGACTTTGAAGGCATAGCTAGGAAAACAGATTTAGTGAAAATAGCACAGTTGGCACAGTTAGCCAGTAAAGCAGGGACAACACATTTAGTGGGGATGGTGAACTTAGCAGGGTTAGTTGGGATATAACCACACAGTGTAGTTCACTCTATTTTGTGCTTATGTTGCACTGTCTATGTTATTTTTATGTACTCCTTTTTAAATAATTCCTCTTCAATTCCATTCCATCCATCCATCCATCCATCCATTTTCTGCAACTGCTCATCCTGTTCATCAGGGTTGCAGGGGGTCCAGAGCCTGTCTGAAGCACAAGGCAGGAGACCACCCAGGATGGGCTGCCAACCCTTCACAGGTCAGAGTCACACACCATTCACTCACACATGTATTGTGGTTAATCCCTTTGAGTCAAATCAGCAGTCCCAGAACCATTGTGAGAACCCAGGGGTTTCTATAATAATGACCAATAGTAGCTGGCTAAAAAGCCAGTTATGTTTTTGGGCCTTCAACACGGCAATAAGCTGTAGGTTCCTCCCGGGATTAATAAAGTATTCTGATATTCATCAGCGGTGATTGGGTTATATTCTCTAAATGTGATGTTGTATTTTACAGATTGTATATTTTTAATATTGTCCTAAGAACTGCATTCACAACATGTCATACAGTCCTGAATGAAGGCACACCTTTGGGCAATTTAGTAACGCCAATTAATCTCAGCATGTTTTTGGACTGTGGGGGGGGGGGGCAGAGGACCAGAAAGAAAACCCATGATAACACAGGAAGAATATGGCATCTCTACACGCATGTAGCTATGGCAGACACTTGAACTCTGGTCTCAGAGGTGGAAGTCATCAGTGCTAACCACTGTGCCACCCCCACTGTTCAAATCATGCCACTTAATTTAAAACTTTTGTAAGCCCCTCCGACTTACACTCACCTAAAGGATTATTAGGAACACCATACTAATACGGTGTTTGACCCCCTTTCGCCTTCAGAACTGC
>JAAGVU020000092.1:28245209-28286232 GCA_011763525.2 Mormyrus iriodes | reverse complement strand
GCCCAGTTTGTGAATTCTGACCATAGACTTGTTGTTGCTACTCTGAAGATTCAGCTTAGATCCAGTAGGTTACCACCTACTACAAAAAGGAGGCTGGACTTGGCCAGACTCCAAGATCAAGCTGTTTCTAATGAGTTTGCATGCAGTTTGGGTGAGGAACTTGCAGACTTGGGTGTGACTGCCAACTCCAATGTAATGTGGGAGACTTTCCGTGATAAGACCCTGAAGTTTGATGAAGGTTATGTTGGTGTTGCCAGGGTTCCCAGAAGGAGGTGCTTTATCTCACAGGGCACCCTGGATATTATCGAGAGGAGTTGCAGCGCGCGACTTGGTGGCAACTCCAGTCTGTACCAGGAACTGAGGAGGACAGCTGTGAGAGCTTGGAGGGCAGATAAGGAGGCATTTGTTAGACAAATCTGTGAGCAGGTGACACACAATCTGTGGTCCAGCGATCCATGTCCTGCTTACAGAGGAATCGAAGCATTACGTACATCTGAGTCTATTCCTCGGAGACTTGCAGTCAGGGAAAGTGATGGAACGGTCCTTATGGATGGCAATGCAACTGTGAGCTGCTGGGCCGGCTACTTTGAGCAGTTGTTTAAAACTGATCCCCTGGCTAGGATGCTGGACATATCTGGGTCCACGGTTCTTGAGGCTGATCAGCTGTGAACCACCCAATCTCACTGAGAATGCACGAGTGGTGAATCAGCTGCGGGTAGGGAAGGCTGCAGGGATCTGTAGTATCCAGGATGAACTTCTCCAGGCTGGTGGTAAGGCTGTCCTGCTGGCATTGCAGACAATCTTTGCTTCTATTTGGGAGACTGGCATCATCCCAACTGACTGGAAAACAGGACTTGTTGTCCTTATCTGGAAAGGGAAGGGTGACTGCCTGGATTGTGGCAGTTACAGGGGAATAACACTGCTCCCAGTGCCGGGCAATGTCCTTGCAAGGGACATCCTTAACAGGATCTGTAACCATTTGCTCGCCTCCCAGCGACCGGAGCAGTCTGGTTTTACACCTAAGAAGTCTACCATTGACCGCATCTTGAGGGCACTGAGGGTTCTTATCGAGCGCAAGTGCGATTATCGGCAGAGGTTCTTTGCAGCCTTTGTTGATTTTCGTAACGCTTTTGACTCAGTTGATCAAGTTGCCCTGTGCAATGTGCCCCCCGAAGCTGCTGGATGTCATGATCGGCCTGTACACTGGTACTGTGAGTGCGGTGCAGAGTGGAGGAAGGACCTCTGCGTTTTTCCCAGTTGATTCTGGGGTTCGCCAGGGGTGCGTTCTTGCTCCTATTCTGTTCAATGCTTGCATGGACTGGGTGTTGGGCAGAGTCATTGGGTCTGGCAGTTGTGGAGCATCTGTTAGTGAAGAAAGATTCACTGATTTTGACTTTGCTGACTATCTTTGCTGTAATCTTCGCTGAGTCAATGGAAGCTCTGATTGGGGCTCTTGAGAGACTGAGCGAGGAGTATGAGTGTCTGGGATTGCGAGTGTCCTGAATAAAAACCAAGATCCAGGCCTTTAATGACTTCTTAGGTACAGCCATCAGTAGTGTGTCTGTCTGCGGGGAGAGTGTCGACCTCGTCGAGAGGTTCACCTACCTCGGCAGCGACATTCATGTCTCTGGTGACTCTTCCCATGAAGTCAGCAGACGGATTGGGAGGGCATGGGGGGTCATGAGGTCCCTGGAAAGGGGTGTGTGACCACAAAGTAAGCACACATATAACAACAAAACTGAGTTCATTGCAAAGGAAGATGAAAGGCCCCAAACATTCAGTGACTAGTGCAATGATGAAATATTTGCCACGTGACTTGCTGAAATGACAGCATGACACACCCCATCTAATAATCTAACATTGAGAAAAATATTGCTGCCAAAATACGTTTTATATGCATAGAGGAACAGCCCCCTCTATCGTTGCACATAAAGAACACATACAGTGTAAGTGTCACGTCCAGCCCTGCCCTACCGATCTTTTTTCCCCGATGTTTCCCACAGGTGGGGCTGCTGTCCAGTGGGCTGGCACTGGGCACCAGTCCAGTGCTTCTTTGTCGGTCATTGTAATCGTTTGGTGTTTTCTGGTTTGTGTCGCTCGCTTAGAGCGACACGAAAATAAACTTCTTCACAATGGGATTATCCGTGTGCCGTCTCATCCTTTCCTGGGCTACCATCCCCACCGGCGTCATGCCACGCCGTCGGCAACCCCATGACAGAATGACTGACTACATAGTGTTCTCCATAGCGGAACCAGATCTGCTGGTTCCACGCCTGCCGGAGAACGCGCATTTGCTGAACTTCTTCACGTCAGAACCCGACGAGACCGACACCGCGGCTGCTATCAGCGGACCCCTACAGCACTCCCCAGACCTCAGACAGCTATTCTTCACCCTCCAGGGCCTGTTTTACAGGTTGTGGGACGATCCCAAGAATTCGGACAACCCTGTTCTTCAGGCTATGGTCTGGGATCTGGACCGGGACTTCGCGGCGGTAGGCCCCGACTCCCTGCCACAGGCGCTGGCCGGGTCGCAGGACAAGCTGCGCCAGATCATTGCAGCCCAGAGGAGGGCAGGATCGGTAGAGCAGGGCCACCGCGCCGCTCCTGCCTCCCGCGGGTCCTGCAGAGCCAGGTAGGCTTGCTCCAGCCGGTACTCCACGGCCGTCACCCGGACTGTCCCTGCCAGCTTGCTGGTCACCCGCGGGTCCTGCTGAGCCGCGCTCTTCCCCCCCGGGTCCCGCCGAGCCGTGCTCACTCCCCGGGGGTTGCGCCAAGCCGCGCTACCCTGAGGCAGCCGCCTTCGCCTCAAAGGCTCCCGCATGCCGGCTCTCCACAGTCGCCGGGAAGGCTCCTGCATGTCGGCTCTCCGACTCTGCTGCCAGGACGGTGCACGCCAGCCGGCTCCTTGCCGCTGTCTGGATGGCCCCCGCACTCGCTCCCTGGAGCTCCTGCCGGCACGCTGCCGTTGCCCGGACGGCTCCCGGCCGCTTGTCTTCTGCGTGCGCCCTCTGCCGCTTTCGCCAGTGAGGCCCTCTCCTGCCGGTCCGCTGCCTTTGCCCTGGAAACTCACTGCAACCGGCACCTCGCCGCAGTCTCTCAGACAGCGCCTACCCTGCTCTCCTTTGCCGTCACACGGACGGCCCCTGCCCAGTTCTCCGACGCCGTCGCCTGGACGGCGCAAGCCCGCCGGCGCAAGCCCGCCGGCTTTCTGTTGCCACCACCCGGACGGCTCCCTCCGGCCAGCCAGCCGCCGTTGCTTGGGCGGCTCCTTCCCGCCGGCGTGCCGCTTTCGCCAGGAGGATTCCCGCAGGCCAGCCGGCCACCCGCGGGTCCCGCAGAGCCGCGCTCACCCCCGCTGGCTGCTACGCTGCTGTCGCCGGGATGGCGCACGCTTGCCTGCCTTCTGCTGTCAGCGAACGCCAGCCGGCACTCCATCTTCGTTGCGCCGAAGGTGCCCTGCTGCTGGTACCTTTCCGCCGCAGTCGCCCGGACTGCGCCCTGCTGCCAGTACCTCTCCGCCGCAGTCGCCCGGACTGCGCCCTGCTGCCTGCTCACCTCCGCAGTCGCCCGGACGGCTCTCTCCTGCCCGCTCGCCGCCGCCGTCGCCCGGACTGCTTGCTTTCAGCAGCTTTCTGCCACCATCGCCCGGACGGCCCTCTCCTGCCGGTTCGCCACCGTCGCCCGGACGGCCCTCACCGGCAGGTTGTCCACCGTCGCCGGGGCGGCTCCGGCCGACGGCTCTCCGCAGTTGCCAGGAAGGTTCCCACACATCGGCTTGCGGCCATTGCCAAGATGGTCCCTTCGCGCCGGCCCGCTGCCGTCACCTGGACGGCGCACCCTAGCCGGCTCTCCGCCGTCACCAGGAGGGCTCTCACCGGCCAGCTCTCCGCCATCGCCCATACGGCTCCGACTGGCCGTTGCCGCCGCAGAGCCCTGCCCAGGGGAACCTGCTGCATCCGCCACTCCAGAGCCAGTCTGGGTCCCCGTGCACCTCTCCTCTGGAGAGGGGGATGACTGGGAGAGCAGCCTTTGCAGGGACTTGGAATCGGACCCTTGGGATTTGAGTCCCACCTTTCTGGTTCCTGAGGTCCCCAGGAGGTGCAAGCGGCGACGCGATGGGCAGTCCGGCCGAGCGCCAGGCAGGTATTTGGTTTCCCGTAGAGGAAGGATGGGGTATGCGCGGTGCCAGATGCACCAGGTCCCAGCCGTCGCGTTGTTCCCTAGCTCCGTGCCCATGGCCTCCAGGGCGCCCGCCGACTCCATTCCCTGTCCTGCAACCTTCTTGGCGTCGCCTAGCTCCGAGCCCGCAGCCTTTGTATCACCCCCCGGGGCTGTTCCTGCTGTCTCTGCTTCGCCCTCTGGTCCCGGTCCCTGTCCCATTGTCTCCGCCTTGCCCTCCGGTTCCAGTCCCTGTCCCGTTGCCTCCGCTTCGCCCCCTGCCTCAAGTCCTAGTTCCATGGTCCCCTCGTCCCCCTCCGGTCCCCATCTAGCAGTATCCTCCACTACCTTCGGTCTTCCAGTCTCCTCGTTGCCCCCTAGTCCACGTCCTCCGACCTCCTTGTCTCCCACAGGTCCCAGCCCATGTCCTCCAGTCTCCTCGTTGCCCTCCGCTCCTAGTCCTCCAGTCCCCTCATCTCCCTTTCTTCCCTGTCCTGTGGCCTCCTCGGTTCCCCACACTTTTCCTACCCGATTCCGTCCTCACCCATCACCCGTCTCTCCAGTCCCTAGTTTCCTTCCCGGGGTTCCCCCTCAGGCCCAGCCCGTCTTCCTCCCTGGTCCCTCGTCACTGTCTGGTTGTTCTGTCCCATCTCTGTTGTCCCCTGGTGTCCCGAGCTCGTTCCCCCTGTTGCTTCTCGTTCAGCTGTGGTCTTCCTGCCTGTCAGTCCTGTCTGGTGTTGTGTCCTGCCTGTCCCTCTGGATGTATGGACTCAACAGTCCATGTTGATGTTTCCCGGATCTGTTCCTGTGCTGTGTCTGTTTGTCTGTCTGGTAGGTGGTCCTTGTTGTCAGTTGGTCCTGTTCATGGTCCCTCCTAGTCCTGTTTTGTGTCCGGGTTGGTGTCCGTCCTGGGTCCACGGTCTGTTTGGGATTGGGTTTTGTTCTGGCTTTTTCCCCAGGTCTTCCATTTGATGTCTGCCGTCCTGCCCGAGTCCTACATCTGCGCCTGGTGTCCTGACCCCGTGTGCCCGTCTTGTCTTCGGCCCCACGGGCTCCCCCTGCTCCGGTTGCCGTACTGCTGTCTGATGCATCTACAAGGCATCCTTTGTCTTGTGACTAGACATTCCAGCTCCTTGCAAATTTAATCATTTACTTATCCATCGCTGGTCTGCATGTGTACCAAATTACATCCAAATTGGACCATTACCTCTGGATGCTTAACTTTTTTTGTCACTGAGTATATTTTAAAAAGTTATTTCTGAGTCAGTGTAGTTGTGCCGTTTACAAACTCTTGCTGTATTGAAATATTCAACCTGGATTTCCTGCAGGAATCCCGCAGGCAGGCAGACAGGCATCAGGCAAGCAGGCATCAGGCTGTGGGCATCAGGCAAGCAGGCATCAGGCTGCAGCATCAGGCAAGCTGGCATTAGGCTGTGGGCATCAGGCAAGTAGGCATTAGGCAAGCAGACATCAGGCTGCAGCATCAGGCAAGCAGGCATTAGGCTGTGGGCACCAGCCAAGTAGGCATTAGGCAAGCAGACATCAGGCTGCAGCATCAGGCAAGCAGGCATTAGGCTGTGGGCACCAGCCAAGTAGGCATTAGGCAAGCAGACAGCAGACATCAGGCTGCAGCATCAGGCAAGCAGGCATTAGGCAAGCAGGCATAAGGCTGCAGGCTGCAGCCATTAGGCAAGCAGGCATCAGGCTGCAGGCTGCAGGCATTAGGTAAGCAGGCATTAGGCTGTGGGCATCAGGCAAACAGGCATCATGCAAGCAGGCATCAGCATGCAGACATCAGGTAGATGGCAGGCACACTGGTAGCAGGTTGGCAGGCAGTATCCCTGCCAAGTCAACTCTTGGTTACAGTCACAGCAGGCCTTGACTGAAGTTGTACACAGGTAAAGGTAATCCATTATTAAATCATTAGAGAGTTTAACACTTATTACTTTACTTTTCTTGTTTGATTGTCATTAACTTATATTTTAAATTACTAAAAAGGTACATATAAAACAATAAGATGATATAACATGTGCAAGAATCCATGAATCCATCCAATGAAGAAATCCATTTTACGTTGAAATAATAAAATTATTAAAGAATTATAAAAGTATAATCTGGTCTTTGTGTGTGCTTGTAGTCATATGGACTGGCATCTATTTAGGGTGTCCCTAGTCTTGTGTGCTGTGTCTTCCGGGATTGCGATATTTTCAGTCGATGCTGTATGTTGGCTAAAATCAGGACTTCCAGGCACTCAAACTGAAGGGGGGGATCTATTTTGTGTCCACAGTTGGATTAAAAGGACTGCAAGGTGTGTTTAATGTCTTTAGAATGAAAAAATGGGTTTATACATACTGTGAATCATCCTTTGCCTATCCCTGACATCGACTCCTACCTGAAATGCAAAAGTCTTCAGGCTTCTGGCTTATAACTGTAATTAAAACCTATAAATAGGGCTCTGAAGGTCTCTGGCATTAAGCTGAGGTTGATTTGTCTAGCCCGTGGTATCACTGTAATCCCCTCTGCCGCTCTCTCTCCAGCTTTAATCGAATCAGCCCCCAGAGAGTTTCCTGACCACCCTAGCTCCACATTTGTCCCAGATTTTCTTCCTCTTTGTGAGGCTCAGCTGGACTCATTCAGGAGTAGCACCTACTGTGGATTGCATTGGGTTACTGCCGAGAAAAATTGTAGCAATCTATGAGCACTGTACACCGCCATGGCTCTCAATTGATGAGTCAAAAGTTTTTGCATACACACACACACATCTTACTTATAATTTTGTGCAAATAGCAAAATTTGTCCAATAACATAGCAAACACACGCACTCTGTTGAGTGCGGAAACTGCATTTTAAATAACTAGTATAGATAGTTTCGATGTAATGTGGACATTGAAATTGAATGTTTGGCACTGGTGTGAACCTAGAACTTTTCTTCTTCTTTCCTTAGTCTTCCATTACAACATTCCAACTGTAACATAGCCAGAGGTGCAGCGACAGGACGGGCAGAGCAGGCAATGGCCTGGGGCCCCGAGCTGGGAGGGGGGCCCCCGAGGGCCACCGACTGCATAGTACATTGCAATGACAAATCTGCTTTATTTGTTTATTCGGTATTTCACAAAAGTGAAAATAAAGGTTTTGTGTTTATTAAATATTATTCATTTACACTTCACAGTAAAATAAATGTAATAAATTTTGCCATGCTGGAGGAGGGGGAGTTGGAGGGCCCCATGTAGATATTTGCCTAGGGCCCCCAGAGTCCCTAGAATTGCCTCTGAATGTAACGAATGAGACAGGGTCAACATGTGACCCACAAACGCACACACATGCTTGAGCACAGAAGTTATACCGTTTCCCGTATCTGAATCGACCTGCACACCCCCTCCGCGATCTCATGTTATTATTTTTATCAGTGTGACTTTTTCAGGATCATGCAACTGCAACCCATTGCCTGAGGTAGTCTTAATATTAACAGAGGTGGCTGGAGGTCATATTTCCTCTCTTTCTTCTTCGCGGCCGGCTTTCATCCTCTCATATCACCGTGTCTCAGGGGCTAATCGTTATGGCAGTCGATTCTGGCAGGGACTGGAGAGTGAGGCTTAGAGATAGAGAGGGAAAGAGAAAGTAATAAGATCACAGTCAATTTGGACTGAGATGAGATAGAGAGGACCTGAGTCGTGTTCAGACCCCGCTCTGTGGCGACTGATTGAATTAGAACTCCAGGGGAAGTGTTTAGGTACTAACAGAGGTGTCAATATCTGCCTGACTTTAACAGATATATTGAGACACTGCGGAGGTTCACACTGCATGTCGTTATCATGGGGATTACAGTTTGCGTCCAAATTCCTAGGAAAATCTACCTGTCCTCAGTTCTGGCTCTGTTGGTTTATGCACATAAACATTTTGGTCCTGTCATGAATCATGCAGTTATGTGATGCATTGACAGGCAGTAAGGTGCAAGCACTACAGTATCTGTCTAACTAACCTGCACTGTTCACAGCATGTGTTTATGCGAACTCCCATAGAAACAACTGCAGCAGGTACTGGGAGGTTCCAGCCGGTCCAGTTAGAGTAGGTCCTTTAACCCAATGTTTCCCAATCTGGTCCTTGGGGACCCACAGACAGTCCATGTGGACTCTCTGGCAGGGAGCTGGGAGGGAGCAAAAATGTGGACTGGCTCTGAGTCCCCGAGGACTGGACTGGGAAACACTGCTTTAACCTAAAGCAGCAGGAGTCATTTTCATTGGCTTGGTGCCAATTTATGCAGTAAAAATGCACAATAAGTACAATAATCAAAGGTACAACTGCAAACCTCCAACAGATCCCTGAGCTGGTGACCTCCATATCCACCATAGGCCACCTGTTCTTGTTCCTGCTGCCTCTCCTGTAAAACATTAGTGGTTTAATATCAAAAGAGGAAGTTAAAAAATTAGGAGCATCCCTAAGCAATAAACTCAAAAAACTGGTTCTCAAACTGCAATTAACAAGCCATAAATCTGTTCATATTATCCATTCCCCCATCCATCTGTTTATTATCCCTCTGATGTCTTTATTTTGGCTGCTCAACCAGCAACAACAGACTGATGTGTCCTTGGCAGTGGGTTCCTAACCAAACACTAGTAGCTCAACACCGCCTGACCTAAGTACTTCATGTTCCTGTAGATGGATGGATAGAGGGGCCCGTGGAGGTAGGACCTGGAGGGTAGGTTAGGGGGCACAGGAAACTCCAGTATTGAATGTTCCTGTCAAGAAAGGCCTAGATGGCATCAGAGCCCAAGGGTACAGAGCTTCAGGTAGTCACACAGCCAGAGATGGGATCTCAGTAGATAAAGACCAGGCAGGCAGAGGAGGTGGGGTGTGATTAATCGCACACAATCCCACTGACAGGCCTGTGCACACTCATACACTTGGATATAAACCCTGGTCAGTCAGAGGGACCTTGGCATACTTGTAGGGAGACTTTGCTGATGCTCCTAGGTTCAATGAGCCAATGCATGCCGAAGGACCTGGAACAAGACAGCAGAGGCCTTGTGTTCCCAAACGCAGACATGCAGGATAGGAAAGGCAAGACAAGCCGGGAGATAGAGTGGGGCAAACTAGACAGGGAAGACCGGGGTGCTGCAACTGGCGTGGCTGCAATGGCACGCTACTACCAGGGCTTTGACCCAGCCACGTACCTGCAGTACAATTATACGCCTCCCCGGGCTGACTTCAGTCGTGCTGACAGCATCATGTGCTGGAAACTGGGCTGCCTGCACCGAGCATTCACGGAAGGTGAGCATGAGCATGTGTGTGTGTACAATACACACCTCTATTCTTCTGAATTATAATTCACAACCGCAAACTGAGACATTGCTGATATGCTTTTTTTACATCCATCTTCCATAACTGTACAGCTCAGAATCACAGTGATTAAGATTAAATCCTGTATTTGCAAAAGTATAAATACAGGTACATCCCGATAAACACAAGGCATGAGACAGAGGACATATGGGACAGGATTTCAACCCATCAAAAGGCTCACACACACTCAGGACAATTTAGAGAAACCAGTGTACCCAGTAGGAAACTTCTTTTTCTATCTCTCTTTCCAAGGGTTTTTCCTGAGTCTCTCTGCCTGTCCTTCAGACTTACCCATCCCTCTGATTGGTCTGCATTCCTACTTTCCATTATGTTTTCTCATTTTATCTGTGGGCATATTGTCTCCTCTCCTCTGCCTCCTCTTTTATCCTTCTGTCCTTCTCGTTTCTCTGTACTCTACAGGTGATGTACAGGGAGAGACGCTGGTGGACATCGGATCTGGTCCCACCCTGTATCAGGTTTTGAGCGGTTGCGAGGTTTTCAGCCGCGTGGTGCTGACGGACTTCCTGGATGTGAACCGGCGGGAGCTGCAGCAGTGGCTGGCAGGCGAGGAAGGTGGCTTTGACTGGGCACCATACTTGCAGCACGTCTGCCAGCTGGAGGGGCGAAGGTGAGACCTCATGGAACTGCTGCAGAACACACTCAGAACCCCAAACAGCCAGTGCTGCTAACAGGGGCATAGGGACCAAGGGGGACATGTACCCAAGGTAAGGAGCATGCGCTGATTACAGCACATTGCTGCACCCACCACACGACAAACCACCTCAGGGATGGGAGGGAACCTGAGTGCAGCAATGCAGTGGGTGATACATCAGCACCACACTAGTCCAAATGGATCAGTGTGAGTTTTTCCCAGTGGCTGGAGTGGCAATCCTGCCACCAACCCCCAAATTTCCCTGTAAGTTGGAGGACCTTGCAAGGCTGGCTGTAGGTTATCATCATACCCAGGACAAAGCAACTGTAGGTTAAGGGCCGTGCTCAAGGGCCCAACAGAGTAGGATCACTCCTGGCATCCACAGGATTCAAACCAACAACCTTTCAATTGCTGGGACAGATCCCTAGCCGCAGAGCCACCACTCCGTCATGTAACCCCAATATTTTATTTAGCTTCATTTGCCCACCCACCCCCAACAAAAAATATACCTTTACATTTTTAATTTTTGTGTTCCCCCTAATCAAATTCTCTCCTACATCATTGGCTGCTAATTGAATATAATTCATTAATAAAAAGACTAAACATACCTAAAAAACACTTATAAAAGAATTCTCTGTAATCCTGATCCATAGAAACATGTAACTGTATTCACTGTGGTATTTTATTCCTTGTTTCATTTATTCACCACACAACTCTGCAGCTAAGGAATAATACCTGTATATGATTAGTTGATTGTGTACCTACTTGTGATGACCTGTACATGATTACCTGCATGTAATTGTCTATATGATGATGACCTGTTATTATTCCATTCAGAATGTACCCTGGCCTTGTGCCGTAGGTAGCCTGGCATGGGCTCCAGAAACCCCAAGCCTGACCAGGATATCAGTTTAACTGTTTAGAGGATATCTTCCATCTGCTTATCCAGTGTAGGGTCATGAAAATATTCGCCAAATGTCCATTGCATGTCGTTCTGTGCTGTGTTAGCCCCTCTGCTTGGCGTGAGAAAGTGGCCCGCCTGCGCTCGGTGGTATCTGACGTCCTGCCCATCGATGTGCACCAAGCTTCCCCACTGGCCCGCAGTGCCCTTCCCCCCTCAGGGGCCGACTGCTTGGTGTCCTCCTTCTGCCTGGAGAGCGTGAGCCCGGATCTGCCCTGCTTCACCCGGGCACTGCGCCACATCGGCTCCCTGCTGCGACCTGGGGGCTCCCTGCTCCTCATCGGGGCTCTGGGGGAGACCTATTATATGGGGGGGCCAGGCGTACGCATCCCCGTGGTGCCGCTGGACGAGATGCAGGTCTGCGCAAGCCTGAGAGCCAGCGGCTATGTGCTTATCCAGCTCTGCGTGTACACCCTGCCCGCAGACATGAAGGTGGGCGTGGATGATGTCACTGGGATATTTTACGTGAAGGCAAAGAAAGCCATTGAATAACTGTTACTGTGAGTCAGACAGTATTATAGGTTATAATTGTTGTTAATGTTATATATAGCATACCCTGTCCGTGGTCCGTTGTTCCATATCTCTCAGTTAAAGTAAATCTGTGTTGTTAAGAGGATGCTTTTTTCAGTTCATGTACACCTTGGACTGTGTGCACTGTTACATTGTCTGTGCGAAGTTTGGTGTGGCCGTGATAATGTCCACAAACAGTTGAGAGACCCTGTACTTTTCTTCACAGGGAAGTTCATTTACTATGAAAAAATGTATTGGTAAGTCAGGAAAATAAACTCTATCTTTCTGGCTGAAGAGGACCTGGGATTTCCATTATGATACACTGGTCTGCATGCAGGAAGATTACATGATGAAGTGGGAAAACACTACTCTGACCTGTTATTGCACAATTATTGTAACCATGAGCAGGATGATGACATAAGAGGCTGACTAATCAACATATCCTGCTGGCTCTAGTTCACCTAAAATTCTCACTTACTCAGTAGCTAGACACAGTGGAGGGGCTGCGCTCAAGCCTACTTATACAGATTATGTCCCCCCCCTCCTATCAAAGGCATAAAAATGACTTCCATTTCAGCTGGGAAAAGAGGAGCAAATGGTAGCAGTTATGAAAGTCAGGATAGCAGTAAGAAGGTGAGGGATAGAAAGCTATAAAATGTAGGGTGAAACGGAGGACATCAAAGCTAAGATAATATCTGATATTAGATAATATTCATTTATACTTTATTTACTAACTTTTATATGTAGAGGGACACTTTCTTAGTATCTCAAAAATATCCACATTCATACATACACAATGTACAAGTACAGGAGGTCTGCCAAGCGATACAAGGGATTTGTTGTTATAAAAAGGACAAGTTACGCATTAAAAATGGACCGATATGTACTGTACGCGTATGTGTATATATATTTATGTCATTATATATATATAGACACATACATAAATACATATGTGTGTGTATATATATTGCTGAAAACGAGGGTCACCTTCTCCCTATTCCTTTCCTACAAAATGACCAGTAAATGCTTAATTCAACATTTCTCATTAAATCAAGAAATGTACACTAGGTAATAATTGCTTCACTAGAGTGCTTGGAATAAGACTGATTACCAACATTGTGTTCTAATCTATGTTCCTTTAGGTATTCCAGTAATCTGTAATTAGTAATTATTAGGGTTATTACTCTTTCACTCCACCAAAATCTATCTAGACACATATATATCTAGAAAAAGCATATGAACTCAAAATGAGTTTAAATAATTATTGCGTCTCAAATCTTCCTATGAGATTCATATAAGGTTTGTAGGTTCATTAAGAAAAAGGAAGCCGCTGCATACTCTCATTTATGAGTTTACAGTTTTATGGACTTATACTTTTTTAACAGATGTATAATATATTTTTGGGGTTGTGCTGTAGCTCATTGGGTGGCACTGTAGCCACGTCTTTGTGAGTTCACGTCCCGGCTCTTCATGTTTGCATGTTTCCCTGTGTATGGGTTTCCTCCTGCAGTCCAAACACAGGATTTGGTGATGGTAAATTGCTTATATGTGCCCTGTGACAAAGAATGTCTTATGCCCAGTGCATTCTGGGATCGGCTCCAGGCAGAGTGAGACCCTATAATGAATTAGAGGTTATGGTGGATTGAAGGATAACAATGGCTGTTTAATTGTAGTCAGAGACATGAATGGAAAACACCTCTGACTGTTTCTCCAAAACTCCTTGGACACCGGCTGCCTGTTGTAGGTTTTTAGTATTTTTATGTAATATCATAGTGTTCGTAAACAGGCATGTGCAGGGGCGGAGGGGCTGCCCATTTCGCCCAAACTATTTAATGTGAACTTGTGTGTGAGCTTAAAGGTAATGAGTGCCCCCTTTTGAACCTTTGAGGACCTGCCCCTCAGAACGTCTCTACACAGCCGAACCTGTGAGACTCCAACCTTGCCCACCCATGTTACCCAATGCCATCATATTAATTCCCCCTTTTTCAAATCCAGTACATATACGGGCTATAGCACATTCAGCCTGTACTTTCATCTTCTAAGTTTCAATCTCAGGCCCACTAATGGCATTACCACTGATATCACCCCAGTTATAGAAAAACATGAATAGTAATGTTTTATATAGACATTTTATTGGCAAAACCTGATGTCTAATGGTATCTTACCAAAACAAATGAAAACATTAACTGTACACTGTCATGAAAGTTTGTCAAAATTAAACCATAATTTTTGGGGGAAGAAGAAATTGAATTTTTTTAAATTATTTTTCAAAGACTGTATTTAATTTCACCTTTTTCACAGAAGAAAACATTCCAGGCTTCACTGGAATCTTAAAAATGTTGGGCCCATAATAATTTCTTTCACTGCTCCGTTGCCTCTTTCTCTCTTCAGCCTCTCTCCCCCAACAGTCTCTTTTCATCACCCACCTCCAATTCCTCTGCTCCTGTGTGCCGTTGTCGCTGCCGACATGGGGCTCCACACCCAGGCTAACATTTAAAACTCCGTAATTAATCAGCACGGTGCTGGCTAATCTGGAAGCTCTTCTATTTTTAATGCCTTGTTGCTGTGTGGGCAAAAGTGGGAACAAAGAAAATAAAGCAGAGAGGGATTCAAGGGAAAAAGGTAACAGGTGCTTTCAGTGAAAATTACATTAATTCAGATTAAAAAAAGAAGACAAATGGACAATGGGATCCAAATTCCCCTTTCATGACCAGGATAATTCTGTTTCATGACCAGCATTCTGTTGCATAATCCTAGTTAAATAGTTTGTTCAAAGTGGCGCTTCGGTGAGTATAACTGCCTTCTTTACACTTATCGCCAAAGGAAATGGTGTATTTGCCTTATGAAAGAGCAGTTCAGAGTTACATGCCCTCACAGCTCATGGCTGCTGGAGAGGCATCTCTGCATCCTCATCATCGCTAACACATTGAAATCACGCATTAAAGCCACACTGAGGCTGAAGCTGGGTATATCCCATCAGGCGGATGCTGGCATCTTCACTGTACACAAGGTAAAGCGTCTGGCCTCTTGTGGTGCCACTGATATTCTGGATGCAACTTCAGCATCCTCTGTGGAAGAAAACAAATCACAGCAGCAGCAAACTCCAGCTTTCCTAGAGCCAGTGGCACAAGCAGAGCTAATGTGAAGGAAGGGCAATGGAGGGCACATGGGGTGGCAGATGTGCCTGAGGACAGTAGATGGTTACTGCTGGGTGGTGCTACAAGATACACAAGTACATTAAGGTAAAAGTTCTGGCTGCCTCAGTTTTTCCAGATCTCTCAATTCTGCCACACACACACACACACACACACACACACATGTTTGTATTCATGCATGTACCTAGCATTGAGGACACAGAGGTGAAGTCCTCAGTATTTTTTTTGCTATTCCATTAACCATGATCCATTACGGGGCTCACCTAGGGAGGGCTAACACTTTTGACGTTCGTATTTTAAAAATCTGCTTACGGCCCTGTCTGTACTCATATTGTTGTGGGGACTCTCCATTCATTTCTATGGACATAACTCTAATCCCAACAATGACAACTGCAACCCCTACCCAGCCCTAACCTTAACCATAAGTAAGCAAACAAGATTTTTGACATTTTTAGTTATTTGATTGCAGTCATAGATTTTTGTAACATTGAGTTTCCAATTGTGGGGATTGAAGAAATTGTCCCCACAATGTCAAAATATCACATTGTGAGGATATTTGGCCCCCATAATGCAATATATATAACACCCCCCCCCCACACACACACAGAACTCTCTACAGTCAACACAGTCATCGCCTTAATTATATGGCATCGGCTCCTGTACATGTCTATTACTTCTGGTAGGTTGCCATGGCTACCTCCACCTGGTATCAGAGACCCAGCAATGCGGTGGATGTGATAATAAGAAAATGTGCGGCAGTCTATTGTGGACAGACTGGGAGCCGGACTTGAGCGGCGCGCTCACTAATAATGTCCAGGGCTCTTGTTAACATGACCTTAAAAAAAGCCGTTAAAGTAAATGCTTTTCCCTTCTCCCCTTAAAGCTGAGGGTGCTCCATCCTTTCACTTCTCTGAATCCGGTAACTCATTCAGGCTGCACTGCTAAGCTTCTGCCCTGCCCTGGCCGCAAAGCTCCTTCACAGCAAGTCAGCTCTGCCTGGACCCTGCTGGCTTCCAGCTGAAGGAGACTGAAGAATGGCCTGACATTCAAATTTCAATGAAGCGCACGGTGATGCCAAGAGAGCCAGGGTGTGAGTTTTCGCTGCATGTGAGAGCTTTAACTGATAGAATTGCTATAATCCCCTTTTGATTGCCAATTTCTGGCACCTCCTTTCGTTTAAAATAAGGTATCCCGAATTTATACTCTAAGGCCCTGCGCCATAATGTCGGTCAACACCTAGCACACACGTCCCATAACCTTTTGTAAAAAAGGTAAGCATCTGTCTTTCCTGACAGCATTACTCAGGGAAACTTAGTTGTTGTATCATATGTACATATATTCACATTTTCAGCATTAGATGTTCACAGAAGGTACTGCAGTGAAGTATCTTCCTTCAGTTAGGATTCAATTCTTCAACCTTCCTATGTATGTATTAGGCACTGGGTTCTCTCATGTCTTATTATGGCATGCAATGTACACGCAAACTCAGTTTTTGAAACCTTCAGCCTGTTGTCAGACTTGAGAATCACGTGTCACATGGGATGGAGACTGGTAAACTATCCTGAAAACAAGGGTTTGGGCGATTGCACTACCCACTTCCACCACTTTTCTGATGTCACACGGAAGTAATGTCCTGAATGGCAACGAGGGCAGTGGGGGTGATCCAGTAATTCAGGGCCTTAGGTATGCATTGCTGTCTGTCACCCTACCACAATTAACAGCTTTCTCATGTCTGTGACATTTGTTGATCCCCTAAAAACAGAACCATGGATCCAAGGTTTCTGCTGCTTACCTCTCCTTCCCCAAGTGACGTCTAGTGTTTATCTCTGGTGCCCAGATCCATGGTGAGTCAGAGTAAGCTTTAAACAAGAGTTTCTGTAACTTTTTCCCTCTCTCTTCTGGAAAGTAGCTATCAGTCGTTAGTCTGTTTGCTGCCATCCCACTGTGACACCGGCTGGCACCCTGCAGGTGTTAGGCGATGGAAAATGAAACCCTGACAGTAAAGAGCTTCCAGGACATTCAGCGTCCTTCACCGCAGTGTCAGCGCGAAAGGTGAGTTGACAAGCCTGTGTATCTTCACTGACTGACTGGGCCATCACAACATAACAAGCCCCTGGAAAAATAAGCCATTCCCACCTTTGATACTTTACAAAGTTCAATCTTTTGTAAAGGACTGGGTGCTCCCTAGGCAGGGCAAGACAGAGGAACATGTTGGGAAACTGAGACGGCCTAGTCAAACCCGATTATTTACTGTAAAATCGAAATTTCATGCAATAACGGACCAAACAACAAACCACCTCAAGTCACATTTTGAGAAGTGGTCTGTACTTCAATCCAAGATACAGCTCTTAAGAGTTGTAAGAGGCCTTAAAATTAAGAGACCGCTATAGATATAAAAAAAATCTGCATTTTTAAAACTTTGATTAACCATGGTTCTGGTGGCACAAAGCTACACTGAGTGGCAGGTTGCTTTCTGGCTCAAAATTTCTGAGACAGCAGTACACAAGAAAAAGGTGAAGCAGGAGATACTGGAAATGACCAAAAACTAGCCAGATAGAGGGCAGAAGCAACTTTCTAATACCAGAGATATGTGTCAGCTTATCCAGTAGTGCCTCATAAATTGGAAGATGACCTCAAGTGACCTTCACAAAGAATGGGAAACAATTACTGGTGTGAAGTGCACTGCTAGGACATTTTGTAGCAGCTGCATTTTTGCAGCTTTCAAAAAATGTATATTTTACACAGACGCAAACCCATAAACTGAGAAATAAGTGGAACTAAAACTTTATGCTATGGTCACTTAATTTTTTCCAGAGCTGTATGTTCTAGATGAATGAGTCTCCTTTTTATACACAACAATTATAGGAACCATCCTAAGGATGTTTAGATGTTTGCCTTCTCCATTGCTACTTTACAAGTGCTACTTTGCATACCGCTGCAACTATACAGTAATAGTAAAGTATATCCTTTTCTAACTCATGGGAGTTTTACTTACAGAAAAATGTTCTGAGGGCAGAACGAAAAATGATTGGCTTGGAGAGATAACCAATCAGATTGTAGAGGAGGTTGGTCCAAGCTACTAGAGGAGGCGGATTGATTGATTGATTGGTCAGCTTTCAGCCCCCTGCCTGCTGTGCGCTAAGCTTGGTGGGTCGGCCACTATGGGGCTCCAAGTGTCAAGCACTCGATTTCATGCACAAAATATATTCTGTGTCACAAAAAGCATTAAATAAAGTAATGCCTTGCTGCTTTGTCCATAGAAAGACAAACTCCAGTTACATTTTGTCCACAAAAGCAGAAAGACTTTCGTGCACAGAAATCAAAGGGGATATTTCATTTTGTGGACAGAAGGCTGAATGTATCTGCTTTCATGAAAAAAAAAGAAAATCATTTCATTCACAAAATGCATTTTGTCAACTAGATACATTTATTTTGTGTACAAAATGCACTTTGTGAATGAAAGTAGTCATTTTGTGGACGGAGTTCATTTCGTGAATGAAATAAAGTCATGAAATAAAGTCACCCTATAGAGGTAAGAGCATTTGTGTGTGGGTTTTCAGCTCTTAGATGCAGTCAGATGTCCGTAGGATAAGGGAATGGTTTGACGGAACCATCAGAGAAGGCTATTACTAGACCATCAGTAAAGGGTTGATAGCACTGCTATCAATATGACTTCAGTCTCACCACTGCAGTTCCCTATGGCCAAGACAAATGTTTTTAATACTTTAATCATTTGACTTTATAGCTTATTGTAGTGGGAGAACACAGTCTGATGGTATCTTTCACGTTGGATACAAAATAGAGATACATCACAGGAATGGCAATTTGAATTATTTTTTCAAAAATAAAAAACCCGGAGCAACTTCCTACTATCTAAAGAGCAAAACAAGGGAAGACAGGGTTGTGGTCGATGAAAATAGGAATGCATGCATGTAGTTCTCCAGCCTACTTTCCCCTTAACCCCTGTGTTATTTTTAGGGTTGAAGTGACCCCAGTCCATTTTCAAAATGAGGATAAATTCTATAGAATCTAGAATTTAGAACGGAAGAAATGAAATACACAAGGGTTAACCAGTATCCATGGCCTTAACCAGCATGCTAAGCCTTAGCTGTACTCTTCGCTGAGCACACACACTGCACACACACACGGTTTCGTTTGACAGGTTGTTCTTTGGACAGTGAGTAAGCCTATTCCATTTCATGGGTGAATCGTCCCTGATTAAGATATATTTAAAATTTGTATGGTTGTAACCCTGAAGTACTGGAATTCCCCTCTCCTGCTGTGAGAGGACCGGGTCATCAAATTAACAGAATTTATGAAAATTCATTGAACCAAATATAATACGGTATTATTTGTCCTTCAATGCAGCATATCAGGATTATACATGTCTTTTAGGGAAATTGATCAACCATTACTGCTGAACTAGTACAGGTTTAGGGTGCGGCTGGAGCCTCTCCCAGGTCAGTGTCTCAGAACACAAGACATCCACTATGAAATGTTCCATCATACACTATGGGCAACTGCAGGAAACTCATACAAGCCTACAGAAAACATGCACGCATATGTGAGGGTGGGAATGAAAACCTAGTAGACCTGGTGAAAGGTCTACAATTGAGGCAACAAGGTCTGAGAGTGTGGCCTGTGTCTATATCATATTCAGGTGAATTTATCCCTCCTGAGGATGTCTACACCCCCCTCCCCCACCCCCCATCTTACAAATCGCTTCTAGCAGCTTTCTATCAATTGGCAATTTTTTTCTCTCACATTAGTTATAATACTCATCCAATTTAACTCCTGAGTCAGGCAAATATTGGATCATTTAACAAATCCCTTACTCCTCCATGGCTATCTACCTTTGGCTCCCCAGTGAGTCACGAGCATAGCTTGTCTGGAGTGCAGGTCTTCCTGGAGTACAGTATGTCTTGAGTCTATCCGGAGTACAGTCTATTTGGAGTGCAGTCCAACTGGAGTCCAGTATCTGGTCATGCTGGATGCCGTGTAAGTGAAGCCGCAGAAAATGGAGGCTGTATCTGTGCATCCAGCAGCTCGTGAAAAATTAAAGGGGCTAGATGAAGTAATTGTCTCCCTGGCTTCCAAGTAATTGATGAAGAATGGCCATGTATCACTGTCCCCTGACAGAAGAAGCTTCTATGAAAAATACCCATGAGAGGCACTGGCTTTACAGTGATGTTAGATGGTTCAGTAAAAAGACTCCCATAAATAATAATAGAGGGGTAGATGTTGAATTTTCAATATAATACAGATCATTAAATTGTACATTATAACATCCAGGGTGGAGTATCTTATGTTTTGCTGTATCTTTATTCAGCTGGCAAACTGAGACATAACCGCTGTTGTTATTATCTTGAATTATCTACAGTAGTAAAAGAACATTCTATTTTCTTGCACAATAGACCTTTGACAGGTGGTGCTTTGGCACTCTCCAAAATAGTGTTGTATTTTTGTGTGTATTTCGCTGGTTTGATCATAATTCCTGTCCCTGCCTGGCCAGCAGGTGACACTGATTACCCCTTTCCTAGTGTTGGAGTTTGAGATTATGACCCTTACCTGTGTCCTAGTTCTAGTATTTGGCTGAATGATTGTAATTGACCCACACTTGTCACCCGTTTTACCCCCGTTATCTGTGTATTTGTGTGCCTGCCCTTGTCCTTCTTCTTCAGTTAGTCATTGTGTTTGCTGCTGTTCTGCTATGGTTGTTCCTGTGTTGCTCTCTGCCTTACTTTTTGCTATTTGCCTGTTTTGTTTTGACAGCTTGTGGTCTTGATTTCTTTGAGTTTAATGAAGTCCCTTCTTTGTTGGAGCCACAGCACTGATTGTCTCTCTCTTTGCCATGCCCGTCCGTAACAAATTCCAGTTTCTCTAGGCTTTGAGATTCTCATCATGGGATGCCAGGGGAAGATGGCATGTATCCAGTCTGTATGGTATCTCTTTCCCTCATCCTCACCACATTCCGCTCTATTTTCTTCACCCTATCCCTCTCTCCTAGCTGTAATACACCCTGGCTTGGTGTGTGACATAGTTAGCAGACTGTGCGCTCCTGAACATAATTGATTTGTGGCATGAATGTTAAACAAAGGTGGGTTCATTGTCCCCAGAACTGAGTGAGATTAAGAACATGGAGACACATGGAATGTCAGGGCTACTGATCTGTAGTTATTAAGGGCATTAAAATGTGTTATTAAGCACAGGAATTATGAGGTTTACCAGTGTGTGGGAGAAAGCTTTTGTAGTTGTAGGGACAGGTATGCAATGCAAACAAGAGATGGAGAGGCAAAGGTAGAACCTTACAGGGGAGGGTGAAGGTGGACTCTTGAGTCTTCTGTATGAACCAGAACTCCTCCTTAGCCCCCATCTAGAAAGCGCACTTTTTCTTGTTGTTTTAAAATCTGATATTCTTTGTGATCTAGGGCTTCTTTTTTGGGGAGGGGTTGACTATTTTTCAGGCTATACTTATGTCCAAGAAGAACGTGCCTGTTCAATGTTGCAGTCAGAGAGCCCAATGCTGTCCTCACCATACAATCCATGAAATGAGTCCTAATCTGTCACCTCTAAGCAGTTCTGCAGTGCTTCCATTGTTTCTTGGAATCCAACAATCACAGAGTTGATGAGAGAGGGCTGCCACTTAACAAGTGGCTTGTACTTGGTGACCAGGCTTGCAAGTTTGGGGTCTGATTGGTTAAGGTCAGGTTGTGAGTTTAAGGTCCAGGTGAGCCCTTCTGTTTTATCATACACATGATACAAGTGACATTCACATACAGTACGTGGCTGGAAATAAATCACTTACAAATAATTAAGGATTTATTTAATCCCCACACTCCCAATAGCAATGAAATGCCACAATGAGGCACCAGAATACTGATATATCACTGACAGGCCCCTCTTGTTTTGCTGGTTTATTTTTGTTAACCACTGGCCCCAGCTTTCCCAAAAGTTTTATGTACATTTATAGTGACTTGCGGCTAAAATTTGTCAGATTTCTAATTTCAGAAACGTATTGTTGCTGTGCTGCAAAGGCATTTCTAACACAATATTTCTTTTCAGTTGCTTGTCAAATTCATTTTCCCTGAGCTCCATTCTGTTCCTACTACACTGACCCTGAAAGTCTGAGAATACAATGATTCTAGTGTTGGGCTCTCGGTGATCAAACAATATCAATGCCCCGAGTCCGCAATTATGTGAATTTTTCAGCATTTTGGCCCTGTTGGACAAAAGCCATAGTCCTACTGGACGCCTTATACTAACTCAATATAAAGTCTTGAGAAAAAACTGTTTTAAAAAGAAAATGTTCATAGATATTTTAAATTGAATGACTTAATAATAATTTAAATACTGAAAAGTAAAAAAACTGCTATATAAAATCCACGTCTTAGTTCCAATAAAGTAAAAGTTTATAAACAATGCATTGAGAACAGACCTCACCATATTCAATCTCTCTAGCTGTCAACTGGGGAGTCAGCTGTTTATTTTGGAATTATTGCAATCACAATGTATGCCTGTGAACTTTTCTGCAGTTATTGTATTATTCCCTTTTTCAAGACCAGAAACCCTGACACTATAGTTGAAATATAAAAGAATAGTCCACCCCAGCGGTGTACTAATTGTACTTGATGTCTTGGGTGTCATGGCTGCTTCTAATGGCCTTCCATTTGTACTTCACTTTCACTCCGTAAAACTATCAGAGCAACGCTTACAAATGGACAACATGCTTTTACTCTCTCTACTTTCGCTTCATCTGTCTCCAGTCCCATCTGTATTGTCGACCCTTTTCATATTCGTTAATGTACATTACAGTGTGCCATTGCAATCTTTGCAAATCTGATTATTTTCACCAGATATCCAGGAAATATAATTGCCCCTCACGTACCCTCCCAACCTAGTTTTAACCTTTTTCTTTAACATTTTTTATTCCTGCTATTTGTTATTTAGGTACATTTTAGGGGTTCTCGTGGGTTGTTCTGGTAACCTGCTTTTAAAACTGAACAACATACAGTACAGTGTGTGTGTGTATATATATATATATATATATATATATATATATATATATATAATTTGCATGTTTCAAAATCACATCCTGATCTCAAATTGAAACAGTGGATTTATCATTTTCAGAGATAGTTATTTGTTGTTTTCATTAACCTCTGGTGATCAGAAATACAGAGCCTAACACTTTACACATTCTAGCAATAAACCTGTGATGGCCAGGGCTCGAAGTGAGGAGAAAAAACAGGTACCGGTACTCCCCCTGATATTCAGCACCAGGTGCCGGTACTCCCCCTGTTATTCAGCACCGGGTGCCGGTACTCCCCCTGTTATTCAGCACCGTGTGCCGGTACTCCCCCTGATATTCAGCACCAGGTGCCGGTGCTGGTACTATATACCAGTGAGTACTGGTCCACTTCAACCATTGGTGATGGTGAATGGCATTCCTTTGATAGGCATGACAAAACTTTTCAAAAACTTTTTTTTAATTAAATTGATAGCATGGAGCACGTAAAGTAAGTTTTTAAACCTGGAAAAGTTGTTCTTTAATTATTATTCTGAAAAACATGTCAACGGGGAAGAAAATCCCACGAATTTCAAATGCTAGAGCTCGGGAGTCTTGGTCATCATGTCAAGGCGTCAGCCGTTTTCATTTTCTCAGCGTCGGAAAACCTGTGTCATACTCCCACGTCAACAGTTTGCTCTCCAGCTGCATCCTGTTATTTATTAGACCAATCCCAGGGAAGAAAGAACAAAAAAAAAGGACAAAAAATTAGTTACCCAACATAACTGCCATGGTTTAATTGTTTTTATACCCCTTTGTACAATGAATTAATGGAATTCTTCACGACATCACTGTCTCATTAGGGGCGCAAAATCTCTGTATATCAATATTGCTGTATATCAGCATTATTTTTATATAAGAGGTTAAACAGGGTATCATTGGATAATTCTGTTCTAAATACAGTCTGAGAATGTCTTTTCCTTCATCATGTCACATACTCCAATGTCCGGTTAATAGTCACGGCCATTTCAATCATTAACACCAGGCTCACACTCAGCAATACACCTACAGATACACTGATACGGAATTTCTTAAATTTGTAAGAATTATAAAAAGCTCTTTAATCAAACTTTTACTGTGTTCCTTTTGAATCTAAGGTAGTGGTTGGGGGGAGCACAGAAAGCTTGAGAGAAAGAGAGAGCTGTGCTAGTGCAAAGGAATATTACATTGTATCCTTTATCTGAGATCCCACATAAGCCTGAGTTTGAGTACTTTCAACACTTACCTCTCTCTCTCAGGCGAAACCTACTGTCTTATTCTGGCTAGACTGGCAGGAGAATTATCTCAGAACAGGCGTGGTGTCCAGGCTGCTTGCACTCCTAGACTCCTAGGGCAGAAAATGAACATGCATTACCAGGCTTCAGAATGCAGCCTCACTAAAGGCGCTGTTTACATACATGCATAATTTATTTTCAAAACCTCTTTACTGTGTTTCTTTTCAGTGAATCAGAAAGTTTGCATGTCATGTGTGTCCTGTTGAGATAACATTAGTCACATACTTACTCATTTCTCTTGCTGGCCAGCTAGTACCGATATACTGTAGACATAGTGCCATACAGTGGTGATGTAACCCTGGGGTGGGTATTTGGGTGTGTTGGGTGGGCATCAGTGTTCAGACAGGGTCAGTTGTTTTGGGGGCTGCACTGGTCAGCAGTTGTCAACCAAGGGGATGAACCCTTGATTCATTTAGGTGGGTAAGTTCCTGGCACCAAATGACCAAATGCAACAAAAAACACATTTATTTTTCTGTTTAATCATCCTGTTTGGTGTTACCCAGCTCCCCCAGCTGCTGTATAGCTCAATAGGTTGAATGTGCAGCTCAGAGGCTGACGTTCCTCTTATTGTGAGTTAATGGCTGGTCTGTTATATTTTGGCTTTACTTTATCCCCTGGGGGGTATTCCATGAAGCAGGATTTCTTGCTTATCTGGATAACTTGTTGAATGTAAGGTAGTCTGGACTAAATGAACTTTATCTTTGTTCCTTTACGTTTAGCTCAGACTACCTTCAATTTGTCAAGTTAACCAGCTAAGCAAGAAATCCTGCTTTGTGGAATACCCCCCTGGTGTCTGTATGGTTATGTTATGTCAAATTTTTGTTCACCCTGCCCGCACCTTGTTTATGTTCTGTTTTACTTGTGTTCCTTGATTTCTCCTAGTGTTGAAAGCCCTCTGTGTTGTCACTCTTTCCTAGTCAGTAGTGTATGTTATTTGTAATTTACTCAAGCTCTTCCATGTTGCCCTGTGCCCTTAGTGATTGTTTGATTTGTTTATGGTTCTCACTTGTCCTTCTTTATGTCTTGATAAGTAATGTATTTAAGTGCCTGTTCTTGTTCTGTTCCTCAGTGGTTCATTGTCGCTGTTTCCCTATGTTACTGTGTGTGCTTCTTAGTTATACTTACCCTGTGTTAGTTATTGTAGTTTCCTGTGTTGCTACCTACCCTTGGTATTGTTGTTCCTGGTGTTGCTCCCTGCCTTAGTTTAGTTTTCACCCCTCATGGTCCCTTTATTTTCTGGTCCTCCCTTTATGTTCTGTCTTGTTGGAACCACTACGTGGCTCATCTCTTCCTCTGTCATGCCCCGCCATAACACAGGTAGAATAAAACCTTATTTCACATTGAGCTTGTTTCTTGTTTCCTTACCTGCATCACCAATACATTTGTCCATATTTAATAACTCTTTATACATTTACATTCCTAGTGATCCGTACCATGGGAAGTATCTAAGATGGGTGACAAGACCAGAGCACAGGGACAGGAACAGCCATTCTCTCATGGCCCTGACTCGAACAAGAACCATGAGCCTGAATAAGCTTACAAATTATTTTGTATTTCAATGCATATTTCAATATATAATATGATGTTCAGTTTAAACAAGCAATTACAACATTAAACTAAACGTTCTTTAAAATATTGCTGAAGATTTTGGTGGAAAAATCAACAATAAATGTTAAGAATAATAATGGAATGCAGTGAAATGAGATGACACAGAGAGGTAAGGAGCATGTGCTGATTACAGCACGTTGCCGCACCCACCACATGCCAAACCACCTCAGGGATGAGAACCTGAGTGCAGCCATGCGGCGGATGACACCTATAAATAGAGTGACTTCCAACCATGTCCACAGATAATGTCTCTACATTTATTTCCTGTCGACAGACATGTTGTTGTATGTTTTATGCACATACCTCATAATTAATAAGGAATTGTCTGATATTGTTGAGCCAAAGACACATGTTACTGCCTTTGATGATTAATTAATTATGTTTTATGGGGGTGGGGAGGATTTCAAATGTGACAAAAAAAACATTAATTAGCATTAGATATGATGATTGTGATATAAAGATTCTTGTTTCCTATCACTATTAAATCCACTGGTCAGGTTCGTGCAAAGTGTAAATTACATGCAGTTCATATAAGCTACATGAACTTTTTGACGTGAATAACATACATGTTTACTGCTGGTGTTTTTGTTATTAATTCATACAGCTGCACTCATCATCACCTGCAGGAGGCTACCGTTTTGGACTATGCATAACAACGCCCGTGTGTCATGTAAGCCTTGTTTCATTTTAAATGCCAGTTATAATTGTTTTAAAATTCATGGCAAAGATTATTTATTAATTGCTCCATCTTCTACCTCGCATCTTTCATACATTTGGTGCAATGTAGCGCTTCTATGGTTACTAAAAATGGGTGAATGTGTCAGCCAGTAGCTGTGTGAAAAAGCCACTAGGATCCTGGCCCTGCACTTCTTTCAGTGAGCGATTCTGGGAATTTGCATATTTCTACAGTGACCCTGACCGTGTGTGATTGATCCTAAATCGCATATGAATGACCTATGTACCTCTATTAATAAGAAACAGTAATAAATATGTAATCACTAAAAAACTAAGAGTAATTCACTAAAAGTAAAACAGAACACTGGATTTTATTATTAAGTCATTTAATATTCGGTAGTTCCGGGAAGAATACAGCCTAGCTATAACAGAACAAGCATCACAAAAAATATTAATAGGACCTAATTTCAAGGAATAAATTTTGTAGTACAAAATCATGCAAAGCAACGATTTAAAATCACCAAACAATAACTGCTCATGCTTTTCAATAAAATCTTAAATTTGGCATATAAAATAAAAATACGTTTATTAATATACACTACTAATTAACAGGCGCGTTCCTGTAACGTTAGCTCCTTTCGCAAAATTTAAGGCATGCCATAAAGAATCTGTAAATTATACCAAACTATAATTTGTTGGCATCACCTATAATATTGTTTACACGTAAATTGAATTTCGTGCCATAATATTTCTTTGAATGTACCTGACAGGAAAAAGTCGTATAGGATTAAAAGCTAGCCATACAATTTACGAGAACAACGGATTTTACATATTTGACAGATTTTGTTCCACTGATACAAATAAGTGCACTTCAAAATGTAAATTAACAATATAAATTAAGAGCATAAAAAATACAAGGCCTTCTTTTTGTTTTTATATTAAATGTCTTGCATATATTACGCTGCATTTATGACTGCAAGCACCCTCAATTCATAAGAGGCCAGACATTTTAAAAGTAACAATCAATTAAGGCCAACGATGACTGCCTCTACGTCCCTGGAAGGTCTCCTGTCTGTGACAAGAAAGTTAATCATACTTTCCGACTTTATCATAAGATTGCATCCAAGACAAAAAATTCCAAACATCACCGTCAGCGAAAGGACGCACAGCACCGTGATCTGGACTATCCGCAGGGTGAAAAAGTTCCGCTCTTCAGGTGGCAGATCCAGGGAACCGCCATCGTTAGTGGTTACTATACTCCCATTACAGCAGCGGAAGAGTGTGACAACGCTGTCCGGGCTTCGGTTGAAAATGTCGCGCAGAGCCGTAGTTTCGTTGAAAAACGTGCCATTCATCTTTCAATGACTAAGAGGCGCAACAGGAGAGTAAATAAATATTTCAGTGTAGTTCAGTCTTGATCCGATTTCGCCAAAAAGTCGTCAGAAGTGATGTAAAATAACTAATAAGCAATTTAGAAGGTGAATTCAGAACGTATTTCTTGGTTTTTATTTTACCTTGCCTGAACGTTTGAAGCAAGTATCATCAGTCATTACCTTTATCTTCGCAAGTCAGTGCAATACTAAGAAGTGATTGTAGGTCTATTTGCGCTTGTCAAAACAATTGCACACCGCCTCCAACGATATATCATGGGTATTCCGTGCAAAGAGGTTCGTTTCTTTGTCAAAATCCACGAGGGAATCTAACAGTAGTCGTAGGTTCTGCTGCTTGTCATCGTGTTCAAAAAAAGCTATATCTTTTCTAATGGATTACTATTCCCCTCGGACCACACCACCACAGCGCGAGGGGAGTCTGCAGAAGCGCTGGAATGAGCCAACCAGCTCCATACGCACTTCAGAGCACTGTGTTCTCCACTTGGTGCATGGTTTGTGTGCAAGAGCGAAACGTAATAATACGGCATGAAAGTTAAATAGTTGTTTTGCTTATTTTTAGATGAACGTAACTGCATAATTACGATTAAGTTAATTGTGCTACTGTATGTGTGCTTCTCTGCAGTGTGCATGAAAAACAAGCTTAATTTAAATATAAGTTTTTGAACTGTGAACAACAAATTCTTGAACTACAGAGTAATATTGAATATTATACGCTAAACATTTCTCAATAAACATTCTTTAAACCTGATGGTGATTGAATAGACATACATGAAATGTGTATTCATATAAAATAGGCCATTGCATGCATTAGTTTCTTTAATATCTGATACAACCTTGCCACTTTCTCGTACGTGCCACTCGTATATGTTATGATCAGGGAACAATTAATTTAGTTTTTAACCGTTTCCTTTTAGGCCTTGTGAGAGTAGGGTACGCCACAATTATGCTATTCATTATGCTAACACTTATATTCTGCTTTATAATAGCTACCTTGGAGAGGATTATCAATAATTCCAACAAATGGAAAATAAAGTTGCAGGCATTTTACAAGACTGATAGGACTGCAGAGAGTTGGTACATAGCACACAGGAATCTGCATCATAGCAACACAAACTAAGGACCAAAAAACCCCTAGCAACCAAAGACTTTTGTGACAGGTAGCTGATCCAAAAAAGTTAACCAAAATCAGCACTTCTTACTGAAACAACTGCCAAAAATGACTCAACTGGACAAAACCATAACAGGCTTACGATGTCTGCAGGGCTCATTCTAGGTAAATTCGAAATACTGCTCTGTAACCTTGGGAGATCAGTCACAAGACAAATTTAAGGCATTCTCTTTGCAGATTGCAGAAACAATATTATATCAGTGCTGGGGAGAGAGACATTGTGCCAGACTATGATAATGTCTTTATTAATTATTCATTAAGCTGCATTAAGGAGATAATGGGAATGCTGTAACGAGTGGTTACATGGGTCAGGGCATGTTTCCTCTCCTTCATTAGGATTTCATGGCCTAACTGAATCAAATTTCTATTTATATATCAGCTGTCCACAGAATACATATATAAGATTTTGCAAAACAAACCTCCCTGAAGTATTTCAACTGAACAAACCATACATGTTTATTGAAAAAATGTATCTTCACAATTATTGTTTTTATGTATCTGTAGGGAAAATACAACTGGAAGAGCTGGACATATAAGGTTCCAAATCAAATCAGCTGGGAGAGTTTTTGGTTTAGGTGCATGTTTCCGACAAAAGCTGAAATGATTCCCCAGTGAACAAACAGAATGAAGGGAAAATCCACATGGAACAAACATTTTACAAGGAAAACACTGACTTCCAGTAAGTGGTTATTAGTGATTGGGATCTCCAGCAGGCATTTGATCTTGTGAAAGATGAGGGAGTTAATAAGAAGGACTGCACTTCACTGCTTTTAACTGGTTAAAGAATGTTTTGCCTCAGAAGTTGTTCTTGCTTGTTAGTTGTGTTAGTGAACCATTGGTGACAGTTAGTGTCAATGGGGAAGTGTTTGCATAGCATCTACGACTCAGTAAGAAAGGAGTCAGTAAGAAGACACATTAAACCTCAGTTGCCTCTCAAGCATGTGGACTCCAACACATAATGGACTGGCATGGACTGGGACTAAATGCAGACATATTATTATTAATTATCCTGATGTTTCAAATTAACCTAACAACCACTGGGTCCACAATATTAATATCTACGCATTCCATGGGCTACGAAGTAATTATCCCCTAGAGGGCGATATATTCCTACTCACCACAAAAGTAAAGAAATACTGATCTCATTACATCCGTTGAGACAACTAACTACACTTAATAACACGTAAGTTTCATTAGATATATTAGTAGTATTAGTTCCTTCCCCATAGATACTGCCCTTCATCTCATCTCATATATATATACACACACACACACACAAACATATATATACATATATACATATATACACACACACACACACACGTATATATATATACGTATACGTATGTGTGTGTGTATTATTATTTGTAACAAGCCATCAAAATAAGCCTTACAAAACAAATATGAGTAATTTCATTCCACAATATATTAATTCACAAAACTTAATCACTCGTCATTTAATTATAGCCGAATTTTATGTGCATTCCCGCCGCATGTTAAATGAAAGAACTTCCGATTAGGGCATTGTATGGCGTTTTTTGTTCGGCTAACTATCAGGTACGTTTCAGTGTTTTAGCTATGCAATTTCAGGGCAGTTTTAAAGTTCAGTAAATCAAGTCCTTGGGTGTAGTTTCTAGCACAGCCCCCTGGATGGTCCCTCCCTTCTATTAGACTCAACTTTCCACTGGGAAGTTTGGTTATGTATGCTGTTTAGTGATCCCGATGTAGAAGCAGTTACTTGGTGTGACAGGGAACGGGAGACTGTCCCGATTAGCGGCTTGCCATTGGACAGAGAGTACTCTGAGATACCGTATCATTATGACTATGAACTCTTTCGTACATCAGCTCAGCTTTTGTATAACTTATCTGGCTTTGTTCGCTTCATCGCCTAGTTTCGGTAAGTCAAACCGCTGAAATTCTACTAGTCTGTTAACAGTAATCATCAAAAGCTTCTTAAGTTACCATGGCTTTGACAGCACATAAATGTACGTTTTTTCGGCTTATATATTTTGAATTATGTGTACATGCTATGTTTCGTTGACATGACTTATGCAGCACGTACATGAACGCCTTTTAGCATTTAATGGACATGGGACAGTGAAATGCACAAGCCCTTATATGGATGTCGAGCATTTCTACATGAGCTTGTATTCCGTACGATAACAGTGACTGGTACGGGAAATATGACTGTAGGTATCATGAAGTTGGATTTTTAGAAATAAAGAAGTTTTGTTTGTTGTGATCAATATTAGTCTTTGCTTAATGTAATGGTCTTATGTTTATAACAATTGTTTTTTTGACAGCCAGTCTCTTTCCATTCCACTTACTAAATGTTTTTATATTTGCATATGTTTAAATATGGACTACGGAACAACTACCCAGTCAACAGGAGTTTTGTGTCGCAATATTTCGCTCTCAATTGTTCCCGCGGCAGATTTGTTTGAGTGATGGCAGTAATTTTTTGGGCATAAAGTCGCGCTTCCAATTCCATTCGTAATCATCAGGGGCGATTCTGGGATTTGATCCTTATGGGGGGCTCGGCCCCGTGAACAAAATCGGGACTTCATCCCCATAATAAAATTTGCCGAAGAGGGAGTAAGAAAGGTAGACGAGGAAATACGGGACAAATCGCTGCACTCGGTTTTTAAAAAAAAATTCAAGGCGTCTGGAACCCCCCCCCTCCAAATTGGGTCTTGAACCGCCCGAGAGAGTCACTGTTTGCATTCAAGGGCGTAGGTTTTGCTGCAACATTATACCCCCCTCCCCAAACACACACACTTCTACAATAATGGAAAGGACACGCCCCTACCCCTCAAATCTATGCCATTGTCTACATTATCCAATCCATATACAGATATATTCATATTTCATTGCCTTGCAAATTAATAATATGAAGAAGACTATATAATTTAGAGAGAAAGGGATGCATTTGAATGTTTATTTAAAAATTCAGTCCTGCAATTTGCATGACAAGCCTATAACTTAATTAATAATAATTAGTAAGTTGGTTGAATTTGAAAAGGAATACTATTCTGTGTTATGTGTTAATCCATTTCACTAAATGTACACGTGATTTTAAACATAATGTACAATGTCCCAAGGAATTTGTGAAGCTCATATTCTTAAGGTGGCAAATGACAATTCAGCAACGAGAGAGCACGCACCAGGAAGTCTTTAAAGTGTCTGTTTTATAAGAGTGACAGAGAGATACTGTTAGCATGCAGCAGATTTGTATATGCTGGTTCCAGGAACTTTTGAACATAAGGGTTTTTTATGACTTATGGCTCTTATCTTTTTTTGTTTATAACTTTAATAAGAATGTAGGCTGGTGTAACAACAGCCAGGGAGAAGATTATGCAATGCAGGAACGGGATGGAGTTTAAGGAATGTGGAGGAGGGAGAGCAGGAGTTTGGTCGTCATGCATGGTGAATTGAGGTGTGATGGAGTGGTGGACAGAGGACATGGGCAGTGGACAGAGAAAAATGGGCAGCGTTTATTTAAACATGCTGAGAGTGTTCATATAAAAACAAAGGTCAGAGAAAAGGAGATGACTTCTAGTCTGAATGTTTATTCATGTCCTAGATATTGTTGTATATTTACATCACATTTATGCACATTTGAGCTTGGAACTGAAAATGTTAGACAGTGCATTTAAAAACTTTGGATTGGTTGCAGTTATCCTAAAGTGGAAGAATATAAACATGCATAACTGAAACAAGAACCTTTCTCTTCTGTTTGTAGAACGCTTTGACATCCCTTAAATGATTAGTAATAAAGTAGTGAGAGCAGCTGGAGGCAAACGATGTTGTTAACGATGCCCTAGGACAGGGGCACAGCTAGAGATCTTGGATCCCATAAAAGCATATCATATCAGGCCTCCAACCCAGACCAATCCAAATATATTCCAGTTTCTATTCCCCTGCCACTCAGGGGCCTTTGGAATCATTCTAACTTCCCCCCCTAATGGTACCCTTGTCCCAGGAAGTTGATTATATCTCCCAGACCCTATGCATTGCCTGCTTACTTGTTTGTGAAACACTGTAAGAAGCAGGTCATGATCATTTTGGACTTCTCATGTCAGGTTTTTCATAGCGTGTGTGTGTCATCTACTTGCGGGTTTTCAGCAACATCTCAGTCTCTGCACAATTACAACATTTACAGTATTAGCAGTGGACAAGAGACCGTTACGACAGAACCTTACAACATTGCTGATACTCGCCTGCCCTGGTGTGACTGCCTGGTCTGCAGTTTCTGCCTTGTACCTATATATCCACATAAACACAATTATGAGATTAGCTTTTGGGAATGATGGGTTGCCAGAGTGGCCTTGGTGGAGCATAGCGGTGTGCTTATGTTGAAACCTGATCCTTCCTTAGGCGCCAATATCTGCACGTCTCGAGGGGTTAGCACCTGTAAACAGTGCTTGGCTGTCCATGCCAGCTGTGCCTGGTGCTTCCAGGAGGTAAGAATGCAACCGCCATTTCTAGCCGTGATTGTTAACACTCCTGTCCTATGTCCCTCTTCATTTCTCCTGAATATTAAAACACTATTTCTACACAGTTTCCCACAAAACCATTGACCGAGTGCAGGATTGCACCCCAGCTGTTCACATTTGACATGTTAAGTGATTGCAGTCAGCTTTTCAAATATTTTTAAAAGCCACAGCATTTTAATGTACAAAATAATGTGATACCTAGGTTTGTTTGTATTTCTAACTTTTCAAACACATAAAACAGCAGATTTCCATAAAAATTGACAGCAGCACTTTAACACTAGTAGTGTTACTCTGGGCCCTGCTCAAATTTGTTAACACTGAGGGTGATGAATTAGTATTGTCAGTTTTGTCATGTACTTATATACAAAGGTGCTGGCTGAGTATAAGTACACAGCACCACAGAGTATACGCACCTCTTTGCAATGATTGAATCATAGTACTGAATGCTTGGTTTTGCAAGACAGTAAAGACTCATCTGAGAGGATGTGGTCCCTCACTGTATATTCTTAGAAATCTATCCAGGCCTGTCATCATCAGCTGCTGCTCCAAGTCTCTCAGATTTATCCCACTTTTTCTCCCAGTTTTGTGTATTTTCAACTGTACCGGAGGGAAGTAATAAAGAAATCAAGAAAAAAATCAAGTCTGGTGAAAGATGCATTTTATTATGACTTAAAACACAGTCTCTTAGCTTCACCCCATAGTGGCCCAAAGATCTTTGCTGATATTAGTGTTAGTGGTTGCAACAAGAAGTGTTAAAACCAGGACAGTTTAAAAAAGTTTTTAGGAACTTTTCAAAGGTGCTTCGTACGGTCAAGTTAAGGAGCACTGGCTACTGTAACTTTGGTAATAACTAAGAAGCTAATGGCCAGTCCAATGTTTTGGGTGAGAGAATTTTCGGTAAGTTTCCAATTAGAAGGCCATGACTGAGAACAACTGGAATTTTTCACAGCTTTCTTTATTTATTTTGTCCTTAACAGGAATACATAGCTTTCTTTTGAGGGAAGACTGTCTTCAGAATTCCCAGGGACACTTGTGGCTTTCCATACTGTTTTGCCATTGAAGTATTTTTGTGTGACAGTGCAGTTTGATTCTCTGTAGGGGAAGGCTATACTCCTTTTCCTAGCTGTATGCTGCAGGCTGTTATGGACTGTGAGCTCACCACAGATTGATGAGTGTTTTCTAATGTACTCTGGTGAAGCTTTCTGAAAATAAGGATGACACAACCCAGGGGTGCCTTAAGGGTGTGTGTGTGTGTGTGGGGGGGGGGGGCGTTGTTAGGACGATTCCAAGGTGCCCCCGACTTACAGCATATTGCACTGATCTGGGTTTGGGGGCCCAATTTCATTTGCTTTCAAGTAGAGCTGTCGCGATTCCTCGATTAAAATCGATTACTTAAAAAGCATCGATTAAAACTTTCCATCTCTATTACTCGGCAATATGACGGAAGGAGACAGCGCAAGGTGAAAAAGAGCGAAAACAGTTGTGTGGAAGCACTTCACATTATCAGCATCCGTCAGTCTTGCAAAGCATAACTTAAATATCACCACAGCTCGACTGCAATAGTAATATATCTTAAATAAGATTTCCGGGTTTTATGGACTCACCCAATAACTAAGGTTAGCCATAGACATGTGATTTTAGTAGCCTAGCCTGTCGTTGTCATCACTTTGACTTTACTTTACTTTACTTTACTTGACTTTTAATTTACTTTCTACGATTCCTCTATTTCAAAATAATCACTGCTAATATGTAATGTGCACATAATAAGGTACATGTTAACCATGTAATATTAATCATTTCTGTGAACATATTGTATTTTTAGTATAGTATATTTAAAATTTTGGGATATTTAAAAAGTTGAATATTTACTATACAGCCAAATAGAACTTATCTATCAATAGGGTCGGTCAAATAAGTCGGCGGTATTGTCGTTAGTTGTTCTAACAGACACAAAGCATTGCCGACAATCACTTGCCTTTGCTCAATATCGTCTCTATCAAATACAAAATATTTCCATACAGCGAAAGACTAATGTCTTTTCTTCGCCAGTTCTAGTTCGATTTTCTCCTCTTTGCTCGTTTTGTTTCATTTCTCACGAGAGCGCCGCACGGTCGTGAATCACATATACTAAGGACGAGAATGATTATGATTGTCCAGAGAGCGCATGCAAAGCTCAAGCAAAAGCGGTAAACTTTAGACTCGTTTTTTGACATATACTAGATAACTAGAAAAGGGAACCATCGTTAGAATTGCAAAGCTTGCTAAATTGTCTTTCCTTTGACTGACCAAAAATGTTTTAATGCAGCGAAATGATGCCTGAACCCAGCAGACTATTGCGGTCCTTGACACAATTGAATGTGCATGAAATGCCATATCAATATTAACATCGCACATTGTGCAAGCCTGTTAGGGCGGCACAGCGGTGCAGTGGGTAGCGCCGTCGCTGCACAGCCCCGCTTTGTGCGTGTGGAGTTTGCGTGTTTACCCCTTGTGGCCGTGGCTTTTTGACGGTTTCCTTCCACTGTCCAGAAACATGCAACTTTAAATTAATTGGTTCCTGCCTCACGCCAAATGTATATAATATAATATAATATAATATAATATAATATAATATAATATAATATAATATAATATTTAAACGATTGCTCGATGAATCGTCAGATTAATTGGTTGATTACGCGATTATTGATATAATCGATAGTGACAGCCCTACTTTCCAGGGGCCCAAAATCTCTAGCAGCACCCCTGGCACAACCCCTCAAAAACTGAATATTAAGATTACTGGAATGTTACCTTGCCACTGTGGTGAAATTTTAAAAATCTGTGCTTCTTGTTCTTTACACTTTTGCATTTTCAGGAAGTCAATTTTTCATTTTTTCTGTACTCATCAGTGAGAATCCTTGCTGATCACAGTCCTCACTTTCCCTTGTACCACTGTGGCAGGACTTCGGACAGGGCACAGCCGGCTTATCCCGCTGTGATCTCAGGGAGAACCTGGTGGCAGCAGGGTGCAGAGCGAATGCCCTGGAATTCCCATCCGGTCGGCTGCAGGTGACCGAGGACCTCCCTCTGAGTGACAGAGCCTCCGCAGCAGCTGCTGATGTCACACAAATTCGGCCTCAGAAGTTACAGATCACCCTGCGGCCAGGTGAGGCTGCGTACATGCGCACACACATACGCACGCACACACACGCGCGCACACACATACGCACACACACGCACGCACACACAAACACACACACACATATACATAGATTAGGCATCTATACCTGTGTGGGGCCTCTCCATTCATTTCTATGGACATAACCCTATTGTTATTTATTTATTCATTTATTTATTTATTTGTTTGTTTATTTATTATTATTATTATTATTAACAACAACAACGACAATAATAATAATAATGACCTTGAGTAACCAAACAAAATATAAGACTTTTGGCATTTTCGATTTTTTGATTGCATTGACAGATTTTTATAAAATTGAGTTTCCTCTTGTAGGGTCCGAAAAAATGTCTACACAACAGGTTTTTATCACATTGTTGGGACATTTGGTTCCCACAACGAAATATATACTGCTCTGTAAAAAATTAAGAGACCACTCTATATTTTTAAACAAATCTGCATTTTTAAACCCTGGTTTAATCCTGGTTCTGCTGGTGGGAAGGCTGCACTGCCAGGAGACAGTGGGAACGACCAGAAACCAGCCAGGTAGAGGGCAGAAGCAACTTTCTAAAGCCAGTTATGACCATCAAATTATCTGCCAGTGCTTCATGAATTGGAGAATGACATCAAGTAACTTTAAAAAGGAACGGGAAACATTAAGTGGTGTGAAGTGCACTGCACTAGGACAGTTCGTTTCAGGCTCCTAGAAGCAGGACTGAAGACCCATAAAGCAAGGAAGAAGCCCTTCATCAGTGAGAAGCAGAAAATAGCCAGACTGGAGTTTGCACAGATGCTTACCCATAAATTGAGAAATGAGTGAAATGGAAAATTTTGCTGTGGTCTCTTAATTTTTTCCAGAGTTATACACACACACACACACATACACACACACGCAGACCTGTACTCATATCTTTGTGGGGACTGTCCATTAATTTCTATGGGTATAACCCTAATCCCAACTATGATAACCTTAACCTTACGTAACCAAACAAAATAGTCTTTTGGCATTTTTAGTTTTTTGACTGCAGTCACAGATTTTCATAAAATTTTATCTCCCCTTGTGGGAACTGAAAAAATGGCCCCCACAACGTCAAAATAAGATGTTTTTATCATATTGTGTGGACATAGGTTTGACAAAACGCCATCAGGAGGATTGCTCTTGAAAAAACTGCTCTTATCTAAGCACACCGGCAAATTACAGGCCTAGTTTTTAATGATTGTTTCAGTATTATATTTCAAACATTATCCTTTCTTTTTGTTTTTGGGCCGAAGTCAAGAACTATCAAATGTTTCAAAGTGAGGGTTTATACTCCCCCACAAGTACAGAAAGGCAACGTGTGTCATGGGCTGGTTCCACAATGATATATATATATATATATTTATTTATTGTAGCAGTCGCTTTTATCCAAAGCGACATACTTTTTTTTGACAAAGCAGGGTCAGACAGTCCATCGAGTAAGCGGGGGTTAAGGGCCTTGCTCATATCACTGGGATTTGAACTGGCAACCGTCCAATTATAGGCACAGCGTTCCCATAACATTTCAGCAAAAGCTTATTTTTAACTTAAGTGTTGCTTTGCATGGCAAAGACTTTACTTAGTCTGCTTCGCTTTGTATAATGGATGCTGAAAAAAATCCAGAATGGTGAAACACTTCCATAATGGATACAAACAGGATAAGGGGTGGTGGAGCTCAAATAGTTTGTCACTTAGCTAGCTGAAACCTGCTCACTTGTGTAAATGTTTATGTCACACGTAAATGTTTTTTTTGTCTGGCAGAGGTTGCTATTCCATGCAGCTTGCTTTAGTTGCCTACAGTTCTCTCATTTTTCACATGCAATCGTCCCTAGCGAAGATGTTCACATCAAGTATGTTCCTCAAGAGCTGAGTGCTCAGAATGACGTCATGTTGGCTTGAAGTGAAGTGTTTTTAATTAAAAGCAGCAGCTCTGATCCAGATCCAGATATGCAAGCAAATTTGGGAAAAAAGTGAGATCAGCATCAATGAGACTCAAAACAAGGCTGATGGTTCTACAAATTAATATATATTATTGTATATTATATTATAATCTCCAGATATGTTCATATAAAGATTCTGTAGCTTAATTTTTAAAATGTGCATGTGAGAAAGTCAGGATCCTTTTTTATACTGAAACTTTTATGGCAGTTTCTGTTTCATTACTTCACTGCTGTTTGTCAGAAAGCATTAATGTAACTGTGGTTAAATTGTGACAGTCAATTTTAATTATTGATTATCAGAATTATGCATTTCTGCAAAGAGGCCAAGGAGGCAAGATGGCGTCAGCGTCACTAAGCACATTGTGAATGGGGGAAGGCTCACCCTTCATTTGAATTTGAGACAAGAGTCCAATTTCTACTGTCATGATGACTGATGATATCGCAACAGACACAACGAATGACTGTATTTACAGTGAAGCACCTGGCTGCGTTTTGCTTTGTTCCAGTTTACTCGCATACTTTTGAATGACCTTGCTAATCTCATCAGGATGCCATAACCCTTTGCAGGAGACTCGCAGCGTTTCACCGTGAAGGTCCGGCAAGTGGAGGACTACCCTGTGGACCTCTACTACTTGATGGACCTGTCCTATTCCATGAAGGATGACCTGGCCCGCTTGCGCTCGCTGGGCAATGACCTGGCCCAGGCCATGGGCCGCACCACCAGCAACCTGCGGATGGGATTCGGGGCCTTTGTGGACAAGCCCATGTCCCCCTATATGTACATCTCCCCCAAGGAGGCTGTGGAGAACCCCTGCTTCAGGTATGGGACCATTGCTGGTTCTCACATTTATTTTTATTGTAAACTCAATGAGTGGGGCTGTTTTCCAGGACTTATTTGGAAAAATATTAGGCAGCACCCTGTTCTGATATTGTCTTTCAAAACCTTCAAAATTCAGTTGTTTTAATTTGCTTTTTACAATACCTTACATTTGTATTATTTTATCCCATTTATACAGCTATATTTGTAACTTCTGCAGTTCAAACAATGCATCTTGGTGAAAGATACACAGTGGTACACAAGCAAAGTTGGGTCTTACATTAGAAGCCTTACTGGCTATCATTATCAACCCCCACCTCGAACCTTAAATTCCTCAGTGATGCTGTAAGAACAGGATATAAGTTCATCTGGTGCTACAAACATACATTAGTTGGTACCAGATGGGTCAGTCTTGTTTATCATTGGACAGCACAGTGCCCCAGGATGCATTAACCCAATGCTTGTGGAACGTGCTGTCTTCCTCCCCGCGGCCACCACAGCATCCACACGAGCTGTCTGCCACAGTTTGGCTACAAGCATGTGCTGTCACTGACGGAGGAAGTGAGCCGCTTCACGGAGGAGGTGAAGAAGCAGCGCGTGTCCCGCAACAGGGACGCCCCCGAAGGTGGCTTTGACGCCATCATCCAAGCCGCCGTCTGCAAGGTGACACACTCCCGGGCGCAATCCCTGCTGTTTCTTCACCCACCCACACGTTTCCTTTCATATGTTTGCTTTGCAAGTCACATGGCCCCCTGTTATCAAACACGAGTGACTGCATTATAGAGCCGCTATTGTCAGCTGTTGGTGATTACTAGCAAGTTGTCAGAGTTCAAATGGTCAGTGAGACACAATACATAAAGAAGAGAGCACGTCATTTCCTTCTTCATACTTGCATGAACAATGGGGTAAAAAGACAAATGAGTTAATCATTAGTAGAACTGAGTACGGTGGTGCAGTGGTTAGCTCTGTTGCCTCATACCTCTGAGACCAGCGTTTGAGTCTCTGCTGTAGCTCCATGTGTGTGGAGTTTGCATGTTCCCAGTCCCGGGTTGTTCCCTACCTTGCGCTTCTAGTCTCTGAGATAGGCTCTGGACCCCCATGACCCTACATAGGACAAGTGGTTGCAGAAGATAGATGGATACCTATATGAACAACTGTGGATTCTATTGTGTCATAGTACTCACTTCTACTAGTATTTTACTCATTTGTAATGTCTTTTTACTCTACTGTAAATGTCATTAAAATGTAAGACTACAAACTGTAGAACAGGCTATAAATTGTCACACTAATGGGTGCTGGACATCAGGCTACTATAGTAATAATACCACAGGTGGAAACATGAAGGTCTGAGATGTTCCCTGTTCCTGTTGCTCTCAGGAGAAGATTGGCTGGCGTCAGGGTGCCTCCCACTTATTGGTGTTCACCACAGATGCCAAAACCCACGTGGCGTTGGATGGCCGCCTGGCGGGAATCGTGCAGCCTAATGATGGGCACTGCCACATGGGCAGCGACAACAACTACAACATGTCGACCACACTTGTGAGCATCTCTTTGGTGCCTGCATATACACTCACCTAAAGGATTATTAGGAACACCTGTTCAATTTCTCATTAATGCAATTATCTAATCAACCAATC
>JAAGVU020000092.1:28171543-28234707 GCA_011763525.2 Mormyrus iriodes | reverse complement strand
GGGCGAGACGAGGGTACGCATTCACCCTGGCAGCGATGCTGTGGGAGGGTGGCGCCAACAAAGTTCATGCAATGGGCACACATGCAATGGCCACATCATAAAAGGATGAGATGTAAGAAAGATTTAAAAATAATTAATAATACTAATACTGTTTAGGGTACAGTTTCACTACTAAACATAACTAAAAAAATAACTGACGCATATGATAAAATGACTTTGTCTGATACAGGATTACAAACTGGGAGCTCTCATACTCCCTTGTCACCGGGCTCATCTCAGACGGGGTTCTGGCGAGCTGGCACGGGTGGCTAGAGGATGCTCTGTGGCCGGACAGAGGTCCGGCGGGCTGGCTACAGGGCGCCCTGCACAGGTCCGGGCCTTCTCACAAGGACGGGGGTGGCGCATCTCACTCTCTGTCGCTCCTATCCTGTCCACTGGCGGGTTTAGGGCGGGCTTCTGGGTAAAAGCATAGCCGGTGCCCCCTTTTGCCCCAGCCCCAGCAGACAAGCTTTTCCTGGGCCAGCCTCGCCGTGAAACTGCTGCTTCTCCGTTGCATGCAGGTCTGCCAGACTAGACCGGACCGGATGTTGAGCAGCACCCGCATTAGCCTTATCAGTGGGGCTGCTTCTGGCACCACTGTGACGCTGAATATCGTGGCGGCGGCACATAGCGATCTTTTTATTATAGCCATGAAGAAAAGGAATGGCACAGGTACTAAGCAAGCACCAGGGCCAATATAAAATGGGGAAGAGCGGGGAGGTCAGACACCATGCAGTAAAGTACATACCGTAGGTAATTTATACAACGGCTACAGACACGCAGCGAACGAACAGTGTTCACATATGACACAGGCAAATGCACAAGCGACAATTGGGAGAACAGCAAGTATTTACACTAAACACAGACAGCTATTTCTAGCGAGATGTACACAGAGGCTACATACATGGCCTGCAAACATGCCGGGATATGCTGATCCCGTAGGCGATACAATATCGTGGCGTTAGGCAGACCGCGGTATAGCGAGAACGGTGAATAAAAAAGATAAAGCTCAGACAGACACAAAGGCATTAGAAGGATCGCGCTCAAGCAACAATGATACGGAGACAGAGATGGAAGGCAAATGCGGGGAGATTACACAATAAGCGGGAAGGCTCACACACGGTAGGATAATTTCACAATGGCTAAACACGCAAGGATCAGGCAATGACCGAACACAAACACAGGTATGGGTACACACTGCAATCGGGTACACAGCACAGCACGTATTTACCCTAGCAACAACAATTACACATGGGGCGATTTACATATGCTCACGAGCACGGCGGGATATTCAAAGGCTGCCGGCGCTACAATATGTTTTGTCCTGGAACGCTGCATGCACAGTGCAAATAAGTAGCTAACTTAAGCTGCCTGTGACTTTGCCATTAGTTTGGCCGACATTGGGCGAAGTTTTGCTTCTCTCAAGTGGTTAGAGTAAATTATTTCATTTGGATATGAAGAGGGGAGCCTGTCAGTCCTCCTGCAGATGGGTGTCTGTGCTTCTGGAGTTTTTGTTTGTTTGTTCACATTCCTCCTCCTTCCTCGACTCAACCAATTCAATTTCCATCCCTGGATGGAGATTCTGGCTTGACCAATGCTAAATGTTTTCTTGTGGCATGAACAATGCATCCCTCAGGGAGCAAAAACTTTTCACAAGGCTGCTCTCACATCCACCCAACTCCAAATTTGTATGGAAAGCCAAAGCCTCGCCCGGATGAAGCTCACTCAGCACCCTTAGCCCATCCTGCTGCTGACCTCGTGTGGGAGGCATTAACAATGACAACACACGATGGTTTTTGTTCTTTTGGGAAGCCACTGCAGCCTGTAATTAATGCTACCGCGATGCGTGGGTTCCTGCAGGAACATTGCACCATGGTATAGAGTGTTTGTTTGTGTCTTAACCGGCTGCCCGGCCCAGGGACGAAAGTGTGGAAGTTTTTTTTTTGACGTTACTCTGTAGTAAATAGGAGGTTAGAGATGGTAACCCTTTAGGTATTTACATTACCGTGTTTTCTTCAGGCTAGACGTTTAGCTACGTCTGGCATAGCTAACACACAATGGCAGGCCCAAGCAATCAGTACCTGTTAAATAAGTCTAATTCACTTTGACTGTAAATTGTTGTTAAAGGAGTTGAGTATAGCACACACACACATACAGTTCCTGCTAATTATTTCTAAAGTAATAATGAAAGCAGAACACAAATGACAAAGTTGTGTTGTGGGAACCAAGGCAAGGCAAGGCAAGTTTATTTATATAGCACAATTCAGACACAAAGCAATTCAAAGTGCTTTACAAAGGCAGAAGGAACACATTTAAACAAAGGACATTAAAAGGCAGTAGACTAAAAGGCAGTACATAAACTGCAAAGGTTTAGAATAAAATGACACTTCAGTACATCAGAACCAAACACTGTCCTGTGCAAACCAAGAGAAGAAAGATTTTGGGCTGTACTGGTGTCCCTGTGGTTCTAAGAGTGTCCATTCTATGTCTGTGCATTTTCTGTAATTATTCTTGCAGTCTATTTGGTGAACTGGCATATCTAAATTACCCACTGCATTACCATAACTGCCTGTTACGTGTGTGCCCTGCAATATGTACTATGCTGCCTGGGGTAGGTTTCCTGACCCTCATAACCCTGCTTTGGATAAACTGCTGAGTGTTCAGAGAAGGAAAGCCTACTGTACAGCATTCCTGTTACTTCCTAGAGGAGCAGACACCCCTGAAGGCTCTGACGAACAAGTCCCCTTTCTGACTGGTTTTCCATGTGTGTCTCTACAGCTACTGCCGTGAGGGTGGGTGTGCATCTTATCCTCAGTGGTTTGGGATGGTCTGTGGGATGGGACACCAGCTGAAAGCAGAAGAGGAGTCTAACCCCATTTCTCTGAATCCCCCTTGAATTGTATCTCTTATCTTCCAGTGGCCCAACAAAAGGGATATCTCTGACTTCAACACTAAGCCAAAAGAGGAATGGCTTTGGCTACAGCAGCATTACAGTGTTGTGGCAGTTACTTTTAATGGCTGATTTTAATAGTTAGCCTGACCCGGTTAGTTACACCTCTACGATCATTTTAAAACAAGAAGCTTGTGAATCACCATTGCATTCAGTAGAAATCATTGTACATCATACTGGATGCTCATACACTAACAGCTTTATTTTTTTTCGTAATGTATCTGTGTTTCATGCACTCTACAGCCACATGGATTTTTCCCTCAAAAAAACTCTTTGAAAAGGCTATTCTGCATTGTCACTGTAGTTGGTGACAGTCAGTGATGTTACAGTGCTACAAACATACCAGTTCAGAAGGCCCTCTGATAATGGTGTCTTATTTTAGTGTTTATTGCAAAACACAGGAAATGATGGTATGTTTCACTGATATCAGAGCAAGCCAGTCAGAAACATGGCAATAAGAGGAAAGGGGGCATCGGATGATTTCCTGTGTAGCATTTTATCTGGCCCTGATGTATGGTGATATCCTGCATGGAAGAAACTGTGGCTGGCATTCCCAGTCATGCTCATAAAGACAGTACAGTTAACGAGTGCACAAGGGTGGAAGGAAATGACAGAGTTAATCCTGCAGGCTTGAGATATGGGTTTTGAAAAGGCAAACAGTGTGAAAAAATATAACCCATATGGAGACAAGGTTTCTTTAACTGGCAAACGTGAAAATTATGATAAGCTTTTTTTAAAAAAGAAAAAGACGTCGAGGCGTAAACTGAAACAGAAGTGCAGCCCTTCACATCAGCACCAACCCATGACCTGGTCAGCTAACTTGGGGTCAGCTGGATTTCAAGGCAAAAAGGCTGGTAATGAAGTGTTCAGTATGTTCTGTTTTCTAGTAATTCTGACATTCCTGTCCCTCCCATCCTCATAACCCCAAGGTCACGGCAAATGTTCCTGTGGCTTCTGCCAGTGCGATGCCGACTGGAAGGGTGAGAACTGCAATTGCTCCACACGCACAGACACCTGCATGTCCAACTTGGGCCTCCTGTGCAGTGGGCGTGGCCAATGCATCTGTGGCAACTGCGACTGCACCCAACCGGGTGCCTATGGGGCGACCTGTGACAAATGCCCCACCTGCCCTGACGCCTGTACCCTCAAAAAGTGAGTCCTGAGATTGTTACCTATGATGGGGGCAGTGGTAGGCTGGACCAAAAAACATGCTTTGAGGTTATCATTGTACCATCATAGCGTAACATTCTTGCGCCGTTCCTTGTAACTTCCTCAAAAACATCTCCTACCCATGCTGCTGCTCTGAGAAGACCCATCTACCCCTACTAACCTCTGATGAGGACTTGACACGTGTTCAGTTATGACCAAAATCATTCCTTCTCCATGAGGGAACAATTGATTTTTATCTGTATTGTCACCAAACGAAATTAAATGATGTTTTATTTGCCATTTGCACAAGTACATCGGAATGCTACTTTTCACATATCACATCTGCTCTGCTCTGAGACATACATACAGAAGTATATAGTTGAGTGCAAAGCTTGGGGCCGTTTATCCAGGACCCCTGAAGCATTTCTGGGGGGGTTAAGGGCCTTGCTTAAGGGCCCAACGGACATGTGACTGTGGAGGACAGCATACAAATTGGCAATCTTCTGACAGGCACCAAAGCCTAACTCTCTGAGCCTCCCCCCCTTCACCTTATGTCTTTTAATTGGTGTGTTTTATTGAAAGGCGTTTAAATGTTGTACAGTTTTTCCATATTTGCACAGCTGAATGTTTTTACTGTAGCAGATCAGGTTTAAGTAACTTTTCTCAAGGATAGCACAACAACTGTGACCTATTAATGATGAGACAGACTGGATCTGATTGGGCGGCCAAGGTGTCCGTTAAAGAGGACGACACCGGCCAGGAAAACTGAGGGCTATGTTGACGCTATTGCAGAGAATGTGTGGAGTGCAAGCACTTCAAAAGAGGGAGGCTCTTTGATGAGGGCACCTGTGGTCGGATCTGTCGGGATGAGATCGAGCTGGTGGAAGACCTAGGTGAGTGGAACACTGAAATTCCATCATAGAATGTCATTACATCATCAATAGTTTGCCTCATTTGATTTTAAACCCTTAGTCTTTCTTATGTACTTTTGATTTGTGATATTAAGCAATGCATTGCATTTGGCAAAGAGGAAATCTTCTTTCATTTCTTGTCAAACCCATAGACATAATTTTCTTGAGATTTTATTCTACCATACAGAAACTTTTATACTATCAATGTTATTTTTTAAAGAAACATCTCAAATGTGTGTACATCTTCATTTTTGTATCAAAACTATATTTAAAAAAATATGAGATTTTCTCTGGCCTCTTTAGGAATATAATCCTGCTTTTGTTGCCTCAGTCCTCACCTCTGGCTCCATTCATGGGCCCATAAACTTAATTAAAGGCTGAATGTGCCTCAGGACTAAGTGGATGGTCTACACTGACTTTATATAAACGAGTTGTTCTTGCCACATTTCCTGTTAATGGTCTGTCTGGGTTCCCTGGGGTGTTAAACAGAGGCCATTCTGGGCGTGGAGCTTCCAGACTTCTCTAGTAACGTCCAAAACATGCTGCTGTCTCCCACCTTCCTCCTGCCCGTGCCACTTTCTCCTCTCCTTCTTTCTTTCAGTCCTCCATGACAAAAATGCTGTGAACTGCACCTATAAGGATGAGAACGACTGTGTAGAGCGGTTCCAGTACTATGAGGATGCCAGCGGAAAGTCTGTCTTGTTTGTGGTCAAGGAGCCAGGTAAAGTGTCTCTCTGTGTCCCTCTTACCCATAGCACCAACACATACACACACACACACACACACACACACACACACACAAACACACAAACACACACACACACACACACACACACACACACACAGTGTATATCATCCTACAGATGAGGTATTTACATTTCTAGCAGTGAAATGTATTTTCAAACATCCTGGACCCCTCCCACCCAAGGTCCATAATATGCCCCCCACACACTCAATGTAGTGCCAAAATCGACTGCCCCAGCATGAGCAAATGCTTGTTAAACCTACAAGTTCAGAGCAAAATTGAGCAGGAAAAGGGGGTGGAGCCGGGCCAGTAAGACACTCTCACCAAAGAACGCTTTGCCTGCAATTTAAGCAACTTGCACAAATACTGAAAAAGTCCTTAAGCACTACACCATCACTGCCAGTTCCTGCATCCTGCATAGAAAACAATGATAATTATAGTATTTAGGCTTCTTCTGCTTTTACCTCAGATTGGTTACTGGATTCACTGAGTACAGACAGGTCATTAACCCAGTTAAAGGGTTAATTTGTCTACCCATTCGGTCTGTCGCTGCTTCCATCTAGGGTAGGGAACATCCCTGTAATTTTTCACAAATATTGGCGACAGTGTTTACACGGCACAGTGAAAGCATTGTGCAGGGAAGGGCTTCTTATGCACGTTATAGTCCGTGATTTAGCACAAAGCATGCTATAATCCCCATTATTAAAAAGGCGACTTCAGATGTAGAGTTCATAGAGATTTAATTTACTTTGAGAGTTTCTGAGGATAAAACTTTTTTTTAACTGGCATTTATGCACCGCTTCGGGTTTTCACATAGAAATGTGAGCACTGTATTTTAGTAAAAGGACAAATGTGTATCATACAAATGAATGGATCTCCATGCATTTCAACTTTGTTTTCTCTAGCCACGTCCAATCGCATGTGTTATATGCTTGTTAACTCCCCCCTCCCCCTACATCCAATTAAGCCGGAGGTGAAAGTCGGTGAGGGTCAAACCGGAGGCAGTTCCTGCAGAGAGAATCTGTAAGGCGGGCCCCCCTAATTGGCCCACATGTGGAATCTGGCCTAGGCTAAGCAGAACAGAAGCAGAGCCTTGAAGAAAGAACACCTCCGCTTGTAAAACACAGCAGTAAATGGCATCCCAGCTTCTGGATGTCTAGCTGACATGGCAACACACCTCCATCGGTGATCAGGGGAGGGAGAGGGAAGGGAAGGGAGAAATTAAACAAGGAAAAGATGGTTCCACTTTCATACTCTTGATGACTGTGGAGAGAAGTCGAGACAAAAGCAAAAGCACAAAAGCAGTTTTTACGGAAACTACCCATCTGAGCAAAGGGGCACTTCTGAGTGCCATCTAATGACATGAGGTAAGTACCAAGAATAAGATGCCATTTGGTTGAGAATTCTGGGCCCTGCCTTGCAGACTGCCCTAAGGGGCCCGACATCCTGGTGGTGCTGCTGTCCGTGGCTGGGGCCATCCTTGTCCTGGGCCTGGCGGCACTGCTCGTTTGGAAACTGCTGGTCACCATCCACGATCGCCGCGAGTTCGCTAAGTTTGAGGAGGAGCGGAGCCGTGCCAAGTGGGATGCGGTGAGGGAGCAAGTGAATGAGCGAATGAGCCACGCCGAAATCCACCTAAGCAAATGCAATACACCCAATAGTCTGGAACACCGATGTCTATGTAAATACCAGTGGTGTGTGGCTCTGTGGGTTAGGGCTCCTGCTGCCCATGTTTGGAAGGTTATTGCTTGATATCCCATGGTTGGTAGAGTCCTGCTAACATTGGGCATATGAGCAAGACCTTTAACCCCAATTTCTCCAGGGTTTCTGGACATTGGCTGACCGTGCACTGTGACCCTGTGACCTTGCTCTCACCTGGATGTGTGTCTGTATGTCTCATGGAGAGAAAGATGGGATAGGTGGAAAATTACCCAATATCCCCAAGGGGGTGATTGAAGTATCACTACCCTGTGGTCACATACACACTTGCTATATCAACACAGATATGCACAATACTATCTTAATCATTTTACGCTAGACGAATGCACATTCAAACAAAGTTACATATATTAAAACCATATAAAAAGCATTACACACATACAACGAAACAAAACAATCATTTATGCAAAAAGGGCTTTTGCTGTGGAATCCCATATATATGGTGTAATAAAGGATTGTAACATTTAAAGTGGGCTACACTTTTAAAATAAAACAAAATAAATAAACGTCCCAAAGTTTACTCAAAGTGCATTCAAAATATATTTTTCAAATAAAACTCGAAATTGTTATGTTTTGTTGTAAACAGAAGGATATGTGGGAGGACGTCTGTACAAATCTTAAAGTGTGCGGCTAACTGTATTTCACAAACAAAATTACGCCTATTCTTAAGGGATCAAAAGCTTGTGTTATATTAGGCAACGCTAATTAGGATTTCCTGCTAACCAGACCTATTTGTTTTACACTGATTTCTTCACATGCAGTAGCATCTTGTGAAACATATCTAGCTTTCTTTCTAGCATATTCTTTCGTAGGTTAATCTGGCTAATCATTTTTACTTAAAGATGCTCTTGTGAATTTGTGTCGTAATAAACACACAGATTAATTGCAATCATGTTCGAAATGACTGTAGTGGAAAACCTCGTGACCTTTGCCTGGGCCCTTTCTGTTTTTTTCAGGGAAACAATCCACTCTACAAAGGAGCCACCTCTACCTTCACTAATGTGACCTACCGTGGCAAAGACTGACACCGACACTGAAACTGGTCCGGAGCAAAAATGTTCCAGCAAAACTCAGGGGTCGAAAAGGTGAAGGTTTCAGGATGGGGAGACTTATACTGTTTTTGGACTTCTTTTGTTGTGGGGTGTTTTGTGTGCAAACTCTACTGTCCCAGGACAGAATAACTAAATATTTTCAGCAATTGTAAATATGTATGATAATTTAAAGAGCAGAATTTTATTAGGACTAGTGAAACTTAAATTACAGATTCACTACTGGCCACACCTCCTCTGTCTTTTTCCATTATTTTGAACAGCAACATACATCCTGGAAATGAAGTGTGGGAAAGAGTCTCATGTTCACGTCCTGTTCTAGGATTCTGTGGTAAAAAAGCATAAGGGTAGAGAATTATTTTAGAAAAGGAAAATCCCTTCATATCTATTGTCTGGTTTCTAAAATCAATGCAGAAGAAATGTCCCCTGCACACAACACAAAACACAGAACGAGGGGAGAGTATGTCCATGTGTGACTAGACAATGGATCCAGCATTAGCAGCATGCTAATGCTACACATCGTTAGCTTCATTCTTACTTTTACATTTATGTGTTCTAAGATGTAGGTGTCTATAACTTAAGTCCTGAATCTAGAGATACCGTGTTTGCTTGTCAGTGATTGAGAGTCGAGAATAAGTCCTCAGTCTTAATAAGATATCGATCAAAGTCCAATATTTTAATACTCTATAAATAAAAATACATTAACCCAGAAAGGACATTTTCTAACTTTATCATTGATAAATTACTTCTTTAACAAGCCGTACCAAACCACGCTAGACTGCTGGGCATGAGCATCTGTAAGCACATTAATAATTAAATAAACAGCCTGAGAAGTTTCATAACTATATTTTGTGAGTGTGTGCACACATACATGCAGACTACTATGAAGGATTTACAACAAATTAACATTCGTTGTTTCTCCTATCTAGAAGGCACATAGTTCTTCCAGGAATTATCTTCACTGGTAATCTGTTATATTTTCAGGGACAAGATTGTGCAACTTTGGTTACAATAAAGGCATTACAGCCAAGGTGTTTAATTTTATTTAAGCATTTAATATTACTGATCTCCAAGTTTGTCAAAGAGAGTACCCACTGAGAATGTATTATTTTACAATAACTAACACATTATTGTTTTTTTTATTGTCTTGTGTTGCCTTTGTGGCTTTGACTAAATTAGGCACAAAATTCTGCAAATTTCCCCAGTTTCTTTCCTGCCCTGTTTTTGGCTTCTGTAAACAAAAGTATTGGATCTTAGGGAATAGGCATAATGCATTTTTTTCTATTCATTTCTGATTTGAATTACTTCATACTGGGCAATATACAGTAAATCTGAAGTGCCGTTGTGGGTGAAAAGTATTTTCTATCTGCTTTCTGGCTGTTTTCGTTCATGTTACCCCACAGAGACTTATATTTGAAATAAAATGGTTGGAATTAAAGTAAAGTAATTAGGTTACTCTCTGTAGATTTGCTGCCCCAAACAACAATTCAGCTGGCAATGTGTAAAAGTAACATGGTACACCCACTTGTCACAGTGAATATGTGTGCCTGTCTAAGTTCATTGTTAAACTATGCTGCCCCCCACTGGGATAAATGTAGATTCATTCATTTCTAATTCTGTCCTTCGCTCCCACTGATGCTGAACTATTCAAAACTACCACATCTTCTGAGACATATTAAAAGTATAATAAACAAACATCAAATAAATAATATATAGAAAGTAATAATAAGCACATTATTTCTATGCTGTAAACCTTTATACAGTGCCTTATAAGGTATACTTAATGCTAATTTTGTTCTTTTTCATACACACTTATGCTTAAAACTTTCAGAGCCACCAATACACACTTTGCTCATATGTTAAAATTTTCTTTTAAGTGACATTAATAAAATGTAATGAAAAAAATTAAATGTAAAGATATAGAAACCTGAAACTCTTACGATCGAATGACAGTAATAATGTTTTTTTGCAACCAAACCCAAAATGTAACCAAAATCTATACATTAACAGGTAAGATACTATCTTACATAACTTTCAGTATCATTCAAAAGTTTAAGTATACTTGCTGAAGACCTGGTTTTTACATCATATATATCTTTACTGTCAATAGTTGAATATAAAAAAACGAATTACATTATACAAAAAATAAAGTACCAAAGGAATGTAAAAGACAATAGAAGATTAAATATGGGATTCCTCAAAATAGCCACTATTTTTCTTTGTAATAGCTGCAGAAACACAAAACATTCAGTTAATAAGTTTCAGCAGAAAATCAACCAATTCCTGAAACTCCCAGACTGTGGAGCTTGCGGGTCGCTTTGACTCCTCTGTCCAATTTTCTCCATATAAGTTCCATGGGACTGAAGTCTAGAGACTGGGCTGGTCAAGATATTAATTTGACTTCCTTTATTGCCAGATAGTTTGTGCTCAATTTTGAGGAGTGTTATATGTCATTTACCCGCTGTAGAGTGAAGGACAGCCCAGTGACATGTAATCCTGATGAAATGACATGACTGAAGTATCCTATTTTCACCGTGCTGGTTGAGATTTTAACCACGCTGGTTGAGATTGCCACTCATTTGGTGAAAATCACCATCTCTGCCACCAGTAAAGCAACTCAAGACTGTAACACTGCCTTCTCTATGTTGACAGTGGGAATGACACTTTAAGAACTGTGGTCAGCTCTCTGTTATACAAATAGATGGCAACTGAACCCACATGATTCAAATTTACACTTTTAAATATTTAGCAGATGCTTTTATTGCTGGAACAGGGTCAGCAGTCAGTGTCCGGAGATTTTGGGTTTAAAGGCTTTGCTCAAGGGTCTAACAGTGAAGCCCCAATGGTGTCTTAACCTACAGAGCTATACACCTCCCCAAAGTTTTACTCATTAATCCATAGAACCACTTCTGCACCTTTCAAAAGACAAATGAACACCATTATAAGTTTTCTTTAGTTTTAAGAAAATGCGTTTAAACTATTGACTGGTACTGTATACGGAAATAAAAACTTGTGCTTCTCAGCAAAAGAATAGGGGCTATATATAGCAAATCAAAGTTACACCAACGCCGACACTGTTCACGCAATGTCTCTTTATCCACTAAATCCAGCTAGGAATACCCAATTTACAAGCTGAATATATTTCTCTGAATAAGCATTATAACATTATTAAAAGGTATTCACCAATATCAAGATTGCTTATAATGAGAAATGTATATTCCAAAAAAAAAATTTAGTTAACCGTTGTAAAAAAAAAATTCTAGACATTTAAAAGCAAAACCAATAACTGAAAATTTATAATATTTCGGAGATAATGAAGGACATTTAGGTAGTGGGTTTCCTTACGCAGTGCAAACACAGACAGTTTCACATCTCTAAATTGCTTAATGCATATGACTGCGGGGTGAGTGCATGCGTGTATGTGCCCTGTAATGGACTGCCCTGCATAGGATAGGCTCTACCCCCTGCCCCCAAGTCCCTGTCCAGGATAAGCAGTAGAAGATGGATGGAAATAGACAGAATGATAGAAAGTCTAAGTAATGTCATGAATTTAGCATAGTACAATCTGTTTATGTGCATTAGTTCACATTGAAAATAAATCCATCTTTCATGAACACTTATCCCATAAAAAGTTGTAGTAACCCTGGAGCCTGTCTGAGGAAGCGGAAGATTAAGCCAGAGCCACCCTGCCCAGAGTGAACACTCACACATACACATCCATCCACTATAGGGACTCATGCAAACTGGGGCTAGGTATTGTTCAAGGATTATTATTTAAGTGGGGGAGGTACAGTGGCTCAATGGGCATGTCTGCTACCTCACATCTCTAGAGTTAGGCATCTGAATCCCATTCCAGTTCTTTGTGTGTGGAGTTTGCATGTTCTCTTCAGGAATGCCCAGGTTTCGTGTGGTTGGTAAATTGCTGTCTCTAAATTGCCTGTGTGTGTGTATGCCCTGTGATGTGACATCCTCTCCAGGGTGTATCTATGTCCTGTGTTACTTGGGATAGACACCAGGTTTATAGCAGCCTTGTACTGGATAAATATCTGGAAGTTGGTTATAATACACTCACGGGAACACAACAAAAATATCACGGACTGATCTTACTGGATATGAAATGGATATGCATGCTTTGGAACTAGAATGGGAGAATTGCCCCCTTAAATGTTTGAATTGTAAGAGTTTTTTTCAGAACAAACTTTTCAAATTACCAAATTAACTGAGAAAAATAATTCTTCTGAAGATGCTTTGCTGCTGCTTTCAATGTTAACCTTCCTTTTGGACTTAAGGGTACGCTTAACGTTTCTCCTGCGTCTCCTAAGATCATTTCTAAAGTAGTAAGACATGCACCGAATAGTGAAACGTAAATAATCTGTTTCACATGGGTCACCTGTAGTTATTACACATCATCGTCTTGTTCGCGCAAGAGAAGCGAGTGACACAGGGCAGGCAAATGCAGATTGATGGTCAAGTTTTGGAGGACCCGCTTCACCGGTCTCGCTTTCCAACGAATCGACTTATTCACGTTGGTCCGGGACAAGCTTCAGCGGGGTAGGGAAAAACACACCCGATACCATGATCTCACGAGACATAATGAGATTTACCGATTGTTGTTTACATTGTTAAAAAATACCCAGAACCGAACCGATCCGACCCGACCCAGATTTAGCCGCCGTGCTTACTTGCAAAATGAAATTAACGGGAGACGAGATAATTTCCGCGGCAGCCCGCTGACTGCATGAGTCCATTTTTTGCACATTGGCCGAAGCAGCTCTGCATCCTTTTAATTTTGGTTAGCGGGTTGGTTGTCGTGTCTCATTACAAGAAATAAAAGGAAAGGAGGAAGAGGACGAGGAAGAGGAATACGGCTGCGCTGTTTTATTGTAACATGCAGCAGATGAACGTCTCGGGGTGATCCCTGCTATTCATCGCAGGCAGAGACGGGGCCTGATACGGGAGGAAGGCGGATGAGCCCGTGATACTGGCATAAGGCAGCGGCGGACGGCGCCAGGCGACGCCGAGGATCTGCGGGCCTCTACGCGGGCGAGCCGGGCGGCTTTTGGAGAAGGTCGGCCGCGGCCTCCGCGCCCCGGAGCCCCCGACACGAAAAGAAGGCAGAACGGCGGTGGACTCGGCGGGAGGGCCCCTCTCGTCGGGGTGGGGGAGAGTGGAGCGCCCTGGGCCTCCGGGGAGGAAGCGCAGGTATGCTGAGCAGGCGGCCAGCCGAGGCAGCCGGACACCTGGGGTATGGGGACGACGTGTTCCTCCATTGTGGTCACATCACCGCAACGGCAGTCGGGGATTAAATGAAATAGTAATGAAAATTACATTTACACAGAGAAGAGGTGTTTATGGGCGAGCTCATGTCGTTGGTACATTTTGAGCAATTTCCTTGAAAACAGGTATAAAATATTTGGAGGAAAATAAGTCCTCCATCACCCGTGTGTTTACGGATGATCACCTAACGAGCCGGTAAGCCTGCCCTCACAGGGCGGCTGGAACGGGACATGGGGGCTCGCTTATGCAGCCGTGGTTAAACCTCGTTAATAATAATAATAACAATCATAATAAATATGGACTAGACTAGATGTTTTATAGAAATGTCTGGAAAATCACTCGACAGACCTCTAAGATTTGCCAGTTGACTGTTTCATAGTCTCACCCACTAAAAGAGATGATGGGTTGTTTTAACATTGATAGGTTCTTCTCCTAACGGACCCGTAGGGTAATAATGTCTATCAGATCTGTCTTATCTTGGCTTCTTCCACTTACTTTAATGGTGTTAGAAGTGTATTTGGAGACTATTAAATGTGATTCAGATAGTGGTAGTGCATAAGGAAGGGAGGATGCAGTAAAGCTTTGTGTACAGTGCATCCTCTCCTACCCTCTTTTGAACAGCAAGTTTCTGAGTAAAGCTTGACTTTTCTTTATATATATTCTTTTTAAAGTAGGTGGCTGAACCTTCTTGCTCCTGATTTGTCATTGTGGCCAGGGCTTACTAAGAAATCTGAGTCGGATTTGATCTGTTGATTTTGGCGTACGCTTTTGGCTTATTATATGTCTAAGTGCCCGCTTTTCTAGCCAGCAGAGTTACTTTGTTTTCCTACCAGATCAAAACTGAGTCTGGCCATGGAGACGTGATTTAGTGATGATTACTTTCTTGTTTGGCGTCTAAACCTGCACCGCCTACTTTGGTTTGTAAAACTTTTTGGGGGGAATGTTACAGTCTCCCTTCAAATATGATCAGGCAACAGCATAGGGGTAACCGAAGAGTAGTGACTGAATTGTTGCTGCGTCAGATTTTGTCAATGTTTTAAGGATTAGTGCAATGAGAAGTGGCCATTATGTCATATGATTACATTGAACTGTTAGTAAAGCAGGTTACCTAATTTGTGTCACAAATAATTCCTAATTTAGCCCCCCCCCCCCCAGTCTTTCTGCAGGTATGATGGAGGAACTGCACAGCCTGGACCCTCGACGGCAGGAGCTGCTGGAGGCCCGCTTCACAGGAGTCGGCGTGGCTAAGGTCTGGAGATGTCTCCTCCACAGCTCTCTTATTCTTCAGTCATGTAGTTTCTATTTCCTTGTAGAAATGGGGTATGGGTCCATTGCATTCGTTTTTTTGTGAATCCGAATCGCCACTTGTGAGGGCAGAGGCTGGCAGTAATGGGGGGTGGTAATGAGGTTTGGGCAGAATAAGGTTATTTTGGCACAGAGGTTGCCAGGTCCAGAAACTCTGACGTAATAATAATCTCATAGGATGAATTGTGGCATCAAGCAGTCCTTGTGTCTTCAACTCTTTGTTGAAAGCACTGTGAGCGAGTGGCCCTTGATGGGGCGTGAAAGTGAGCACAGTGCCAGTTGTGGGCCAGCTGCCAGGCACCGGTGCTGGGCAGCTCGCAGGAAAATGGTGGGTGCGGGATCCCAGCAGGCCGCATGATTCTGACTCGTGTCACATGAATTGGCACGGTGGTAAGGGTAGTGCCTGGGTCTGGTTCTCACATCCACTCCTCTCTTGTAGAAACCTTGAGGACCCTTGCACTCCTGACTTCCATGTTTTTAACTTGTTGATGGCCACGCAGTCAGCAGATTTTTGTCAGTTGAGTTTGTGAAATCTCTCATTGATGGAGAACATACATGTGATATCTCTGTCACCCTTTGCTGCAGTGTTGGTTCACTTGAAAGTTTGTGTTGTACTTGAGACCCAGCTCTGTGTCCGTTTCAGAAGCCGTGCAGAACTCAGGCCTTAGTGTTCTTGCCTCCACCCTCTGACAGGCTCTTCCCGAATATGTTAGTTTTTGTTTACCCCTGTTGCCTGTTGATGTGGTGCTGCTGACAGTCTGTTGGAACGTCTTCTTTTGGTGCTAGTGAGGTGAAAACTAAGAATCTGATCTATGAAAGCCAGGGCTTTATAAAACATTTGGACGGGACAGTGACTATTTTCTGACCACTCGCTCTTTTCCAAAAAGTTTCAGTAGCAAAATGAGCAATGCTCTTCAGATTAGTCATTAAATTTCAGCAGCTGTGTGAAATGAATAAATGGCAACATATCTGTTCTGTTTTTGTTTTCCTTTTATTCAATAGGGTCCAGGAAATAACGAGTCATCCAATCACAGTCTGTGCAGTGTCGGCTCTCTCAGCGACAAGGAGTTGGAGGTCTGCAAACCTTTTCATGAGGGCTTTCAGGAGCACGCCTGATATTCATGCGGTGTGCTATTTCTCTGTAGCTACGCCATGCTAATAATCATGCCTGGCATCACAGAGACATTTTTGTCCAGCTAAAGCATAGCCTTAAAGCTATGTCGTTCAAGTTGCGGCATCATTTTTCTGACACCTGCATTGTTAGTTCGGGTTGTGGATGATCGCAGTGTGTCATCTTGGCCCAGAAATTGACGTTACTGTGTTTTTAAATTCTGTAGACTCCTGAGAAGAAGCCAAATGACCAGAGAGCAAGGAAGCGGAAAGGAGACTCGTATGAAGGCAGTCAAGGCATGTGCAGTTTTTGGCCTTGAATTATGCGTAACATGCATTAATTGGGTTGGAGGGACATGCAGTCACTCTCATTTCTCTACCTGTACATTTCTCTTCTTTTTCCTACTTTCAGGAAAAGGTGGAGTGAGGGGACATAAAATCAGCGACTATTTTGAGGTGAATACCCTGAAACGATACCCTGTCGTCATGTGGTGCTGGGGGGGGGGATATTCAAAGATCATGAGAGAGAGACAGTCAGCCTTTGCTCAGTGTCAGCCTGTGCCTTTAACTAAATAGATTTGTCTTATTGAGGTATATGTTCTTCTTTGCTCATTGCAATTCTTTTTCCTTCTCCATTTTTCGTCCTCCTCCTGGACCTCTCCCTCCCCCCCCTTAGTTTGCAGGTGGTAGCGGACCCGGTACCAGTCCCGGTCGCAGTGTCCCACCGGTGGTCCGCTCCTCCCCACAACATTCCCTCTCTAACCCCCCAGTGTTGGTGAGCTCAGACACCTCTTCTCTGAAACTGCTCTTCTCCTGGCTTTATATGTGAACCCTCACAGTTTCGTTACCCGTATAAAGCTGCCATCCTCAGTCCAGCACAAAGGATAGAATCAGTCGATCTTTTGTAGGAAAGGGTCTTAATTAAAAGTAATGTAAGGCCGTTACAGTAATTGTATTGTGCTGGATTTTAATCTGGCCCAAGGCAGTGCTGCCTGTGAGCCGATCATCACTGTCCTTCGGATGTGTCTGTGGCTCAGGTTCAGCAGGGCAGCCCCTCCTCCGTCAGCTCCGCCAACACGGATCACTCCAGCAACTCCCTGAAGCCGGCAGCGCTTCACGCACTCCACAAAGCCACACAGGTGAGCGGCTCTGCATCAGTGGTCCCCCTGCTGCCTTCAGCCCGGAGCTCACATACCACCGCCCGGACTGGGCAGGGCTGCAGAGCAGGTTTCCTATGCAGTGTGGCAAAGTATGCAATATTTTGGTATTCCCAGACTATTACAACGAATTGGCCAATTATGTATTCTATATAAAATATTTGAATTTACTTCGCAATGTTTTTGATGAAATCACCAATGTGTGCTGGTTGTCAGCACCAGAATATGCACAGGGTGCACATTGAAGAGCAACGTCCCAAACTCCAGAGTGGAGCTGTGTCCCTGGGCAGTAAGAAATTATAACATGGGCTACATTGCAATTTCCTGCACCCTACTGGCCAGTCTTCACATTCAGCTTGTCCCGACACTTCACAGTGTCCTTTTTACTTACTTTGCAGTCTGACCTAACAGTTGAGAAGCTCATAGCACTGGAAAACAACAAGAACTCGGACCTGGAGAAGAAAGAGGGGCGTATAGACGACCTTCTGCGGGTGAGACTGAAATCTGTTATTTATTGTTTGTTTGTCTTTCGTTTTGGTTGTTTAGTTTTCCAAATGTCAGTTGTACTTGTGTGTGTATATATATATATATATATATGGTATAGTAAATATCTGTAGTGCGCGGTAACCAGGCCGTAATATTGGCGCTCATTTTCATTGCGTTGCCATGCAACGTTGAGCGGATTCCTGTAGCTGCTGGCGTCTCCTCTGGCAGGTAAACTGTGACTTGAGGCGGCAGCTTGACGAGCAGCAGCGCATGCTGGAGAGGTACAAGGAGCGGCTGAACAAGTGCGTGACCATGAGCAAGAAGCTTCTGATCGAGAAGGTGAGTCCACCCTGTCCCACATCTCTCTGTCTCTGGACACATTTTCTCCTAACACAATCTGCAAAGGTTATATGAAATAACCTCATGACGAGGTGTTTACTGCTACGCCATTTATTGTCCTGGAAAATGTATGTCTAAGTCAGCAGTGCGTGTGGCTGTCATAAATATCGACTGCCAGAAGTCAGATTAGCTCAAGAATGAACTGCTTCCGCATCAGGATGACATTATGATATCATAATTATTAGGTTTCTAATTTCTAAGAGGGGATTGTAATGATCTGTTGTTTCCAGATTGGCATTTTCATTAACTGCTTCCACAGCTGAAACCACAGTAACTTGGAGCCCATACCAAAAAGTTATTCAGCTGGTATACTTTGTATTGGATGCTAGCCCAGCACCTCCGACGGCAACAGCAGTGATAATTGAGTTTAATCCAGCTGTCAGGATTCCATATCCGAAGCTAAGTTTGCATATATGATATAGCGCATGATGTGACAAGCCGCAGTACGTGTGTGCCTTCTGTCTGTGTGCCTCCAGTCCAAGCAGGAGAAGATGACCTGCAGGGAGAAGAGCATGCAGGACCGCCTTCGGCTGGGCCACTTCACCACAGTGCGGCACGGCGCCTCCTTCACTGAGCAGTGGACCGACGGCTATGCCTTCCAGAACCTGATCAAGTGAGGCTGCCTCCCCAGCTCCACCCATCCTTACTCTTTACTTCTCAGCCATGACCTCTCATTGTCTTTCCTTCATTCCTGTTTGGAACAAAAATTCCCTTAATGCCATGATTCTCAATCCTGTTCCTGGCAACCCCCTGCCAGAATGTTTTCATTCCGACCCACACTGCTTTCAAACTGCCACATTCATTGTTAGCCTATTAAGCGCCATATAAGCCTGATTAAAGAGTTGGAATGAAAGTATTCTGACAGGGGGGAGGCCAGGAACAGGATTGAGAACTGCTGCCTTATTGGCTGCTGGTTACATTTTGTATGTATTCTACTCCACTTTAGTCAGTATTTTGAAATTCCAGAACATTTCGGTATCTAAACACCTTTTATTGACAGAACATCCACAACATTTAATAGGTGAGGCAGTCAGATTTCTGTTGCTTGGAAATCGTAGTTCCTTAATCCTTAAATGCTTTAAAAGAATTGTGCTTGAGTGTGTACTGGATTAGATAAGTGATTAGTGGATTTTTTTTCCCTTATACACATTTTTTTGTTGAGATTTGAGGTGATTTTGGGGCTATATTCTCCCCACTTTACCGCATGCTGTCTTGAGCTTTATCTCATGTTAATCTAAATGTAGAGAATATCTTGGATCGCTGTTAATTTGTCTTGGACCTCCTGAAAATGTTAGACATTCTCTTTGTTTTGTCTCTCTCCTCTCCACTTCTCTAAAGCTACCCTCTGTACCCTGACCTTCAATAACCTCAAAAAAACGTCCATTAAGAGCTAGACCTTACAGTTCCTCTCTGCCTCTCCTCCCCACGTCCCCAGACAGCAAGAGAGGATAAACTCCCAGAGGGAGGACATCGAGAGGCAACGGAAGCTCCTGGCTAAGCGGAAGCCACCTGCAATGGGCCAGACTCCTCCCCCCAGCCTGGAACAGAACAAGCGCAAGAGCAAAGCCAACGGAGCGGAGAACGAGGCGTAGGGGCCCCTCCCTTTGTCACCACCTGCTTGCTTTCATAGTCGCATTTCACAGAATGCATTTCGCATCAGATATGTACCCATAAGCACCTTAATCTCTGCCATGCCTACATCAGGGTTCTTCAGTGAAGGAGCATATTGCATACTTTCTGATCTGTTCAAGCAGGAGTTTCTCACTTCCTTAAAAAAATGCTACTTTTTTTCTAATAGAAGCGTATTTACATCAGAGGGAACATGGGTGTTCTAGTCCTAATTCAGACACATTTTTGCTGAGTTGCCACTTTACATTTGCTTCAACCGGTTTGGAATGTGTTGACATCCAAAATGGCTACTGCATGAAAAACCTGGTTTTGTTTGTTTGTGATCGATGCTTTCCTGGCCACTGCAGGTTGTCGCTTGCAGAGTATCATGAGCAGGAGGAAATCTTCAAGCTGAGGCTGGGTCACCTCAAAAAGGTGTGTCTCCTGGCTTGTCTCCTTTATTTATCACACCTCTTTGTCAGGTTCTGTTGTGCGATCACTTTATCTGTCTTAATTATGAAAATTGTATTGGCAGAGCCATGTTTGTGACCCTCCCTGTAGCTTCTAGTCCATCCACCTGGAAGATCATCTGGCTTTGAGGATTTCTGTACCTTCTTGTGTCCATCCACTCTGCTTTATTCTGTCTGCATGTGGTTTTTGATCCAGTTACTTTCCTGCAGGAAGAAGCAGAGATCCAAGCAGAGCTGGAGCGGTTAGAACGAGTGCGAAACCTTCACATCCGGGAACTGAAGAGGATACACAATGAGGACAACTCACAGTGGGTTTTGCTTTCTTTTCCTCGCATTCCTTCATAATCCGAGCTGGAGGTTTCTAGAATTTACTGTGCCTAACTTTGTTACGCAACTATTTACTAATTTCCAGAATCTAAGGATAAGTGCTTTGAACATTTAATGCTTCTCACCCTTCTTACTAAGGATTGGGATCTTCTGATTTTTCTCCAGATTCAAAGACCATCCCACGCTGAATGACCGCTACCTCCTCTTGCACTTGTTAGGCCGAGGGGGCTTTAGTGAGGTCTATAAGGTGAGGAGCTATTGGAATCTTCTGTCACCGTTGGCGCATATTAAACCACACACAGAATGGGCCAGTGTATTTGAGAAAATGCCATTGCTTTGCATTGCTCATGGAGATCGCTCTCCGTCCTCACAGGCTTTCGACTTGACGGAGCAGAGATACGTGGCTGTTAAAATACACCAGCTGAACAAGAACTGGCGAGACGAAAAGAAGGAGAACTACCACAAGTAAGTGAATCGCTGTTGGCATGGAGGCCTTGACTTAACCACTCGTTTAAGAATGACCCGCTGAGTAAGCAGCGGTGAAGACCCTTATATTGGCAGCTGGGATCTGTAGATTTCCCTAGATATCCTCAGATACCCACCCACATGGCATGTTGCATCTAAATAAATGGATGTGGGTGGAGACTAAAAGCTTGGCTGTTGTCTTTTTGTGAATGTGTATGTTGACATGTGTTTCAGGCACGCTTGTAGGGAATATCGAATCCACAAGGAGCTGGACCATCCTAGGATAGTCAAGCTCTACGATTACTTCTCCCTTGACACAGACTCGTAAGTCACAGGGACAGCATGGACCTCCGAGCATCAACTAACAGAAATGAATTCCTATTCATCATACTTCTGGAAATGTACTGGTTATCATTGATTCAGTTAAGGATGATGTTGAATTTTTTTACACCTCTAAATTTCCTAGTCCTGTTCCCACCCTGTATGCAGTACTTAACTAAGCTCTAGTCTTGATGAATTCAAATGTCCTGGCGGAACAGATTCTTTAATTCAGTTCTTTCCTTTTTTTTGTTCCCCCAGTCATAAGAGAGCAAATTTTTGAGTTAGCTTTCACAGGCATTTCTCAACTGTTTGGTTAAAATGTTGTGGGAATATTACAAGAAGCAGAGGTTAATTATTAGGAAAGTGCAGAAGTATATTTTTGGGGACAAAACACCTGCAGGCTCCGTTTATTCCTGTCTTGAAATGGCATGTTTTAGCAGTCCTGGAGGCATGGTGTGTTTGTGCTGGGCACCATGTTTACCCCTGAACACAAATAATGCACATTCATTATTTTAGTTAACAAATGCTTACTTAAGAATTCTCAAAGGTGGAACAGATGTTTTTGCTTTATTTGTCCGTTCTTTAAATAAATGAAAGTATTTAACTCTTTAGTATTTAACTTAAAATGTAGTTAATACAGTATTAAATATTATCCTGTAGCCTAAAGTCTTGTGTGTTGAAGGTTTTGCACGGTGCTGGAGTTCTGCGAGGGGAACGATCTAGACTTCTACCTGAAGCAGCACAAGCTAATGTCGGAGAAGGAGGGCCGCTCCATCATCATGCAAGTTGTCAATGCACTCAAGTACCTCAATGACATCCGGCCACCTATCATTCACTACGACCTCAAGCCTGGTGAGTCGGGCTCCGAATGTCTGCTACCTCCATCCTAAGTGTTGAATCTGACAAATGAACATCTGCAACACTCAATTATGATTATACCATGTAATGTGGTACCAGAAAAGTCATTCACCTGATCCTGATGGACTTGGTTCCATCTCTGAATCTAGCTGGGTTGCACTGTCTCTCTATTGTTCATCATATGGTTAAATGCTAACTTTTGACAGGTAACATCCTCCTAGTGAACGGTACAGCCTGCGGGGAGATCAAGATCACCGACTTTGGCCTCTCTAAGATAATGGACGATGACAGCTACAACTCTGTGGACGGGATGGAGCTGACGTCACAAGGAGCAGGGACCTACTGGTAACCATGGCGCCACCGAACACCACCCAACAAAACAAACAGGGCCAGTCAAGCCGTCACTAGCCGGACTAGTTTGCCGTCAAGTTAGAAAACGGACCCAGGGTTTCGGGAGCGACCCTAGTAGCCGTTGTTTTACAATGGGACTGTGATGCTGGACCCAGGGCACACCCACCTCTGCCTATTTGCACCTCTGACGTGTTTCCAGTCTGGGCAGTGGAGGTAATCCATGCCTCAAATGTGACGTTCCAATCATGTGCGCACAATCCTATTGGTTGGCAGCAATGCTGATGTCATCTTTGGGCACCCTACAGGTACCTCCCCCCTGAGTGCTTCGTGGTTGGGAAGGAGCCACCCAAAATCTCAAACAAGGTGGATGTCTGGTCTGTGGGGGTCATCTTTTACCAGAGCCTGTATGGACGGAAGGTATTGGTGACCTCATTGAGCGAAATGGCACCTAGCCACCCCCCTCTTATAATGGTTTGCATGGTTTAATTTGTTTTGTTTCTGTCTCATAGCCATTCGGGCACAACCAGTCCCAGCAGGACATCTTGCAGGAGAACACCATTCTCAAAGCCACGGAGGTGCAGTTCCCACCCAAACCAGTCGTCTCGCCCGAAGCCAAGGTATGCCGAAGGGTTTGCCCATGCTGTACCAGCCGTGACTCAGAGCTGCACAGGTGTGCTGTAGGCATAGCACTTAAAAGCCATGAGATTTGAGCAAGATCTTCCAGCCCAGAGATGAGGAGCTTGCTCTAAGATTAGCATGCTAAATCCAAGAAAAAGGAATGCAAAGACGACTGCTAATCATCACTATTGCTAAGCCAATAAAAATATGCATGAAAGAATTCTAGAGAATTTAATACTTTAAGCAAGCAGTCAATTTGGATCTTTTCTTTTAAATCAGAATAGAAGGGAACTTGTAAGAATTCATGCTGCATAGCACCTTATACTACGGAAACAGCCAAGGGTCACATTTATATTATATACAGTTTACATTGCTCTGGAAAAATAAATGTGACCAACTAATTGTTGGTCAAATGTAGAGAGGTTTGGCCATTTAGGTCTATCTCAGTTGTTGGTGAGGGACTAGCTATATTCACAGGCTTGTTTGGGGTACTTATACTAAAGCCTAGTTTATATTTTACTTTTCCACGTGAGCTTTCGGGCTGTGGACGGTCATCCGCATGGCACCTGGTGTTCATACTACAATTGGCTGCGGATGCGGATGGTGGCGATCGCTGCATGCATACAGCAGTGATTTTCCACCTGAACAGGAGAGGGCAGATCTATTGCAACAAGCTCAAACACAAGCAGTATAGTGAAACCGGTGCACGAATGTGCAAGTATACAGTCTGACGCTGTTCAATGTCTTTGTACCCCAGGCCTTTATCCGCCGATGCCTGGCCTACCGTAAGGAGGACCGCATCGATGTGCACCAGCTGGCCTGTGACCCCTTCCTGATGCCTCACATTCGCAAGTCAGTGGGCAGCACTGGGGCGCCAGGGCCCGCCACGCCCTCCACCTCCAGCTCCTTTAACAGCAGTGCTTCAAATTAAAGCTCCTGCCCTTCTACCTGTTGCCCCTCTGCTACTTTGGCTGTGATGCTCAATGAGGCGGGTGGGCTGCCCGGTGAGGACTCTCCCAGGATCCTGATGCCATGATCATAGGATGTGGCCATGTGGAGAAGAGGGTGTGGGCCAGGGATGTGAACAAAGCCCTGAGCTTACATTCCGCCTCCCCATAATCTCCACCTCATCTTGTCACCCCTTCCTCGTCCTCGCCCCTGAAGTGAGACATTTTAGGTAGCTAAAACTTAGCAACAGCAGGGAGGATTTGAGGACACACTGCTGGTGGATATGAGAAGGGCTTTTACTTTTATGTTAGGCATCCTTCAAGAAACGACAGCAGAACCCAAGTGCTCAGACAGCATCTGTGTCCAAGACCCCACCACAGTGTCTCAGCAGGTTCGTCTTATTGCAAGAGATCCGGTGGATCTTTCTTCCTGTCTGTCCACGATGAGCACAGATTTCTTCATAAGAATTAATGTCATCCTTCATTAGTTCAATATCCAAAATTCAAAGCTTCTGTGTCCCCATTTTGGGTTCATATGGATGTTTTTCTCTTTGATGACCAAAGTTCAAGACTGCCTGTTGGTGGCACTGTTCTGTTGGTGTTTCGGGTTTATTTTTTTTGTAATGGAAAGAAGTTGGAAGCAGAGGTTCCTGTTTCTTAAAGTAACAATTTCAAGTAATTTTAGTATTTTAACGGATAAAATTGGACTTTTAACTGGTTTTTCAATCCATCTGTATTCAAAAATTTTCCTCCCCCATTTTATTTTTAAGTCCTTGGGGGATGGAATATCAGTGTCTACTGTGAGGTGGCGAGAGGGCCTTAGCAGAGAATTGCATATAAAACCATTAAATACTATTGTTTTGAAAATGGTGGTTTGCGGATTTCTTTTTATCCCATTATGCAGGTGCGCTTCCAGTGTCTCTTGTACTTCCAACACTTGACACTATATCAATTATATCGCTGACAGTGCAGTATTATTTTGAGCTCTTATTAGAGTGGTGTTCATCCAGATTTACCCATTGACAGATTCATAACTTATAAACGTAATTGACTTCTCTTGGGTGAAAGGCTGCAGCACTCGGCATTCAATTGCACCAAATTACAGTTGATACCATATTTTTGTGTGTGAGTTTGGCATTTTAAAGTGACCCTCAAATAACCCCCCCTGCAGTTTTTGTGGTGCCAATTTCTGAAGTGGTGCTTCATTTGGCTGTAGACCAGCTGTGATCAGTTGCACTAGTCTGTTTGTCTGTGGTGCCCTGCTATTTTCCTGGAAGCAGTTTTAAACATTACAGTCAATTTTCATGGTGGACCTAATGATATATTAAGTTATTCTACTGGGACATTAATAAATCTTAATTTTCAATTCAGTTTATTGTACACAGTTGTCATTCCAAACCACTAAATATTCATTTTTGCACCGTTTGTCTGTTTAAATGGACTTGGTCATAAATTTATAGTGGAAATATTTGGCTCGTGGCAGCAGTTGAACAGAAACCGATGCTACAGTTCATACCACAAGGCTGGAAGCACTTGTCGAAACTGTATCATCTAATTGCTGAGATCGACTCTGTAGACCTCTTGAGCTTTTAACGCACGAGATAATTCTAGATTTCCACACAGACACAATGGCATTGATCCCATGACCCTGGAAGTGAGGCCACAATGTTGGGCCTCACATTGCTGAGGGTTCCTCTACGTAAAAACATGGTGACGACTTCTGAAAGCCCTTTCTAAAACACAACCCGTCACACTAATGCACCTACAAGTACTGTGGTTCTGGGATTTTACAAGCAGGCTTTTCCAAAGAAATGCTTGCTACTTCTTTTGTCCAGATGTCAAAAGTCTCAGTTTTCCACCCACATAGGAACTGACCTTTTCCAGCTGTTGTTTAGGGTGAGTGAGCCTAGAAAATAATGTTGCTGGGAAATTACCCTAGGACTCAATTAAACACCACTTCTCTCTATATAATGTCTTCGACCTTTTTACAACATTTCCCCATGTTTTAACTTTATGCTTGATTTTCACTTTTTGCAACTGCTAGTGTGCTTTTAGCACCTTGATGGGCTGAAAGTATTCAAACTGAATGTAAAAGCGAAAAGATTATTTTAGAATGAAAGTCACACATTAGCAGTTGTGTGTCGTTCTCAATTGTTGTCGCTGACCAGTGTTGACCGGTAGCATTTGGTTGGGCAATGCAAGTGTCATGTCTTGAATTGTCTTGCAGCACTAATGTACAGGTCTGTGAAATCTACCAAGTCCCCGCTGGTCAGAAGAATGGGGACCCAGTATTTCTACCTAGGCCCCACCGGACTAGACTGGTACCGATATGTATGCATCTATATTTATTTCTACATTATAATGCATTCATAAAGTATTATAACCACGGCTGTAACTATAAAAAGGCATAACATCAGCCATGCTTATTATTCATTATGAATGCTCTAGGAAGCCTTCATCTATAATGCACTATAAATACCTTCATACTGCATTATAATGGCTTATACTGACCATCATAATGTATTATAAAGGTATCTATATAATTATACATGAATGCTTTAAGTAAAATGATACCAATTTTATTTATACTCTACCATTTTATTGAAGAAAATGCCGACCCAGATTACCTTACCTAGTTACCTGTAACTAATAATATTTGTTGATCAACAATCTGTATTTCTTATATTTGTCATTTTCACTACAGATTCCATTTGGTATAATGGTCTTTTTTTTCTTTGTTTTGTTGTTTTGCTCTCTGCAAATTAACATGCATAACATCACTTCGGAGGCGCTGAACTGAAACAGCTGACAATTAAGTTTTGGAGGGAGGTCCTGCGTCTGGTTATTCTCCCCTTATGTTTCTAAATACGTGACTTGCTGAGCAATATATTCTGGAAATTAAGCTACCTTCGTTCACAACCCTGAAATGGTATAATTGGATTTTTAAGGCGTTTGATGCTACCTACAGTTATTATTTTTAGTATCGTTACCTGCTGCCAAGTCCATGTCGTCTTCTGATGACCTACAGTCTGGTTATTTGCAGTTCTAGTTAAAGGTCGGTCTTGATTTAATCAAGAATCCACTTCTTCGCTTTCCTTGCAGTTTATGGTATTCTTAAACATCTTTGCCAGCACTTGTGTTCAGTGGAATTGATACTCTTTCCGTCCTACTTTTTCATTATATAGTTATTTTATCCATAGCGAGTCACAGAAAATACAATATTCTGAACGATGCTGAACATTGCTCCTGATTGATACATGAGTATTTTTCTCTGGGTCCTTTACTGCCAAGTGCCAGTCTGCAGCATATTTCTGTTCTCATATTACTGTTGGATCTCTTGCTGTTGATAATTGTTCCAAGTAGGCAAAAGCTGTCTATAACGTCAATTTCTTTATTGATTGCTAATTATGTGGGCAATTTGTTTTTTTTTATGTTTTATTTTCTGTGTACGGCTAGAATAGGTTTGGTGATAATATGCACCTTAGTTTTATTCCCTTACCAATCTGGAATCACTCAATTTTTCCAGAATCTGTCCTGACTCTGGCTTCTTGTCCAGTGTGGAGATTATGCTGTACTTCACCGGTTTTCCTGAGAACATTCCATAGTCTGACATAGTAAACACAGCTGAAGGCTTAACTGTATTCAGTAAAGCACACGTTGACATCCTTCTGGTATTGTTTTTTTTTTATATATACAACCAACATTATTAGTGATGTCTCTTGTTCTACCACCTTGCCTTCTATAACAGTACATCAATGATTTTTATTTGAAACAACGGACACTGTATTTGATACATGAAAATTGATCAGTTCCCCCCATTATCTTGCGAAAACTTAGGCACAGTATTGCACATGGCTTCCTGGGGGGCATGGCTTAGTGCCAAGCAGCGCTGCAGTGTCCTTGGCCTCTACCCACCTGACCCACCAGGATTTATCTGTATTTACACTCAGAAACCGGCATGCTGCCAAGCAGCTAAGAATGGTGATTTGTGCCAATAAGATGCTTTTCACAAAGGTAACAATGTTTGAAATACAAAGTAATGACAACAGAATAACAATTAAAAACACTGATTTAAGACAGAGCAGTAAAGTGGGTAATTCCAAAATAAAGTGCAAATGACATACAGCAGTAACATTATAAACAAAGTGAAAACAAATATAAAATATTAACATGTAGATTTTAAAGTGGCGCTAATAAAGGAATAGAAAAGTTTGCTATTTCACAGAAGGACCCTCTGTTCTTTGGTATGCTGTTTGTAAGCATACTGGATTAGGAACCTGATGTCCTATAATTCATTTAATACCAACCAGCAAAAGAGTAAGATTTTTTTTTCGTATAGAAACCATTTTATCTTTTGTGTGCAGTTGGTGTAGGATAATTGACATTTTTCAAACTCGCCCTTCATCCACAGCATGTTATGAACAATGTGTCTGTGTGCAGCACACTACAGAGCATTGACTGCAGACTCAGCTGCTGAGCTGATTAAAGCTTCTCCCTCATCTCCTGAACAGGCCCGGGGGCCACAGCAGCCTTCCTGATGCCAGAACTGGGCATCCTGCCCACCTTGACCAGTTTTGGTGGCTTGCATTCACTTCTGCTCTTTCACCTAGTTAGTGTTTGACCTTTTCCACTAGCACTGAAGCAGTTTACCAGTTTACAGTTAAGCTATGGACAGGTCAGGGTTCTACTGTGAAGTACTTTAAAGTCAAAGTTAACTTCACAGTATTACATTTTATGGTTCTACTGTGAAATTTACAGTCAGATTCACTATCAGCACTATCAATAGTCCCTGTAACAGTAAAGTTGTTAGTCCTGTTGATTAGACCTTACTGTACCATGACTTAAAACTGACTGGACAATATTACATCAACTCTTCCATGGTGGAAATGATGAAAGCTCATAGTACATAGACATTTTCATAGTTGACTGTAAACTTTATGATTCATCAAAACTTCACAGTTTAATTGTGAAATATTCATACTTAAACTGTAAACATCATGACTAAGATGACTGTAAAGAAAACTGTCAAAACTGAACTTTACAGTTCAACTATATCATGTTCATAGCTGAACTGTAAACTTTACTGTCTGGAGAAGTGACCATGAACTTCAAAGTAAAACAATAGTTCACAGTTTTACTATGAAATTTTAATAGTCAAATTGTAAACTTTGTAGTAAAATTATGAATAATTAATCATGACCACTGTGGATTAACTGTGCAATAATCATTTGTGAAACAACTACGCTGCTATTAATATTAGTATGAAGCACAAAACTTTGCACATCTGTTGTTTCTTGACAAACTCACACACTTTATATACCTTATTCATAGAATTTCACAAGAATTTCACTGTGTTCCCCAAATACATGCAACAATAAAATCCTGAAACATGAACTGAAAAAACATAAGGTTTGATGTGGCCACTCTGTAATCTCACTTATTCATATTATAAAGAAGGAAGCTGGAAAGATCTGAAGATGATATCACGCTTGATGTTAACAAGATGTTCTAAAATGTCAAAGTTAATACTGTAACTGTGGACATTGCCATCATTGGTGTGCTGTGTGGGCGACAATAATGTTCACTAATCTTCTTGTTCCCTACCACTTACCTGGAAGACTCAGGGTGGATGAGGACCAGTGGGCTGTGGGCTGGGTCAGCAGTCTTCCTTAGTACGCTGCTATAACATGAAGGTGGATGGAGAAACAGCCGTGAGAAGGCACAGGAGACCTGCCAGGGGGTGAAGGCCAGTCTGCTCATCATCCAAACCACAGCCTAAGCTGGAGTTTAACATTCACAGCTTCAGAACATTTGTGGGGGGCATCGAAATATCCGTTTTTTTTCTTATTTTTTCCTGTTCACAGCAACACATACAGACATACCCACATTAATATCTGCAGTGATACTAACAGTCAAGCATGCAGGAGGACCCTGGAACTGATGGAAGAGCCAACATAAACAGTAAAAATTCCAGTTAGAAATCAGCAGTGCAGTAGATCAGATAAAACTATTTATATACTACAGTATAAGGAAAGTGACTTGTTACCTCAATATTATGGTCCTTCGAGGGATCTTGTCTTCTTACACTTTAGCGTGTAACTTCCCCTAATTCCTTCAGTAAAAATAACTTGCTGGATATAGTGTAAGTCACTTGGAGGCAAATGTGAACAAGCACTTTTAAAGTTTCTGTAATCACTTTTATGCCATTGCTCATATACTTTGAAATTATATCTTTCTGAATTAATTGATATAGCTGTTTGGGGTAATCATATTGCTTTTTGATGAACTTTACTTGAACTTGGTTTCCAATGTTAATGCTGGTGCAGTTCATTAAAGATGAAGATGTCCTTTCTGTTATGTCCTGCCAGCCACGTCTGCCTGACCCTCCTGTCTCCTCTATCACATGATTCTGATGAGCGATACACGGTGCTTGTTGCCCTGCGTTAGTCTCTGTATTTAAGTACCTGTTTGTCTCATCCCCGCTAGTCCGGTCATTGACCTCATGCCTTCGTATTGCCTGTGCCCTGCCTTGCTCCGCTCCACCCATTTTGATTTTGATCTTGTTCATTTCCTATTTATGTCTTGTGAGTTTAATAAAACCCCTTTTTGTTTCGCCTCATAGCCTGTCCTTGAGTCCTTCATCCTTCAAGTTGTGACACTTTTACTACAATGTGGGGCTGAATATATGATCTAGACCAAACAAGTTTGACTGAAAACTCAATAAATGTAGACGGATATATATGTAAAACATACACACTTTCATGGATAATGTCTAACAGAATGTAAACACCTTCAACTGCAGCATTATACAAAGTGCGATGTAGCTGTACCTACCTCATCTAGATTCAGGACACGATGTTCCTGTAGTCTAATCTGCTACAAATAAACGTCTATATGGATTTTTCTGATTCTCGAACAGGCAGACATTATCATATTCTTGCAATATATCCAGGCTGGATAAAATCTGACTGTTAAATGAGAGGTCTATGACAAAAATTCCGGCACGCACTCAGAAAAAGCCTTCCCAGGCATCAGCATATGTAAGGGGAACAGCACTGGTTCCAGAACAGAATCCATGTGGGACTCTACATCTGATTGGTGACAGTGATGAAGCAGCATAGTTAGATTTATGAGCATAATGAAAAATAATTGTATAAAAAAATATTTAAGATCAAGACAGACAGACACAGGATGTCAAGTACATATAACAAAATATTCGTCTGACACAAAAGCAGCACAGAGGAACATGACTATTGTCACACTTGCATCAGAAGATAACAGAATATTGTTCACACATTTCATTAGAGCACTTATTTCAGAGCTAGGACAGAATAAAACTGAATTTCTCAAGATTATTAAGGGACAGATTTAAAAAAAAAATTATTAAACATTCGAAATTTTTTAAGAGGAAGTCAGAGATAGCTTCTATTATCAAGTCCAGGTCAATTTAGGTTTGGTTTCTTAAACATAGGTCTGATTACAGCCTTTGCTCTCCAATTCAAAGTTGCAGCACTGCAGTTCAAATGATAAAACTAAGAATTTCTGTCAAACTTCTACCAAACAAGGATTGTTTACTTTTTTGAAAGAGAGGCTTCATCTGGGGCCTGTCTGACTGCTGCACTGTAGTTGTATGGACATCAACAAATGCGTTCCTAGCACTGAACATTGCATTGCATGTGGTACCTGTCCAAGTTTCTGTGGGCAGCTGAAGTGCAGAGTGATACTACATTAACCAGACCAAGGATGGACATTTAAAAGTGAGCTTTTCAAAATAACTCCATGAGGTGGTCTTAAACACAATCATATAATGAAGTAATCAGCCCAGGGGGGTGTGCTTTTTGACTTTTGACTTCTTGTATTACGCTTGAATTTCACCTGTAAAAACATTTTGGTGGACTATGTAAATACAGAACCACATGGGGCCAGAAGCCCTTGAGCAGGACTTGTTCTGTATGTCAGACTCACACAGACATGAGCAGCTGGGCTGTAATGGGCTATAACACGCTATCCTTCCCACTGGGTGCTAGTTGTTGGATTCATAATCTTTGCTTCTTTGTGTTTTTTCTGCCTTTGTATTGATCTAACATGAGGATGATGCCCACCAGTGCTGCAGTTACACTGAGGACCATGCAATGGTCTTCTTCTGGGGTGGATCTGAAAAATTCTTCAAAGTTATGCAGCCTATGATAAAGGTGGTTAGTCAGTAGAATGCATTTACCCAGGGTGTAGTAGCAATCCCAGGCTCAAGGTGCATGCCCTGCGCCAGTGCTTTAAGGTCTGGCAGTCACCAGGAGTCCCAGAAGGTCACACAGGCAACAGCTAAGGCCTGGTGACTCAGGTGGCCTCACTCAGCAATGGTATCTGGTTACCTGGAGGCAGGTGATCCCTTGTGGAGCATACAAATTCCATTCATGTGGGTCCATGAGAGGTGATTTTCCTGCATGTTCCACTGTATTTCAAAGTTCATTTTCTTCCTTTAACTGACTTGATGAATGGACATACATGCGAGAGGGAATAAATTTCCAAGGAGACTGCAGTGCTCTGGCTGAGGAGCGGTTGGATGTATCAGCCCCACAACTGTAGTCTTTGGTCGAGGTTCAAACCCATTCTACGCAGGATTACACTGACAACAGTATCAAAGTTTAAAACAAAGGGATTTGTATTTCAATCGCACTTATTCCGGTTCTATTGTATGCCCCAAATAGCTTCTGATTTTTTGTACCCCTGGCAGCAGCCTGGAGAGGAATGAGGATGTTTTTACAAGGATACTGGGATTCTTGTTATGAAATCATACGGATTATCTACTCACCTTCCAGAAACTTTTCCATTACTTCTGGGAACCTGCCCCATTTGTTATATACATTCTGGTGAAATGAGCAATAAATTCAGGGAAATGATCTTCAGCAGAATTCTTCGGGCCTTACGTTTTGTAATTTCCAGCAAACCTTGCCCTCCATCAGCCTTCCAGATGTAGGTATGGCCTCATTCGTGTTTGTGTGTCATGTTTCAGGGACAAATCAATAACAGACAGACATATGAGAGCTGGTCATTTGGGGAATTGGTGTAAAAAGACCTTGTTAATCACTAAATACTGAGGGTAGGCAGTCATCATAATCAAGCAGTTAATTTAAATGTAAAAACTCTCAAGCTGCAAAAGGTGAGAAAATAGTTCTGCTGTAGCATCCTTGTGTGGAACAATTAAATTTAGTTGTGCCAGTAAAATACCAAAATATAAATATTTTAAGCCTCAGTTAGGCAGCCGAACTGTCACAATGTGGTTAAAAGACAGTCTCTCTCTGTACATGGCCTTAGAAAATGGACTGTCTGGTGGGAGCTGAGTGGGAGCAAAAAAAGTGGACCATCTGTGGGTGCCTAAGGACTGGGATGGGAAGCACTGCTCTACAGGGTCAATTTCAGATAAGCACTCATCATTCCTATGGTTTCCTATATAAACAACAGGGAACATGCTGGCTTTTATTCGCCTGTCCGTCATTCATCCAACCAACAAAGGTTATTGCTAATTCATTACAGCCCACATCATAGTCCTATTCTAAAACAGAATGCCAGCCCCTGTTATTTACCACAGTGGAGCAATACAGTTATGTTCTACACATCCACCAAAGGTAATATATAGCAGCAGAAAGGAGGACAACCTCACCCCCACCCCATTCGCTTCAGGGGGAGAGGTGCAAGCATGGATCTTAAATATAATATGCTAACTCCATAAGGAGTGGCTTTAAGTGTTAATCTTAAATTCAGAAGTTAAATTTGCTCAAACTATAAAGAAATATGTGAACGAAAACACCCACACAATAAATCTGAAATTGCCTGCTTATCTTTTAATGACACAACTGTTTTCTTAAATTTATTGAAACCCGGTTCTTTCATCATTTATTTACAATCTTATCCACTAATGGAAAAGAAAACTTATGCATATGAGAGTCGACATATTATCTTTGTTTGTGTAAAATAGCAATGATCTCCATATAGAGGAAGAAAAAAGTTCTTCTCTTATTCCTAAAAACTTTAAATATGTGGATAATGATGGTAGAGGAGTTGCTCCCTCAGGACTTGTATTTATCTGCCATCTCTTGAAATAAACACTTTAGCAATATGTGGGAAAAGCAGACGTTAGCAAATCACACGCCCGTAAATCATTTTCAGCACTACTCTAGACATTGAAGCAAATGGTAAGGGGTGGTTACTGTTGCAAAACTGATTTGTTTTCTCCCCAAGGATTGACCATCCTTGACAACTTGATTGCACAGATAATACATTATCATATCCAGAGTTTGAGAAAACGCACCTACTATCAATCCAAATGAATGACTACTGTACAAATGAATTCTCTTGAAAACAAGCTGGGGCTACTTCAGTTCTTCTGTACAACAGACGGCCGCCATCTTGTTTTTGCCAGGATCCTTTCGCATGGGCCCAGACCAGCTTCCACCTAGTGGTTGTGATCACTTGTTGTAAAACTGAGAAGACACCCAAGCTAAGCCCCACTTAAGATTGGTGAGCATGAACTTGAGTGCCTTGGTCCACTGCTCTTCAGAGTTAAACTGCGTCTTAATGGAGTATGAGCCGCCACTGCCGCCCGTGTCCTCGATCTTCCCCTTTTCTACATCCATCCTGGGTGACAGGGTTAAATAAACAATTGATTTAAATAGACAATTGACTTTCTTTAAGTGGCTACATACTTGCTCTGACTAGCTAGCCTAAAATTCAACAACATTTTTTCCTTAACTAGCATTACTGCTCTAAAAATTTGTGGGAAACTCAGAGATTTACCAAAGTCTAAAGATTATGACCATCACAATAAATACTATTCAACAGTAATACTTTATTCGTCCCCTATCCCATCTTGCTCTCCATGAAACACGAGGACACATACAAAGGTGAGAGCATGTTTTGGGGTCACAGTGCAGGGACAGTCACAGTCAAGTGCCGCTGGGGCAATTGAGGCTAAAGGGACCCAAGGCCAGCATCAGTCTGAAGGCTGTGGGATTCGAACCAGTGACCTTCTGATCACTCCTCTGACCAACTAAGCCACAGACTGCCAAATATACCTTACATGGACCAAAGTATTGGGACATACCTCTCAATCATCAAATTCAGGTGTTTCATTCAGACACACTGCCACAGGTGTATAAAATCAAGCACCTAGCCATTAGGTCAGATTTACAAACATTAATAAAAGAATGGAACATTCTGAAGAACTCAGTGAATTCAAGTGTGGTACTGTCATAGGATGCCACCTTTGCAATAAGTCAGTTCGTGAAATTCCCTCCCTGTGAGATATTCTGGAGTCAACTATAAGTGGTATTATTGCAAAGTGGAAGAGTTTAGGAACAACAAAAATCAGTCACAAGGTGGGAGACCACGTAAAGTAACAGAGCAGGGTCAAAAGTGCTGAGGTGCATAGTGCGTAAAAATCACCAAAGCTCTGTTGACTCAATAACTGCAGAGTTCCAAACTTCCTCTGGCATTAACCCCAGGACAAAAACTGTGAACCAGGAGCTTCATGGAATGGGCTTCCACGGCTGAGCAGCTGCATGCAAGCCTCACATCACCAAGCACAATGTCAAGCATCAGATGGAGTGGTGAAAAGCAGGTGGGCTGGGCTAGCCCCTTAGTTCCAGTAAAGAAAACTCTTAATGCTTCAGCATACCAAGGCAGTTTAGACAAAGTCTATGCTTCCAGCTTTGTGGGAACAATTTTGAGGAAGGCCCTTTTCTGTTCCAGCATGACTGTGCCCAAAGCAAGATCCATAAAGACATGGTTGGGTGAGTTTGATGTGGAAAAACTTGACTGGCCTGCACAGAGGCCTAACCTCAACCCCATTTAACACGTTTGGGATGAACTAGAAGAGTTTGTGAGCTTCCCTTCACGTCCTACATCAGTGCCTGATCTCAAAAATGCTCTTCTGGATGAATGGACAAAAATTTCCACAGACACTCCAAAATCTTGCGGAAAGCCTTCCCAGAGGAGTGGCAGCTGTTATAGCTGCAAAGGGGGGGACCAACTCCATATTGATGCATATGCATTTAGAATAGGATGTCATAAAAGTCCCTGAGGGTGCAATGGCCAGGTGTCCCGATACTTTTGTCCGTACAGTGTATAGTGAATCAGATTCTAAAATTACTTTCTCTGACAAGCACCACTCATATAATACGATAAATCAGCTTAGCTATTTTCTTTCATACATTCACACATATTTATTATGATATGAATTCTTTTTGCCACTTCCCAATGTCAAATGGCAATGGACTTCCTCTGATATAACTTAATTCAAAGAAGATCATATTGAAGGAAAAAAAATGACCCATGACCCAACACTCCCACAGAAACAGAACCAGTTCCCCCATCACCCACCACCCACGTCGCACCTGTATGGCAGGCAGAACCCAGTGTCGCCTTTCTCCACCTCTTCCTTGAACTGTTGCACACAGTCCAGGAAGGCCACCATGGCATGGTCAAACTTGTTATCCCAGAAAAAGCGCAGGCCTCCGGAACAGTAGAGTGGCAACTCCTTTCCAGGGGGAGGGGGACAAGGAGAGGGGCAGCATTTACTCAAAGCATACAAGTCGGATACATACAAGACACAGCAACAACAATTGATCCAGAATGATATTAACAAATATGAAGCAGAGTGGAGGACCCGGGCTCTTTAACACAGCTGTCTCACCTTGGACTTGTCTGTCAGAGACTCCAGGTAGGAGTGGTTCCCATACGGGACTAGCCGGTATCTGTGAAGGGCAGAGAGGTACTTACTATTCGGAATATCAGTATAATATCATAATCATGGAGCAGTTCCTTTATCGAATCCATCCACCCTGTTTGAGTAGAACAGGTGCTTCTTTCCAAACTACTGCCAGTATTATTAGCATCGTATCACCATGCAGAAAGTAAAAACTAATTTAAAATGTAAAATCTGTTTGCTAGTTCCAGTCATTTGTGCAGTTTTATTTTCACTGAAGCAGTCCGTGTTAAGTATTCTGCTCATTCAAGAGCAGTGTTGGGGGTAACGCTTTACAATGCACTGTACGATGTTACAGGAATCTACTTCTCTCTGTAAGAGAGTGTAATGGATTTACAATTTCAATTTTTGTAATCACATTACAGTTAATCCTTAAATTTTGAAAATATATATGGGTCATTCCATATCAAGTCACCTAGAAGGTCCCAGGTCACCCTCTCAGATTCCTCTGAAAAACTTCACAGATGCTCCTACACCAAACTTACAGAGAAATCCCAAATATTAGGTCTGTATCTCTAACAGTTTTGAAATTTTTTGAATTGTTGCTGAGTGTTTTGGTCCAGCCTCCACCATTCATAGCTCCATTGATATGGCATGCATCGTGGGCACCCTGGGCCAGCATGTCTCACCTCTGGAAACGCAGCCCCATCTTGTTGGCCAGAGCATGCAGGAGCAGCACCGTCTGCCCCCATGCCGCATTGATCTCGTTCCACTCCACCGGCACGCTGGGCAGGCGGCCCAGACGGAAGTTGTTGATTGTCCCAAACTGACCACTGTGCCTAACAACAGGCAGGGATGATGGTGGGGGAATAAAAACATCATTTGTGATCAGATTATGCTATTCATGCAATCTATAAGCACTCCCAGATCGACTTGCATGTATAAGAAAACATCAGCACACCACAGCCACCCCCCGCCCCCAGTGGTACCTTCCTATATCCCCCCTTGGTTTGTACCACTCCACCTCCCTCTTAATTATCACCACCATGAGTTCTTAAAGGCACTCCAGGACAGCAGGAAGAGCCCAGCCCGATTCAAACAGCAACAGCTGGCACCCACAGTACTCGATAAACAGAGTCTCATTAGGAGTTCTCCTCCGTGGAGCCTTGCCCATTAATGCCAAAGCATTTCCGCCTTCCCTAATCTCATTTCTAATCTTCTAACTATATTATCACAGTTTTGCTGAATTATTTATATTTTTAATTAAGAACACCTTCAGCCGTTAATCTGATTATTATCCGTACATAAATCTGTTCCATTTTCAGAGCTGATTTAGAGTAGCAGATGTATCTATTCATTAGCCATTACAGTTGCTGAGCAAACACTTGTATCTGATTACACAGCTGCAGGTTTGTTTTGTTCCTCATTTGCATGGCTGGGCATGTTAATGTAGAAATTCAGGATAGGGGCTCGAGGGTAAAATGGCCAGGCCGTCCTAGGATTGGAACCTCTAACCACCCATTACCCTCCAGGTCCCAGATGGGAACTTGACATCCGGCAACACTAAATCATGGTGCGTTGAATCTCCAGCCATCTGAAAGTCGACTGAGGTTGGCAAGCTACCAGATGTGGAAGGTAGCGTTGAAGACGTTGGTCTTCTTCAGCCGGTCAAGCTGGATCTGAGCGTAGCGCATCTGGTTATCGGCGCTCTTCAGTTCGTCGTCTAGCTCCAACTGCTGCCGTTTGAACTCGCTGTACTCCTTCTGGTACCTGAGCGTGGGGCAGAGGGAGTTGATCACTCAGCATCCGGACAGTTGATGATCGACTTCTGCTGTGACCCAATGCAGACACAAAATTCACATGAGACCTGTGCATAACTTTACATGCACAGAAAATACCTCTCTGCTTGGGCCAACCCTCAACTAGTTTCCACTGGCTGCCTGGCGTTTTCGAATCACTGCAAGAGATTTAAACAAGTCCCTAGGCTCGCGTATCTCCTTGACACTCAGGACTATATGTGTGTGCAGGCCTCAGCTGCCTCCCTTTATGTTAAAAAAAACTCAGCTTCTTTACCATAGCACTACGAATCAACCCTTTTATGAGTATAAGGACATGAGCTCAGAAGCCACTTTCTGCCACAGACACTCACTGCAGCTCCTCGCTGTCCAGCTGCTGTGCGAGGCTACGGCCCTCGGACAGGTCACGGGCGACCACCTCCCTCTGCTCCTCAATGGCCTCTAGCTGCTGGATCAATGATTCCTCTTCCTCCTTCAGCTGCTGCAGCTCTGCCAGCAGGGTGTCTTCCTCTTCCTCGCGCAACTGGGAGAGAAGCTCAAGACAGCTCCTACAGTGGAGGGGTCAGGTTTAAGAGGAGGAGATGCAAAGAACGAAGGGACCCCAATTGGTACACTGAAGCAGGGGCGTCGCTAGAGATTTTCGGCCCCATGAAAGCACATGATATTGGCCCCCAACCCAGACCAATCCAATTATTTTTCTAGGGCCCCTGAGTTGGAATCATCCTACTGCCCCCCCCTTACGACACCCCTGCACTGAATACATGCATTTATTCAATATAACCTCAACCAGAAATAAACATTTATTTTAAAAAATACGAAATATGTAGCTAAACTAGGATTGCACAACGTGCAATGGTAATATCAACATCGCATGTTATGTATATGCAAATGTAAAATCTCAAGAACCACAATTCTGGGACTTCTAAATCTTGGCAATAAAATCTGCCAGGGTGGTGGGGATGGTAGGGGAAGGGGGTTCCAAATGTAGATGATCAAGTTTTGCTATTATACCTTTTTTTAACTTTACATGCTTTGCAGTTTTAAGGATCATTTTCTGCTGCTTTGCATCATAATCAGGCTCATCCATACTGTTAAACTCATTCAGAGACAGTGTAGCACATCTGTGAGAAGTTTAACAAAAACGAGTGATGAGGAGAAAAACGCATAAGAATTGGTCACCAAGAGATATTTTCCTTCCCCTGCATGGAAATATTTTGGGTTCAATAAAGACAATATTAAGCAAAACTAAGTGATTTGTTGGCAGTGCTTTGTGTGAGCACAACTTGCAGCAACACCACCAACTAATATGACAAACTTAATTAGTAGATATATTTCGTGTCGGCTGCTACTCCAAAACTACTGATACTTGTACCTGGACATCCACTGGAAGCTCAGCCTAGCTGCAATTATGCCTAGTCAACTCCTTGACAGCATGAATAGTTGCAATGTGCTATTTGCCTCACTTGTGCACTGCTTTGGACAATAGCGTCTGCTAAATAGGAATATATAAACGTACAGTACTGTGCAAAAGTCTTAGGCAGTCAGAAGAAATGTTTAAAGCCATTTATCTGGGTAGTAAGTGCACATTTACTCAGAACAAAAACACAATTTAACATACATAGTAACACAATAAAAATAGCTTCCCTTCTCCAAACAGTGACTAGTATCTTGTGGCCTGGCTATATGAACACCATTTTAGTTCCTAGACCTCTCTTCAGGGGCACCTCAGCCATTCCATGTATTTATTAAAATTTCACCACCAGCTCACTTAATGAATGAATTAGTTTAAAAAGTCAATGAGATATTGATTGATTATCTATATGAGGTGTTAGAGGTTGAATCAAAAAATACATGGGTGTAATGGTTGGGTACTGCAAGGTGTGGGGTGATTTCAGCAGAGGTTTTGTAATGGCTAAATGAATGCACAGTCAGGCATAATATCATAGTTTTACACCAACATGAAGATCCTTTAAACATCATTTTCTTTTGCTGCCTAAGACTTTTACACAGTACTGTAGATATGAAGTTCTATTTGGCTACTTTTTCGCTTTATAAACATCACGATACTTATCATAAAAAAAAAAAAAAATCACATTGTGACACTTGAATTCTTCCAGTATTGTGCAGTCCTAAGCTTAACCAATGCCACCAAAAAGGTACACTTCTAAAAGGTCACATTTTCACAGACAATTCCTGGGTTCAGCAGGTGGCAGCAGAGAGCCATTTTACTCGTTCCTTGTTCACTCACCTGTAGTTCTGGCACTCATTCTCTGTGATGTTGAGCTGCGTGTCCAAGTGATCCAGCAGAGTGTCAGTGCACTCCTCACACAAGGGATGGTCCACATCGGTCTGACCTGACATGATGTCAAAGAGGTCGCTTGTCACCTGTAGAGGTTGAAGAGGGTTTAAAGTAGATATATGTTGACTGGTTCTCAAACTGCTCCATTTGGTGAAATTTTTCAGGATATGGAAATATAGATATATTTGTAGTACAAGTGGTATACGTATGGCTTTAACTTGATTTCTTCTGTCACTCATCTTAATCAACACTTCTGTTAATTAAGGGCACTGAACTTATCAAGTAACTCATTTAATAAAATAATCATGATAATTTGTACTGAGACAAAATATATATATTTATTATTTGCTAATGCAAGGGAAAAATGCCAAGATTAATCAGAATTTAATCAGCAGTAATCAAGTCTAATTAAGAAAGCGCTCAGCAGGAAGAGAAACCAGCAGATGCAAAACCGAGTCTGAGCTTCGGTGCTGCATACAAGACAAAACTGAGTCATTTGCAGACCTCTCACCTTCAGCCTACGACTTAGGTTTTCCATGGTGCCTCCATCAGATGCCTCTCCAATCAGCGTGAAGCTGTTGGCACTTTCTGTGGACATCATCCTGCAGAGGATACAACATCAGGGCGGAAAATAAAGCTTTGTAGTAAGTACACTGGAAGACAAGCCTACTTTGTTAAGTGAGCCAACTGAAAAGTTGCAGACTTATGCTCCAGTACTGCACAACATCAATGCTATAATCTTAGCATTAGTGTAAAATTAAACCATTTATCTGGCTACTTTCCATACTGAGAGGGATTAAGACTTGACGCTGAGCATGTGACTGTTAGAAGCATTCTGCACATCTCTTCCCAGGAATCAGTCCTGTTTAGACATGGGCACCTTCTGGAGAAGGTGGAGATGAAGACAGCTTACCGTGCTGGAGGGATGTACTTCCTTGCCACTCCATCTTGTTTGCTTTCCACAAATGTTTCCTTTATGAAAGTATAACAAATAATGTAAAAAGAAAGTTTAACATTTTAAACGACGCTACCCTTCTTACCACAGATTACCAATTCATGCTTAAATATGACATTTAAGACAAAACATGTCAAAAAGATATTGCTTACATTCACTAAACTCTAAATATGGTTACTCAAGCAAAGAAACCAGGGGGTATGAAGGAGACTGGGTGTGAGTAATTGGCCTCAAAACAGCTTCCCATAGGGCTGACGTAAACACATCAGTGGCATGAAAGGTGGGTGCGACAGCCCCCCCTGACAGTTACACACCTCTGTGACGCTTTCTTCCTCAGTGCTCTCCACTTGTTTGCTCTGTGTTACCGTCACTAATGGGGCTAAAGTGCAAAAAAACTGTTATATATGTTACGCATAGTAATGCAATACTGTTGGCTCAAATTAATACCAGGTCAGGATAGACTGCTCTGCAAAATGCTCCAAGGATCCTCCGACCCTGCCCACACAATTATACATTGCTCTGGGTAAAAGAGTATGCTAAATAAATAAAATGCATACATAAATGCTGAACTTCACGTTTTTGTATTTTAAATGAAAACACAACTTCCAAAAAAGTGCAATTAGTGCGACATATAACAATGTCTTATCAATGACGTGTTTTAAAAAGCGCAGGATTAAATAACTCGCATTGAAGCACCGTATGGAGAGCCGTCCTACCTATGAGTTCCTGGATGGTGACGCGATCCAGCACGTTGAAGGATGTGTCCAGTTTGAGAGGCTGACTACAGCGCTGACACACGAAGCTAACCTGCATGGTGGAGCTGGAGGACTTGGAGCCCTCCATTGCTGTGCTCTACAACAGCGTTTTACAGATGTAGCTAAATCGGGTCACAGGTCCTGAGAGGGGAAGAGGGGGTGAGATTCATAAAATATGACATTTCCAGAAATGCAATTATTCATCTGACACTTTAATAACATAAAGTCAAAAAAAGATAAATATCGTGAACGGAAATAATTACACAATAAAACATCGCAATTACCGCAGTTACATTTAAATGGAACATAAAATGTCACAAATAAAGCAGAATAAAAATTATACAATGGTTGGCCAAACATTAAGTCCTTACATTGCTCTTATGATTGTCTTGATGAAATGTGATATGTAATGAGGAAAGCGGGCTGACGGGATATAGTTTCTGCTTTAAGTTAAACCAATCGCAGACTTGAAAACAGTTTAAGTACTGCACGTATTTGAACTGTAGCTTCCAATCAGACTCATTTTGTATTACGTAAATAAACCAAATGACAACGGGCAGCAAATACATAACACCAACCGTGGAGTAAAAAAGCACAGTATTTACCTATTTATAGACCAGCTGAACAGCTAGCCCTTGAGTTACACAGTTGTCGATAGCCGCTAATCCTTATATTCTCGAGTTTAGGAGTAAAATCAGAGCTGAATCTTTCCGCTGAACCACCTGTAAGCTTTTAATGGCGTAGACAACATTCAACATTAAACGGGAAATATTAAAACTGCAGCACTAGCAGTTAGCTAATAAGGCTAATGGGAAAAGCTGCACTGTAAAACATTTCCGGCATTGTACTGTTTATTGCGGAAATGACGCAAATACCGGACCTTCAGGACTTCATGGAACAACCCCTTTGTAGTTCTGTTGCTGGAAGGCAGCCTGTTCACAGATACGTGAACGCACCAAGAATGTTTTTGAAAAAGTACATTTTATAGTTTTGATCGTATACCAGTTATGGCGTAAATACAACACTAATTTGCTATACTTTGTATAGGCATCGAAAGTATATTAACCCAAAACAAACGCAAAAGAGAAACTCAAACGCGAGTTGGCTGTAAAGCGGTCATGTGACAGCAAAGTTGCGGGAAAACCGAAAAAGAGTTCAGCTGGTGAGCTGATCTAGTGTACTTAATGTTTGTCGCTTCGTATCCTCCAATTTTGTTCCAGATCGCGTGACATTATAATTTTGCCGGGTACGTTATCCATTTCCGCAAACTTAATAATAATCATTGTAATGTGTGCATAGGTTTTCTGTGCTTTCGGTGTACTACCTGTGTCGGATGAAGTAACAGGGCCATCAAATCTACATTCGGACAGTAAGGCCGTCAAATCGGTAGCGATCTTTAGGTAGGTATTGCAGTGACTGAAATGAAAATGGCAGCGTTTAAAGAAGGATCGATTGCGAAATGTTATGCTTATGTGCTGTTATATGTTCTGTGTAACTATTGTAGGTTTGCTGGTTTAGCATGTGTATGATACCTGGATTTCTAGAATCTGCTCTGTAACACTGTTTGGGTTGGATCAGCGATCGTAAGACTGTCCGTAAATGGACTGACGTATCTATGACAAGTCTCATATGTATAGTGGTAAAATGTTTTGAGTGAGAAAAAAATACGTAGGCTTTACGATATCCGTATTAATTATAGCTATTTTTTTAATCAAAATGTGCTTCAGAATTCGCCATGGTGTTGACCTCTAGTTGGCAGGATTTTACTGTACGTAAGGAGTATTTTGTAATTTTTTTTTTTTACAGATGCAGTAATAAAGCAAGTTGCTTTAGTTGTGTTGAATGGATAAAGATATGAAAGAGCCAAAGATTGAAGAAGTGAGACGAAGTATTTCTGTCATTTGGGAAAATCTCCAATGCCCAATATGGTGAGTGAAACCGTGCAGGGAGTGAAGTAGAATAAGTAAAATGACTTATGATGCTCAACGATAATTGTCACTGGTTTGGTGAACCCCAGTTTTCTGGTTGCTTTTAAATTAACCCTTACTGTAATTACATAATATTTTATTAATCAGGATTGTAGTGGAATATGTTAAAGTATGTTAGTTAATGGATACATTTATAAATGTTAACTTTTAGTTAAGGAAATACAGAAAATTACATAACTGAAAAAAATGCGTCTCAGGGGCTGCGCGATATTCCATCGCGATTATACGGCGCATGCGCAGCAATCACTAGGCCTTTAGATGACGGGCGTAATCATTTGTCCGGATGCCAGGTTTTCGGTACTACACGGATGTTTGCTTAAGACCACAATTTGGTAAGAAGATTAGAAATGCGCCTCAAATACTAATGAGAGGCGTATTGTGATGCCCAAAACTTAGTAATCTGTATAAACTCAGCGTATCCTTATGTTTAATAAACATATCTGACTTTAAACTGCAAAAAGTACCGCCACACCATCGATGTCTTTTTACTTTTGTTTTCCCCAAATATCTCCTCTTTAAAAGGATGTGGCTGTCGAGCTGTCCCTTACTATACTGCCCCTTCTATGATTTGCCAAAACAGTTGCATGTGGTGTGCTCCGCTAACCGAATTTAATAATTATAAGGATACGCCAAGTATGTGCCAGGTTTAAGACAAGAAAGTGCAGGGTATAAATACAAGGTGGGTGAGCTGATCGTCTATAGTTAAGCCACACTTACGCACTCAGTCTAAGTACCCAGGAGAATTTCCAGCTGGATGCTTAATCTGATCAGTTGTGTGACTGTCAGTTTAAAAATAATCTGATCAGGGTGGAAAAAATCTAAACAAAATAGTAAAATAAGCATGCAGTTAGTATGTCTATCGTGGTGTGTTCTGTCTTCACTTACACTGGGACTTGGACCTTGACCTTGACCAGACTACGCCTTGTCTGTGTTCCCAGTGAGGGCTCAGCTGTTCCTAGGTTGTTTTGTTTCCCAATCTCTGTTATCGATCAGAGGAAGTGCCGGCAGCCCTTTATCAATATGCTCGCTGTTCGCTTTGTGAGCAGAGATGTTTCTGGTCACGTCTGGCATATGGAAAAACCCTGCCATTGTATTTTTTTTCCCCAGTTTGATTTGTTTTACGACCTTATGTTTCGTAATTAGAATTCCTTTTGCGGAGATTTTATGATTAGAAATTAATCTTTCACTGTCTTAATCCAATATATTGGTCTGTTATACAGTTTCATATGGTCATAAACATTTGTTGTCTTTCTTTAGTTTGGATTTGATGAGCTCTCCTGTCTCCACAAAATGTGACCATCAGTTTTGTAGGTGAGTCTCAGTAGAATGTCACTTTTAAGAAGGCATATATTACGTTTTTTTCTAGATCTGCAACTTTTATGTAAATAAAGTACCTGACACTTACTTGCGTCGTTACATTTGTGTTTCTGTAATTAAGGTAATTCGGCATTAATATAAAATACTATAACCCTACTTTGTTCATCCTAGTTGCATGTCAAATATTTATTAGGTTTTGCATAATGAAGCTGCTGGACAATGGCAAGATGCGGGAGGCCAGCTGTCCCGTTTGTAAAGCGAAGGTGACTAAAAGGTGACTCATCTGATTTTCCTTTTTCCTCCAGAGTCGTAGCATGTCTTTTCGAATTTGCACATCTCCTGCCTGCTATCTTGGTCTGGAATTGCCAGTAAATTCCAAATGTTATCGACTGTTTTCCACCAATATTTCCATAAAAGCTATTCTTTGTCTTTATGGTCAGCATTTTGTTACTAACAGCATTTTGGTCAGCTTTGTACCCCAATGCTCTTGAATGCCGTCCACAGAAGTTTGCAGGAGAGCCCTGGGTTCAAGAGACTGGTGGAGGGACTGAAGGGCTTGGTGCAGGCCTTCGAAGAAGATACTTGTATGGCATGTGAGTCTGTCGCACCTTGCGATGCTTCCGATGGTGCACAGTGAAATGTGTTCAGACAGTGTTTCAGTGTGTGATCTGTTCTTTTCCTAGATGAGAGTAAAGTGCCCCAGAAGCTAGGAAACTATGAGTAAGTAAAATGTTAAGTTATGATACGGCGAATGGCAGAAATATGCAATTTTGATTATTCTCTTGGTAAAATAATGATTTTGCTGGATATGGTGGGTGGAATTTGTTACTTTGAAAGCAAGCATTTTCAGATGGTTAACCCGTTTGAAGAAGGAAAAAAATGTAGGGATTTTTTATTCCTATTTGTTAAGTGCTGTGGAGAGGAGATGTGAAGAGGTCCAGCTCGAGGAAGGAACCACTTCTGGAAGCAGACCTGATAAAACCACTGCTAACAACAGCCAATCTAACGGATCTGATGGTGTTACAGCTCCTTCAGCTGAAGGTAAAATAACATTTCCTGAGATGATTTCCTGTCATTCTCTCAAAAGCCATAAGAACATTTGAATGTACTGTCAAGTATTAGTTTTGAAATGCTTATGGCAAATCACATCAATTTTGGTTAAAATGTTTCCCTTTCAATTTTGTTTAGTTAAGGAAGGTTTCGCAAGACTCATGGACCTTGGAGACTCTTGTGCCATCACTTCTGACAGAGAGGATTTGGAGAGCGCAGTTACTGATTTTCAGCATACCTCTGAAGGAGAATCAGATAATAGCAGGTCTGGTCATTCAGGTTCAGAAACACAGGTTCTGTGTTTGCAATTTAAAAAGTATGTATCAGTGGACAGGGAAAATTCTCATATAAGTTTCTAAAAACGCTGTCAACTGACTGTCCTTCACTTAATAGGAAGGACGCTGGTGAAGAAGACAGAACCCAAAACAAAAAGGAGGTACAAATCAGTGAGAGCAGAGAAACGGTACCCTCAGATCCAGATACAATTTTAGACAACAGACGGAAGAATAGCCTGGAAAAGGTATCCAAGTGGCTTTTAAATATTTCTCCAAGTGTCCCGGGCAAAGGTGGATCAGATTCATCCCATCATGACTCTGAGGGCTGCTTGTCTGATGGGAACACTAGTTCATCTGCCATGGAAAAAGATAAAGATGAGGACGAAACAAGGAACCCTAAGAGGTCTAGCCATAGCCTTTGTCTTGAGGAGAAAGTGTTTGGAGTGGTCTACAAGAGGAGTCGAAGGTCTGCAAGAGGCCAGGTAAACAGGTGTTTAGAGAGCTTAGAGGCTAGTGAGGTCTCATGCCTGCTTCCTTCCAGTCCAATTGAGACCACAACGAAAGCTGCCAAGAGGAGGAGGAATAGCAAATTGAGTCCTGCTGATTTTATTAAGAGACCTTACATTGAACTGGAGGATGCCCATTCTATGAAAGGGACGAATGGTACAGAATTGTGTGAAATGGGAGAAATCAATGGGAAGGAGACAAAGGAATGTGAGTCTTCAGAAGAGATGGAAGAACTAAGAACCAGCCCTGTCTTTGAGGTGCCACTTCAAAAAACTACAAGGACAAACAAAAGTAAAATGCAGGGGGTGTTGCAAGAGGCAAGAAGCAGCTTGGTACAAATGGGCAAGGAAGCTGAGGGAAACACTAAAGTAAATAATGCATCAAGTGAAAAAAAGTGTCTATCTGATAAGAAGAGGAAAACTTTGGCTCGAAAGAGGCTTTCTAAAGGAACTCAGGCACTGGACCTGGTCACTGTTGAAATAGATGACCCAGATCCTGCACTTAAGCCCACAAAAGGCATTCCCATTGTAGCTGACGTTCAGATCGACAGCTATCCTAGTAGTGAGGACCGAGGGACCCCGGGTCTAAAGTCATTTAAGTGGAGTGAAAGGTTGAAGCTCTTTACAGAGGAGGTTCAAGGAAACAGAAAGAAGGCATTGCCAAAGAGGTCCACGAAAACTGCCAAGAATATTACTCCACCTGACACAGTTGAAAAAGTTGTTAATCCACTGACATCTGAGACGAAAAAGACTGCTAAGAGGAATGGATGTGTAGCTTTAGTGGATGTGTCAAGAATTGAGATGGACAGGTCAAGTGTTGGCAAAAACATGGGAGAATGTGAACAGGAGGCTTACCATACTGAAACAGATCATCCTCTGGCTGATAGTATTGTAGGTCTTCAGGTTACACTGGCATGTTCCCCTGTCGCGACTGACCACCCAGTGTCTCCAAGGAAGCATGGGCCAGATGCTGTTGTACCTTTATTCACTGCGAACTCAAATGACCTAACAGATGCTGAGTTTAAACAAGATATAATTGACAGCGAATTAGACACTGAGCAGTTGCTGAAAACCTTTAAAACCACAAAGAGAAGATCATTCTGCATTGGTAGTCCCAGTAACAAATGTTTAGACAGGGGTTCATTGAATTCTGAAAAGCTGCCCCAAGGAGAGGTGCCGAATCCAGAGGTTAAGCACGGTAAACATAAAATACTCACAACACCCGAGTTGCTTTGCGTGGCTGATTCTGCAGAATTAGTGCAGCAAGATGCAGAGACTTTTTCATTAGGTCTGGAGAGTCATTCAGTTTCAACAGATTCATCTAATCCAACTGCTCATGAAGTATTGTCTCCAAAGAGCAGTAGGGTTGGATGCCTAAGGAGGAGCAATGCACTCCTGAATATATCTAGATCTAAGTCTAATGATTCGACAGAGCGGCTACATTTAAATTCCTGGGAAAATAATCACAGTCATTCAGACTGTGGTACAGTTAAGTCCAAAGGAGTCAAATTCCCTGTAAAAGAACAAAGATCTGCACATATTGTCAGCAGTGAGGAAGTGGACCCTGAGCTACTCTGCCCTGCTTCTGAAGAGGAACCACAAAACCCTTCTGGAAGGATCACTGAGAAGCCGCACCCAAGATTAGCTGAGAGTGCAACTCCTGTAGACTCTTCAGGAAGTGCAGATGTTGGAGTTTGTAACTTAAAAGTAGATACAGAGCTTCCCGTGTGGGGAGTCAATAACTTATCGACATCCTCCATGACCCCAGATGATCTTCTACCCCCAAATATTGTTGTTCCTGCTTCCAGCAGAAGTGTAGCTAGCTGCAGGTCAGAGGATCTTCACTTTGAGTTGTGCAGTCAGATAAATTTGTTGAAGCGGAGAAGGCCTCAGAAGCTGGAGTCTTCAGAGTCTGAGGACAGCAGAGAAGATGACCAGCTCCCTTCACTGGCCAAGCTATTAGGACATGCCACCTCTCACTCAGAGGATCTCCCCCTCCTGGACCAAGAATGTCCTAAAAATCTTTCCAGTGGTGAGCTATATTTTTCTGAAGTGCCAGTCAGATGCCAGAGTCCCTGCTCTGGTCCCGAGGGAGTTCCTGCCAGTCAGGTGTCTGTAGACCTCTTTGGAACTCCAGAAGAGTGTGAGTTACTTGCATACGTACTTGTTTACTTGTAATTGCTTTTGTTTTTCTTTTAGTCAATAATTTTGTCCTTGCTTAGCTCTGGTTTTCTGGGCATTCAGGTGAAGGTGGTGCTAGTGGGCATGGATTCTCTGGGGACTCTTCACAATTTTCCAGTGAAATTCTTGGCACTCAGGTGAGGACATGCTTGTGTTCTTCCAGAGTTAAATTCAGGATTCTGCTAAATAATATAAACGAAACAAATTTTTTCTTCTCTGGGTGATAACAAAGCATATTCACATTTTATCAGTAGCTCACAACACAGACATTATCAACTGGTAATCTTGACAATCCACTACAGCAGTTCTCTATAGTTTCAACAAACACACTGGTTTTCTAACTATTTATTTGACTTTTGTTAGTAGTTTTGATCTGGATCCTATGTAAAATGCAGTGAAGTCGTTCCCCCCCCCCCAATATTTTGTAGTATTTTCAGTTACTGTTGAAGTATTATCCAATTTAAATGTTGTCCTGCATGTCTTTATCTTGGCAAATTAGTCTCTAAGCACGCACTTTTTTTCTTGTTGATGCAGTCATGCAGGAACCAAATGGAAAGGTATCTATTGGTATCAGTCTTGACCCCTTTCAATGGTGTCAGGTGGCTCAGAAATGTTTGCTTTTAACCGGGCCATGTCATCTGAACCCGACTTGGGATTTGCACATAAATCCATGTTTGTTTCCAAAACTGGTTGACAATTCCCTACCCACCGCTTCCGCTTCAGTGGTTTGCATAAGTGATGGCCATAATAAATATTCAGTGTTGCACCAAGCAACCACTAGATGGACACCCTGCAACTTGGTGTAAGACTCTGTGACATTTTGGAGGCAGTCTGCGTTTTGGTGGAAAGCCTGTGTTGGGCAAACTTTGTGAATTGCATTTCATTTCAGACATGCAGTCGCTGCACTATCCATATAGTTGTTGTTAATCCGCTGGTACGTTTCATACAGGGAGGCTTTGTTGCGATCCAAATGTGCCGTGTGCTATGACCTTAGGATATGTCATGTAGTTTTTTTTTTTTCTCTGCTGGAGTTTCTGTTGAGTAGATTACAGCTCCCGCAGTGTTCACTGGGTGAGTTGTAGGATTCCAGTGCCCTGGATTGGGGCTCCTGGTTCTGGTGTAGCTTTCCACTGTTCTGGTAACACAGGATGATCTGGGGCAATGAGTGCCCCAGAAACACCTTAACAGGCCTCCCTCTGCACTGCATTGGGGGCGTGATGGCCACAGGGTGCATAAGTCAGAGGTCTTGAGTGATGTGGAATCCTTCAGACCCTTGTTGTTTCTCTCCTGTGAGAACGTGAATGCTTTTACTGGGCGGCCGTGGTGATGGACCCTAAACCGCCGTTCTCCCCCCCTGTTCAGCAAAAGCTAGCCATGCAGGAGGAGCTGCGCAGGCTGCAGCGGATGATGGCCCTCGTCACAGAGGCCCTGCACCAGAAAGAGGGTGGCTGCCGGCCAGGGCCGCCTCCATGCACTCTGTCTGCAGCGCCCACAGGTACGGTTGGGTGGGTCTCCCTCACCTCGTCAGATGACAGATGAACAGCGAATTAAAGTTGTTCTGTGTCTGCTAATTTGTTGTGAAACCCAAGTTAGCAGATGAAGAATATTTCCGTGCCTTTGATTTTTTTTCTTTGTTTAGGTGCCTATCCTGTCCCCACCTCACCCTGTGACAGCCGGAAGAGAGCGAACGTCTCTAGGTAACTCCTGGAACTTTCAGTCGCAGTGACTTCAAGAAATAAGTGCTTCCCCCTGGTTATCATTAAAATAATCAGAAATTGACCTTTACTCAATTCGTTCAGTTAAATTTTTTTTTTTGCCAAAGTGACTGAACCTTTTTTGTAAAATACTCTGATCCTTACCGTGCGTTCGCACCGCGAGCGGTGAGAGCTTCAGCGATCGCTCTGGCCGCCCTGTTCACGACGCTAGCGAACACTTTGGACACTCTTTGATGTAGGCGGGGTGGGCGGGGATAAGGCCGTTCGGAATGCTAGGGTGCGCAAACTTTTTAAAAGTCACAAAGCAAACAAACGTGGTTCATATTTGTGCCGACTGCCGATAGGGTATAATTTGTCAAATCGGTATTTAGCTACGTGCTAAAGTAGGCTAGTGAAGTACCTCCTGTTTGTCAGCATCATCAGTGTCACATGAATAGTACTAAAAATATATCGTGGCTGTTTTACTAGAACATGTAATTATGTTATGATAAACCGTAATGCTATAAATAACGTTATTCGCATTGTTTTGCATGCTATATGGCGCCTAAATTATTACGTGATTTTCTTCCTTTTTCACAAAATTATATTATGCAATTCACCAGCTCACCGGGAACACCAATAATTTCCGATACCTTGGTCCATGCGTCATTTTTTTTATTTATGTCCCTATAGGCAAAGAGAGACAGATCATAAAGAACTGGAAATCCTGATACAGCAATAATCAGTCTCTCCTTTATTGCGCTTGGGACTGATTTGGTTGGAACAAAAGTTTACACGCTTGTTTCGTGGAACTCTGTTTCGCGAAGCATCTCTACATTCTGATTGGTTGCCGCCGAAACGCGTCATAGCTCATTACCATAAAGTTGACTGGGCTTCAACTTGACTTTGACGCTCTCGCCACTCAAATCGCGACACGCTGCGCCACTCTTCGCCGCCTGGCGACACGATGCGCCCTCCCATAGAGAATGAATGACTGCCGGTCGCTTTGACGCTCTCGCCGCTCGCGGTGTGAACACACTGTTAGAGGTGCAACCTTTGAATCTTGAGCTTTCAAGGTTTTTTGTTTTTTGGCTAGGCCCTGGTTTCTTTAACCCATCAGTAATCCATTCGATCCCTTCGGCTGGCTGATTTTATTTCTGGAATGGCAGGTGTAGGGTATGTTCTGTGAATTTTCGGAGTATAGAATAGCTAATAATCTCCGTAATGAAGCCAGCACCTCTCCATGCTGGGAAAAATAAAGAAGCTATTAGCAGCCAGATCATCTTTGTCATTTTAAGGCACTTGAAGGGGGAAGCTGTAGAGCTGCTGTAATTTATTTCTCGTGCTTCGGTGCTCCTCTCGCTGTGACGTAAGTGCTCCCCTCAGTGACGGTGAGGGAGCAGAGCCACGCAAGGCGCTACTTAGCTTTTCATATAGCTGCAAACTCTTAGGAGGTGATGGTGGCTTTGTGGCTGTTATCGCTAGCAGCTGATGGGTTATTGCTGATGAAGAGTAACCCCCCCCAAGAATAACTTATCTGAGCAAGCAGAAATCACGCAAGCCATTGGGTTAGACGATGGAGCCATCTGCAGGTGACTTGGCGCAAAAAAGTCAAGGTTCCGCAAGGTACAAATTGCAGATTACGTCACTGTCCCTTCCTCCTCTGCTGCTAGACCCCAGACCCCCCCACTTGGCCAGGCCCTCGTATCTCCTGCCCAGAAAAGGACCCTGCACCCTGTCTCCATACTTCCTGGTCCTGTAGCCTCAGAAATCCAACAAGATGAAGGCATCATAGCAGGTTTAAAATTTATTTAAAAAATATAATTCTAACTTTGTTCGTGAATTGTTTTTAAAGTTTTCTATAGTAGCAAAGTATGGTAAGTATATATGGCAGATCTTTATGCGTAAAGAAACCAGACTCTTTGACTATGACGGCGTTATAGGGGAAGTTTTTCCTGCGGGCATTCATTTTTTTCCCCCAGCATTACACACTGACACATTACAGAGGGGAGATGGAATCTGGAGACAGGGAATAGACTGACAATAGGGTCCTTGTGTAGGTAGTGCAGAAATACGATTGGGCCTGAATGCTTTAAGCCAGGCCTCTGGTGACCTGCCCGTGATGCTGGGCTGTAATGTTGGAATAAGCACAGCCACATCAGAGGCAGGCTGTGATGTCAGCACTCAGGCTGGCTCTTGGTCCGGAGCTTTGGCAGCGCCAACAGGGTTAGGCTGCTCCTTGGTATGAAATCAGGCACTGAAGTTTCCACATGTAAGCATATGGGGAGGGTGCTTGGCATGAGACACTAATATGGGAAATAATGTTAAAATGTGAGTGGTTATGAATGATCCGTTGTATTAGCAGACTAGCGTACCTATTTGTCTGTGTGAAAAATGGAAATGGTGCTGTCCTCATTCAGGACCAAGACCACACCTTTGGACTTCCACCCTCTGTCTCCCAGCCCAAATGTGCATGAGAAACCCAGTAACTGTATCCATCTTGGGAGCACTGGGTAGACTGGCACTGCTCTGTTGCCGAATCTTTTCTGTGTGTAAACCCAGTGACGTTTCTGGCAACTACCCAAGTGGTTTGACCTCCCTGTAAATGGGGAGAGAGAATATGATAAAATTGGCATTTCAGGTTTCTTAAGAATTAGCCTTTAACTTTGTTAGTGCAATGCTCTGCTTGTTGAGCTACTGGAGCATAGTACCCATAATGGCTGCTTACTTGGTTTTGTATGTAAAAGTGTGGTACCTTGTTGCAGGGAGCGTTCTGTGAAAGCCTGGCACCTGAAGGACACGTCGTGTTTAGTCTTGGACGCCACATGCGTCAGCAGGGCTTTAAAAAGCAGCTTCCTGCCGCAGAGGCTCATTAGGGGCTGTTTGGGGCTGATGTTAATGACGCAAACGCGGCTGGCATAAACAGTTTCCTTGAGACACTGTGATGGAATGTGTTTTCAGGGACAGGAGTTGTCGTTTACGACCCATGTGTTGCAGACACTTGTCTGCAGAACTGGTGAAGCACCCTGCTAGTGCTAGTCTGGAGTAGCTCCTCTGGGCTTGTACTCCAGCCTGTCAAACACTTTTTTAATGTTTATCCACCCTCCATGCCATTAGCCTAGACACTAAATGTTTTATTTTAACCATGATGATCTTCAAGAAATGTATTCAGTGATTATCTCCTGTGGTTCTGGGTTAAACCCTAATGTTTAAGATACGGTTTCCTCCTGATTCTCCAATTTCCCCCCATGGAACATGCTAAGGTGAATTGGAGTCGCCAAATTGTCCATAGCTTTGAATGCATGTGTGAATGTTGTGTGTGCCCTGCCATAGCTTGGCATCCCATCCTATTCCCTGCCTTGAACCTCTGCGTAGGGCAAGCGGCTTTAGAAGCTGGGTGGGTAAGTAAAGCTACAAACTGGCACTTAGCTTTGTTAATGGTCGTCTGCTTCTTGTACCAAACAGGAATTGGTGTGTCGGTATCTAGTCTTTCTTGTGTTTTATATTTTATATTAAATGTAGTGTACAGGTTACCCTTCTAATCTAAAGCTGACCAGTTCTTCACAGTCAGTCTCACAATCGACTGTATGCCTGTACATCAGAGGGCAACGGAGATGACATCGCTACGGCAACACTGGAACAGGCAGAGCATGGCCTAAGAAGTGAATCCTGCTTTCCCCCACCGCAACCATGTAGCGACCAGCCCACACGGCCGAACCACAGCCGAGCCAAATGCGGCAAAATGGTTTTTGTGGCTTCTGGGCTGAGCACGGCAGAGCTGGTGAGTGAGGAACGGACCTGCATCCTGTCGCTGCCATGGCAAGAACTTCGTTATCTGGGTCTTTATATTCTCTCGTCATACACTAGTGGAACACACATGACGTATGTGAAGGTGTGGGCCTAAGGCTGTGAAAGACAAACTTATCGTATTTAGCTTTACTTCATTTGTTCCTGCCAACTGCCCTCCTTTAGTGTGCTCAGTGTGTGGTGTGCTCAGTTAGCGCTGAGAACTATGAGTCAGATGTATTTTGACTCATGTTCTTTGTCCTTGCCATCCCCACCCTCAATCCCCCCCCCCCGAATTATTCAGTCAGTGGTAAAGAAATTTGCCAAAAAGATAGGGGGCAGCGTGTGTGCGGAGGTGACCCCAGAAACCACCCACATCATCATCAAGACGGGTGAGTAACATACCCCAAGGCTACCCAGTTAGCGCTCAGTAGCAGTCGTAGTAGTAGTCGTAGTAACAATACTAGTAGTAGAATAGATGGCTTCAGCTTTTATCTGTAAAAGCACAGTTGCAAAACCCACCAGGTCTTAATTGCTTCCCTTTATTCTCTCCTCAAAGCCTTCTCATCCAAAACCCCACATCTGTAGACTAGTAATGAAAATGTTTCCCTGGCAACAAGTAAATGGAATTTCAGGCTCGTGAACTGACTCGGGGGGGGGGGGCCTGGACGGGTGGATGGGAAATAACACACCATTATTGTTGTTTGTGGGGTGGGGTTGAATTTTAAATGTTCAGGTGCCACTCTGGATGTGCACAGAACCCTGTTCAGGCAGTTGTGATCAATAGCGTCAATTTGAAATATAGAAACGCCCCATTACTATACTTCTTCACTGGTTTACTGAAGTCGCCTCCATCATTCTGGTGCTGTGATTTTTATATTTTTTTTTACGTCTTTGATTGGGGCTGTATCAGCTCATCATACTCATGTAGGCATAATAGGTACTGCCTTTCTGTGGTTTCGGCAGTGATCCAGAGGCACGAGCCGTGCATGTGACCATTGGCTGACTCTGTGTCACCCTGTGGATCAGCCATGCTCTCCACGGTGCTCCTCTGACCCTTCGGGAAAGGCGGTCACTGGAGGTGCTGAGCTGGCTGAAGAATGGTGTAAAAAATGAAATGGAATTAAAATATGAATGTAATATTAAACTTCTCTCGCAGACCCAGTGCACCTTGAGTTGTTTTTGGATTATCGCTCTTTGGTGCCTGCCAGCTGACCTCTCAGCCATTTTGCCCTCAGAAGATCAGCTTTAATTCTAAAATTCTAGCCGATAACATTACGTCTACACAGAGTAACGTTAGCACTGAGGTGCCGATGCGACTATTTAAGCAGCGATCGTGGCGGTACAATATTGACAACATCCACATCAGTGCCATGCACAGTAGTTCATTAAAGCAAGCAGTCAGATGTGCATAATTACAGTGGGGACTATAAATTCAGGATGCTCTTTTGTGATGGGGGGGCAGATTTTGGTGTCTCAGAGTCGAAAGAGTTCATTGTTTACTTTGTTACCGCCATGGTCACTGCTGCAAGCTTTTAGGGGGCTGGGACATGTGTCTGGGAGGTGGCAGACAAAGCAGCTTACTAGATAATGGGTTGCTGTGGGGGGTGATTTTTCTTGTTCCCGACCTGACAGGGCTGGACTGTGTTTGTATTCAGCTTTCAGTAGTGGGGAAAAGCAACAGGTTGCACTAGATTTCAGTGCTGTAGGCCGCCAGTATTGATTGCCAATCAAGATTGCAGGACAAGTGGTTTGTTTCAGCGGGGAACATAGTACTCTAAGACGTTATCTGGAACATTCCTGTAGACCGGGGTGGCAGAGTAATGAAAGACCTTGTTTAACTTGTGGTATTTGAAACTAACAAAAAAGTCAGACTGCAGCATCCTGGGGGTGTTTCACAAAGCAGGATTTCTCAGTTAGCTGGGTTAAGATGGAAGTAATCACTGGATCGTCCAGTAAGAGTTTAGGTAAGGAACGTTCCTATTGGACAGTCGTGACTTCTAGCTTAAGTTAACCCAGCTAATTGAAGAACACCCTCTTGGTCCCAGAGCAAAGAATTACTGAAGAAATTCAAGAGTTTGGAGAGAACAGCACTGGTTAGCATTTTTCCCTAAATGATGCCTTCCTGTCACTAATTGAATGAGTTAAAGGCAGGTGTTTGGGTAGGAAATCAGGAAAATATAGCGAGTACAGCTGCATAAAGTGGTTTCAAATATTCTTGGATGTTGTTTTTGCAAGAACTATGTGCAAAAAAGTTAATGAAGTAGCAGTCTGGTTTATCCATCTGCAATACAAACAATCCTTTGCTTTGGGGCTATAAATCTCACTGGAGGCTGGGGGTGTAGTTTTGAATCGGCATAGTAAGGGCTGGATTTGGCAGCTTGAAGACTGAAGAATGTCTTCTGTTGAAAATTTAAATGCCGATTTTTATTTGGTTAGTCCCCCTCTATCCTTTTTGTTCAGTAATTCCATACTTCCATGGCCTGTATGGGTGGGACACAGTGTGTATACAGAAGCGAGTTTCCATGTGACATTGCCTGTTGTGCCGCTTGGCAGTGCCCCAGCCTCCCTACCTCACCATTTCTCTCTGCCCTTGCTGTTCGCAGACTGTGAGCTGGTGTGTGAACGCACACTGAAGTACTTCCTGGGCATTGCTGGGCGCATGTGGGTGATCAGCTTCCTCTGTAAGTGTCCCCTGGCGCCTTATACCCAAGTGGCTCGAAACCTACTGTTTTACGTGTTTCATCAGTAATACTGTCTGTGACATCCCATAATGCCTATGTGCTGCTTCTCTGTAGGGGTCACCGAATGCTTCAAACAAGGAAGACTCCTGCAGGAAGTGAGCTCTCTTCTGCAACCATTTTAACTTCTGAAATAATTTCTGCCCCCTTAAATCACCCCCATGTGTTTCCCATGTGGTCTGTGTAAACCTGAAAACTTTTGCTTTGTTACCCCTATAAATGGTCTGTCTCTCTGTCTCTGTCTCTCTGTCTCTCTCTCTCTCTCTCTCTCTCCTTCATTTAGGCACTGTTTGAGGTTCGAGGGGACACAGCAAATGGGGCGAACCACCAAGGTCCAATGCGAGCCCGCACCACTGATGAGCAGAAGGTGACCACATATCTTTTGCATACATTCCTGGAACACTCCTGGTTTAAGATTACATTTTAGCAGGCTGTCAAATCACCAGTCATCAGGCTCCAGGTCTTTGCCCTCAGTAATCAGACCAGCCGAATGAACAGAGTCACTCTACCTGACGTGGTCCTGCAGAAGCAGCCACAGCTGGGCCTGTGGCCACCTCTCAGGCCTGGTGCAGATGGAACGCGGTGGCCCGGGAGAAGCTGCTCCTCTGCCTGTGCATGACGCTCTCTGTAACAATGCAAATTGCCATGATTAATTAGCGGCCAGTAAGAGGAGCCATGTTAAATCGGACCTTCTGTCTGGTTACCCTCTCCTACCTGCTGTTCAACTCATGGTCTGTGTAGCTGCCAGCTGGGTATTGGCACTGATACAGTAAGAACACTCTTTGCTTACCTCACTCTTGCTAGAGCAACGGGCATGCACATCTTCTCATCCTGTGTCCCCCCCCCCACCATTTTTTGGGAACAGGCTGGAGTAGCACTGGATAAAAGCCTCCTAGCTTTTATTTCATCCTTTTCATGCCTGGCTTTGAGATCCCGACTGCGCAGGCCGCTAGCTTCGTCTTGCCGAGGCTGCCAGGCACGGCTGTCCTGCCTCACCATTTCGTACTTGGCTCCTTTGAAGTGCCCTAATTGAATTATTCTTTAATTTTAGGCCTATTAAAGGCTTAATCGTCATTTTCTTTTTCCCCAAACCTGGAGGAATTGAAGGAGGCTAGTGAGCCATTATCCCTGTGTAGAAACCAACACTAAAAATGAAAATGGTTAATTGCCTTTTGGCGTTTGTCAGAAAGCAAGGGGATGGGAGGGGGTGGGGGTGGTTCTCCCAACTAGCAAGGACTTAAACTGGAGTTTTAATCTGAAACGGATGCCACTGATAATTACTTGAGAGGGGCAAAGACCCCGCATTTTTAATCTTTTTGCATTATGAGTTATTATGGGGGTGCTGAGTGACTCAGCAGGTTAAGGACTTTGTGCCTGTGATCAGAAGGTCTCTGGTTCAAATCCCGTGACTGGCAGACTGATGTCACCGTTGAGCCCTTGAGCAAGGCCTTTAACCCCAGTTGCTCTCGGAGAGCTGGACCCTGGCTGACCCTGTGCTCTGACCCCCCTGCGCTTTTTGTCTCATTGAGAGCATAATGCCCTTCCTCAAAGGGATGAATAAAGTATCTGTATATTTGTGGGTCATTGCCGTGTACAACAGTCTTCGCTCTCTTTTTTTCTTTTTGTTGGTATAGGCAAAGAGCCTGATTGGTTGGTGGTTGTAGTCCTGGACGTGGAACTGTGAATTTGGTGCTCCTTTGTGCACCACAAAAAACCAAAGTATTGCGTCCCCCCGTTTATTTACAGCGGATGAAGTAAGGGGGGGGGGGGGAGCTTGTGCACTGTGTAATTAGAAAGACAAATCCTTCACAGTTGGAATCTGCTGAATGTGGCCCCCGCTGCCACTTGTCTGTGGTGTTTTTTTTCTCATGCCTGTACGTGCCGTTCTCTGTCTTTTTCCCCAGCTGCTGATGAAAGGCTGTGAGATCTGCTTCCAGGGCTCCTTCACCAACATGACAACAGGTACTAGAGTTCCATAGTCTCAGAAGTCATTCATCTAGATCGTTACTGGCTAGTTCAGCCATCGTTATTTTGGGAAACATGGTGATATTTTTGTAATGTGACTCAATTAATAATGCATTTAAGAGAAGCTGAACTTTTTTAATCCCATGAAGGGAAATTTTTGTGTTACAGCAGCAGTTTTAAACAGGATCAGAAAATACATACAACATAAGAGCACGGTATTAAGGGAAATCTGTGTGCATATACAAAGTGAGGACTGCCAGAATGTGCAAATACAGGCCATGAGGTTGGGTGGTTCAGTGTGGACAGACATGGCACACAGCAGTAATAATAATGACATCAGCAACAATATCATTATATCATTATTATTATCAACATCATAACAATAATTAATAATAATAGTTATTGTTAATGATAATTCCTCATTTTTTGGTTATGCTGTAGGGACAGGAAGAAGATTCCGTAATCACACTATGCCGTTATGTCATTGTTGTGGTTTTAAACTGAACGAAAATGGTGAATGAATAACCTGACAGCCGCAGTATGCTGCTGCTGTACCAAGGGCGCAGCGAAACATCACCCTCTCGCTGATCCTGATTTATACGAGCAATTTAAAGACCATCAGGATGATGATATAAGACACATGATAGTGATATAATTTAGCAGCTATTGCACCCCGGGTTTGTTTTCATGTTCAGTCCACATGCGAGTCGCTTTATATCCCTTTTCCTCAGTGACGAAAAGTAGGCTCGGCTAAATGACAAATTGAAAAAACTATTAACTTGACGTTAGCATGTTGTCGATGAGGTCTTGTAAAAAGACGCCAAATTTAATATCAGAATCCTATGTATTGAATGGAGTTTAATTTGCACATTTCACTGATGTTAAAACTATTTGGGTTGTTACTGTTGGTTTAATTCATAAATAGGCCTGTTTATTTCTATTCAGTATAATTTCTAAACAGGAATGTTTTAGTCTCATTTTTCTATTGATTTTTCTATTGATATTGAGGTTCAAAATTTTCATATTGATCCAACTCTTGTGCCAGATACTCGCTTTTTAACAGAAATGTTATCCGACCTCTCCAGCTTTGATTGATTATGAATGCCTGCAGAGTCAAGTCTCTCCGTTGTGCTTCCTGAACTGGCAACTGAAATGGTTTGGTTATTGTCAGAAATGGTTTTGGAGCACAAACTCCGATGCTGTCCAGGTTGTACGGAGTCCTGACTACTAAGCGAAAAGGTGCAGAGTATGTGGCAGCTGGTTTTCCAGAACTCCATATCTTTCTGCTGTACCCCCATTATCCATGTCCTACACCTGGATTGCCTCAATGAAATACCAACAGTGTAAGTAGGGGACAAAATAAATAGTATGAGCACTCTGTGGTTTGCATAAACGTGTTTTGCATGCTGGATGATAATAGTGAGTTAAAAATAAGTAACCTTTAACTAAATAAGAGGATTAATCTCTGCAGTTGTGCTCCAGTTGTACGCAGGGCTTTGTTAGCGTATTCGAGAGGACATGCACTTTTAACTTCAGTTAGCGAAAGCCCACCGACCAGAATATGTTTTGCAAACACTTTTATCAGAAGAGCAATTGAAATAAATACCAGCTGCAGACATGGTGACTGACCAGGAACTGATTATGGGATTTATGGAGCTTTAGCTAGTTTTAAAACCAGAATCAACTAAAGAATCAAGTGACGTTGTGTTTATGCAGCCTTATTGGGGTCTTAAGGATGCTGTGAGGTTCAGCATTTGAGAGTGCAGCGGAAGCAGCTATGATAGATTCTTTGAGTTCGTCTTCCAAGGGATGTTTTATGAAGCAACTGAAATACTTTGTAAATCTGTATACTTGTTCTGTATTTCGCCCAGTAGGGTTCAAGGATGAACGCGTAAATACGATTGTTCAGTTTTTCTGACTCCGTGTCAAGAGAGTCTTTTCACGGAGTTACTCCCTTGGCACAGGCTCTGTCTTTGAAGCCAGGCGTTTTTTTTAATAGAATGGCACTTCTAAAATACAGTACATTCATCCATATGTTTTCCAGAAATGCTCATCTAGCTTAAGGATTCAGTGAATCTGGAGCCTATCATGAGGAGCAAAAACCCCAGACAGGATGCCAGATTACTGCTGGGCACGTGCACTCAATCATGCTGTGGGCGATTTAGACACGCCGGCTCACCAAACAGCATGGGAGGTGTGAGTCCATGGTTCTGAGCCCATATACCCCCCAAGCATAAACTAAAAAGTAGTAATGATTTAAGACGTCAGCGAAATGTCCATCCAATCATGCATCTTCCAGCAGTTTATCCTGGTCAGGGTGATCGGGACAGAAATGTCCTAGCTATAGAATAAACCTCCTGAGCTGCATCAGAGAGTTTGCCACAGAGCAGATGCTGAACACACGTAAAATCTTTCAGTAACCTCTGCCAGAGTTCTTCTTTCTCGGGATTTAAATTTGTCAAGACGGAAAAGGCGCTGAGCTCACGAAAGCAGAGCAGTGGACACATTTACGTTTGTGCCGGCAGTAATTGAGTTCTGAATGAGTCTTTTCATTCTGTCATGAGAATTGGCTGTGCTGTTTCTTTGTTCTGTGATTTTGATTAATAAGTGTGTGAGCTGGCAGCCTGATCATGAATGTGTATGAGTGATACACCTATACCAATGCAAGAAATAAATAGGAATGTTGATTTAATGCAGGTTTTACGAGGCGCATAACCCCATGTAATTTAGTCCTCATTGTTTGACGAAACAAGGTGATACTTTTATTTTTGTTTTGGAAGGTTTCGATCTCTATAACCAGTTCTGCTTTTCAACAACAAACTGTGTGTGTGTGTGTGTGTGTGTGTGTGTGTGTGTGTGTGTGTGTGTGTGTGTGTGTGTGTGTGTGTGTGTGTG